>JARFJB010000902.1:4777500-5220000 GCA_036346205.1 Vesta saturnalis | reverse complement strand
GTCGGCAGGCTACGTTGGTACCAGAAATACCCGCAAAAGTGTGATCACTAATGCTAAAGAGTTGTTTGAACACGGAAAATGCAATGAACTAGCTACATCTCATTGGTGTAGTTGTAAACTTTGGTCATTAGCTAAAACTCTGTAAAAACTTTGGTACATCTTCATTTCCCGCATGTCATGTTTTGACGGGTCAATAGTTACTGATTCTGTAGACAAAGCCAATCGTTTTGTAGATTTCTTTGCATCATACTCGCGTCTTGAAGATTCTGGAAAAGATACGACCCTAGACAACTCTTATTCATACGCCTTGAAACCAATTCATTTTCGATATAAGCTCCAAGGGTCCATCATCAGTAGGCTTGATCCCAATAAGGTGACTGTCCGAGACGGTACCTCAGCTATTGTCTTAATGAAAGTTTCCCCCAAACTAGTACCAGTCATATCTAAGCTCCATTCGAGCTCTACGTTTTCTGGGAGATTTCGTTCATCATAGAAGTTAGCAAATGTTCAAGCTATTCCCAAAAAAGGTGACATAACCAATCCCCGTAACTACTGACCATTCGCCATCACTTAGATTTTGTCTAATGTCATGGAAAAAGCCATCAATCAGCCAATAATCCCTTTCCTTGAACCTAACAAACTCTTAGTCATCATCAAGAGGGGTTTAGGCAGAATGGTTTAACAAGTGATCTTCTTTCTTCATAAAAGACGAACACGTGTTATATAGTTCATAACCTCTTTTCAAAAGAAGTGTATCAACACAGGTATGCTCCAAGTATCAAGTATAGCTCTTACACTTTTTCTGCTACACGTAGATGATCTTATTTATTAAACGGTTAACCCCATCCATTGCTTTGATTGATTTAATGCTAACAAAACTCAGTGTTGCCTTGTGTCCGCCAAGAACGATCATTTCCTGTTGTAAGAATAATTAATTAGCTTATATCTTAAATTTTCAGACTGTATTACTATGTTGGGAATAACTGTATCTACAATTCTATCATGGGTTGACCATCTTGCAGCTACTGGAGCAGCTGCTCGTAAAATAGGCTTTTTAAATATAACTAAGCAGTACTTTACCTCCCGTCAAATAAAAACGATTAGGCTTATAAATAACTCCTTTTATTCTGACTGAATTCTGCTGAATTACATTTTTTGATACCATCTCGAACCAGCTTTGCTAGGAATACTTGGTTTTCTAATTAACATCATCAATATGTAGTACAAATCTCGATTTGTCGTACCAAACGGACACAATCTACTTTCTTCTACACGGCTTCTAAACTCTGAAATGATCTTCCAAGTTGCTGTTTCCCCCTCACTTATTATATAAAAAAATGTAAGGCAGCCGTTCGTTGGCATTTCTTGGTAATTCAATATCACCTATCTATCCTCCTTAGTGTTCCTGAATGGTTTAGCACGTTGAACTAAATTTAATCTGTTCAGGACAGCAATTAATAAAAAAAACACCAATAAAAACCGAACCCAGCAACTCAATAACAATGATTGATGTCTCCAGGGTATGAAAGTTTTGAAGAAATATTCATTGGGTTGCTACGTTCTAAAAGGAAATCAAAATCTGCAGAAGGTAAACAACGGATTGCATGAATAGAATCTCAACAACAAAAGGATCATGAAGAAAAGTCGGTTACTGTGATATGAGGTAAAGAAGCGTAGTGTCCAAGTGAAGTATACGAACAGTTCAGAGTTACAAAGATGATAAGCATAGAGTTTATAAAGATGAAGGGTTGCGCCTGAGTATAAGTGAGTGAAACAATTGTCTAGCACTAAGGCACTGTTTAATTTTCAATTTTTGTAATGCTTACTACTTTAAATTATTGCTTACTGCAGTGTTCCTTTCCTAGTAAATTAAACGCCTTAAGACTTATTATTCATACTATAGTTGAATATTTTTCCGGCTTGATGTAGTAGTGTAAACAGCTCCTTTGAGTTGTGGTAATTTCATTTATAAATAATATTTTAAAACATCACGTATATTTACAGTAGGATGAACAGGAAAATGACAATTGAGCCAAAATTCATGAATAGGTTCCTAAGGTGGAAATATTTCTAAACTTAGTTTTGTGCAAAAATGGATAGAAGTGATACATGGTGTGCAATGCAAAATATACTTTTATTTTTTTTTTGTTTATTTCTTAATAATAAATGTTCATACACAATTATGGGGTTTGGGGTTTTTTGGGTGGAAGACTTGAAATTACATTTGGCTATAGTTTTATATTTTAAGAAATCTCATCTTTGGTATCAAATTCTTGTTTTGCAACTTTTTTTTATACAAAAAAGGTACACTTTATGATAGTCGCTATCCTACACAGTGTTGCAGATATTTTTGGTTTTGAAACTTCCAATCTAATACACTCAGTTTCAAAAAAGCATTTCATGTTTGACTTAACCTTAGTCTCATATTTTTCAAACCAGATGGCCAATCTTTTAATTTCTTTTGTGCCTTTCGAAAAAAGAGTGGTAGTGGAAAAACTCGAACTATGTTTTTGTCTTATTTTTTGACCCACCCTGTGTTAATCAAGTAATGTTATAGAGCTTGCTTATATTCTATGTGAAAGACGCTTCTTTTACGAGTATTTAGTTTGTTTATTCATTGATTTCTCTCTAAATTTGTCCGAATTACAGCATTTCTGCTGAAACCTTACGTTTATCCCACAAATTTATTTCATTATTGGATCACATTGCCTTTAAAAAACAATTACCGTTGCCATAGCAATTAATTCGTTGTATGCCTCCACATTTGTCGCTGTGCTATTAATGAACTAATAAAAAAGTTTTAGTGGCTAAAATTACATAAAATGCCGCAAATAATTCCAGAGCAAGTAATAAGACTAGGTGCTTTAGTAAACGATGGGCGTAGTAAACTTTACGCTGCTTGTGCAGTAGGAGGCTCTGAAACAACTGGTCATAAAGCAGTTCTCAAGTGCGAAGGAACCGGAAGCACTGCTCGGAAGGTGGGTTCCGGTCGTTCTCGAAAAACTTCCCCATGAGATGATCGCTTCTTGAGATTGCGAATTTTACGGAGTAGATCAAATACTGCGGTAAGTGTTCAGCAAAATCTAAGAGCAATTAATTTAAAAGCCAGGTGACGTGCAAACACATCGTGCTGCTAGGAGAAATTTCGTTGAAAATTATGGAGAATGAAATATTCCTGATTGGTCGGAGGTCTTATTTACTGATTAGTAGTAGGCTTTGCCTTAACATCGTGGATGGAAGAGAAAGAATATGGAGGACTGGTGAAATGTTTAATCCGAATTTAATAACAGAATGCGATAGTTTTAATGGTGGTTATAGTGTGGGGAGGGATATCAGTGAATGGAAAGGCACCCCTTCATGCTTTTCCTGTGAGTCGGTCGATGACAGCCCAAATCTAAATTTACATTTTACAGCTACATGCCTTACCTCATGCAGAGTTAGTGAGCAATAATTTTATATTGGTGCAGTATAATGTCCGACCACACAGCAGCAAATTTTAAATTCGTATCATTTTATTTCACATGAAAACTGTTTGACAGTTAATTCAGAAAGTTGGTAATGTGCAAGGTTTCAGCATAATGCTGTAATTCGGACAAATTTAGAGATAAATCAATGAGTTAAAAATCAAACGCTCGTAAAAGAAACGTCTTTCATAGAGAGTGTAAGCACTTTCAATACCACTGCTTGAACACACAGGGTGAGTCGATAATTAAGAAAAAACATGGGTTTTCCACTACGACCCTGGAAGCTATAAAAAATTCCACCTCTTATTATTTTTTTTAATTTTGAAAGACAAAGAAAGTACCTATCAACGAACAAAAATTTTAAAATCGGTCCACTAGTTTGAAAAGTATGACATTAAAGTTAGTGTTTTAACACATTCAATCTGCCGCAGCTGGTGCCCTCTTTGAACTATAACCTGAATGTTATTTCACTTCTTCAACCCAAAAAACCTTAAACCCTTTAATTTTGTGAGCAAAAAAAAAATTTTAAATCGGCCCAATAGTTTGAAAAATATAAAACATTAAGGTTAGGTCAAAAATCAAATCCGTCACTTTTTTTGGAACTGAGTGTAGTTGAAATAATTAAAATAACTTAGAAATGCCAAAAATATGATTTTATTTAGAATTAATAAATGTAATAAACAATAAATCAGTACGAATATTAAGAAATAAATAAAAAAAAAACAACAGTCATAATATAACTCAATAAGGGGTTATGGTCAAATATTAGTTAGGCTAGTATAAACTCAAAAAAATTAAGGAAGATCGTTAAACTCAAATACTTCAAATCGTATTGCCAAAATTAACGCATAAACAAAAATATTTAAGTAATATACCTGTATGTATCCTTTGATGAGCCTTGAGGTGTGAGCTCTTAGTATAAACCTTAGTACACCCTAAAAAAATGGTATTTTAACTTATCTCTAATTTATAAAGCAAACTAAATTTACCTATAAAATCACAATGGTGTATTCGTCTCTTTTCTAATTCTGGATTATTTCTTCTATTATATTTTAATGACGTGGTTAAACGGTGCGTATTTCCTTGAGTCGGATTAGGTGTTTGTGGGCAACCTGGGTTAGGATATGGAGGTGGAGGTGTACGCCTAGGTAATGTTCCGCCAGGTGAGCCTGGTTCAGAACTAGGTGGTGTAAGAGGTGATGTATACATTAAACGAGACATTGGAGGATATAGTGCATTTGCTGGTGCCGGACCTGCCGTGCTACCACTATTATATTTGTACTGCTGAGAATGTGCATTATTGTTCGGGTGATGCAATGGTTGTTGTGGATAATGTTGGGGCTGCGGTGGACTCGTGGGTTGTTGTTGACTAAAAGGTGATGATGGAGTACCCAGAAGGTGTAGTGTTGGCCCCGGCTGTTGTAGGATCTAAACAGAAATATCAAGTAAATAGTTTCCCGAATTTCTGCCATTACCTTTTCCGTTTTTATTTCTAAAGGTGACAGTAAAGGTGTAGGAGCACAGTTGACGGCAAGATCATCGACGGCTTCTAGCTTAACATGCCCCGTCCCCACTAACATGTTAGCATTTTCAGGGTCTATATTTTGTATACTGCTTGCGATATCTTCCCAAAGAGGCGGCCTTAAAAAGACATCATCATCCGTCCCTGGTAAAGATCTCATCGATACATAACTCATATTAGGTTGATGACGGTTATGATTTGGCTCGAAGAATTCATCTAATTGGGAAGTGGAATCTCGACGTGGTTTGTCCCAATCTTCTTCGAGCCTTCTTTCCCATTCTTGTTTACAAAGAAAGGTATCCAGGTCGCTTGTCTGAAAGTAAAAAAAAAATGCTACATTTAATACACCAATCTCGATGTAACATTTAAAGTAAATTTAATGTACAACAATGAAGAATAATCAAATGTATTGTAAAGCATTGTCTTGTCATTTATCATAATAGGTGAGAACAACTAGCGAATATATCATGGTGGAAATTTTCTTATTGAATACTACATTGGGCTCGCAGCGGGATTATGTGACGAGTTTTGCCTTGTTCTAATTACCATACAATAAACCAGGAGGTGATACTTCGTGCTGTGAAGTCTCGTGCTAGAATCGTGTTTGATATAATGCAAAGATTCGTCAGCAAAAAACTTCACACAAAGAAATCAATTTTTCTTCGAATTAATTTTTAAATATTTATGCAAGTGTCCTGCAGTTTTGAATGACTGTTATTATATAATAACAACCAATCGTGTAAACATGCTTTCTAAATTCATTAATTAATTTCTTTTTCAACTGTATTGCGTGAGTGAAATTGATTTATTTTACAATTTTATTGTAATAACGACTTGCAATGGTTGTATAACACTTGTTTAATGCCATAATGCATAATTGACAGGGGGACAATTTCAATACGCAAAACACAATAGGTATATTAATAATTTATTAAAATTGTTTCATTCAGATTCAATAAAACTCGATGGGATATAAAAAAGAAACAAATCAGAACACATACACTGTTCTAAGTGTTTTGTGTTTGATAACGTTGCACTGTTGCCTTTTTGCAATTTTTTATGTGTTTTATAATATGTAATATGAGTCTTCTGAACAAAATACGGCGAAATACAGACTTATACAAAACAGCATAGGTTAGATATACTCTTCTGAAGGTCGTGTAATAGTGAAGCTTCCCAATGAAGGGAAAAGGGTAATTTTAACCGAACTAGAGCTGGGAAGAGTGGCGGAAAAGTAATGGTTCTCCGATCCAGCGTTAAGCGTTATAATACAATAATTAAAACTAATCGATAAATGTTCTGTTTCTTTAGGTTTCAGTTAAGCTATTCTTTGCATCTAAATGGTTGGTTCTAAATTTCGCCTTTTTTTTACAAAATTTTGTCTCCTGTAAAACGGAACTCAATTGTTCTTTAACCCGAAATTATTCGAGTACATGTCAACCTTCTCAAACGTTATGCTCTTAAGCGACCTTAACGCCTGACAGAAACGTAACTACACTAACTGCCTGTCTATTACGACTTACAATCTGCCGAATTAGTAAGAGAAACCCAACATTTTTGGACATAAAGGGACATCTATAGTAGACCACACACTATGCTCAGAAAAACTTGCTCAACGATTTGACGATAACACACACTCCAAGACTCAGACATCGCAATACAAGACCTTACTAACGACAGAACAGACTCAACTAACACAGCAATACCAACAAAACTGTAGACATAAACAATAAACCATTTCCCCCACTCATCATATTCTGGACAAAGAGAAAAGACGAATTTAGCGTCAATTTCTAAAATCCGCAGATCCCGCAATAAAAAAATATAACAGAATAAACACACTCATCAACTAGAATCTAACAGAATAACACAAGAAAATCCCACGCTCGCGCCCAATAGATCCTCAAGATAAACTTACTTCCACGGTCCAAGTACATCCCGATCTATTCGGCCTTTACCTGCAAAGCACATTTATGACTTCCGAAAATCCGTCATTTGACAAAGACCACAAAGATCATCTAAAGCAAAACCCTAAGGATCTCAAACACAACGCCCCGCCCTTTACGAACTACACCATGGCAGCCCCTTCCTGAAAACGAAAAAATCCGACGAAGTACTAGACATACTGCGTCAAAGCAGAAACTGGGCCCGGAGGACAAGACGGACATAATAGACTAACCCCTTCGCCGAAACGATATCCGATAACTAACCCAAATATTCAACCGATGTCCCTATCCTATTTCTCAACGGTTGTTACCTAAACCCAGATCTTATCTCACACATCTCTATCCTTTCCCGTAGGCTAAAGTACAACCTCGATGGCCAGTACGGATTCAGACTACACCAAGACCCCTTTGTTAAACTTTACACTATACGCCGGAGGCATACAAGAGGCCTTTTCGCTAGACAATTCCTTTTTCCATATCTAACGAGGAGGTCTGTGAAGGCCAAAGTAGGTGCCACTATATCCCAGTCATTTTCACCGTCATCGGGCCTTCTGAAAGGTTGCGCCCTAACTCCCATACTATACGAGACTTACTCACATGACACTCCTAGAAGCACGAACCCAAAGGTTTCGGTCGCTCAATTCGTCGATGACACTGTCTTCCGGGAGGTTAATCAGAGAAGCAAGATTGCCAACCTGTAAAGTACATTTATGACTCCCGAAGATTCGTCATTTGACAAAGACGACAAAGATCATCTACAGCAATACCTTGAGGATCTCAAACACAACGCCCCGCTTTACGAACTACGTCATGACAACCCCCTCCTGAAAACGCCAAAATCTGACAAAGTACTAGACATACTACGTCAATACAGAAACTCGGCCCAAGGACCTGACGGACATAATAGCCTAACCCCCCCTCCCCCGCAAACGCTATCTGGTAACTAACCCAAATAATCAACCAATGTATATTTCCTATTTCCCAACGATTTTTCTAACTAAACCTTGATCCGATCTCACACATCCTTCCTCCTACAGACCTGTATGGGCAATCGCCTTCAAACTATCCTATCCCATAAGCTAAAGTATCACCTCCATGGCCCATAGGGATTCAGATCATACCAACACCCCCTTGTCAAACTTTATAAGCCACGCCGGAGGCATACAAAAGGCCTTATCGCTAGACGTACCACTCCTGTGAAGGCCAAAGTAGGTGCTAATACATCCCAGTCATTTTCACCATCAGCGGGCGTTCTGCAGGGTTTCGCCCCAGCTCCTACACCATACCAGACATACTCATATGACGTTCCCATAAGCACCAACCCCAAGGTTTCGATAGCTCAATTCGTCCATAACAATGCCTTCTGGGAGGTTAATCAGAGAAGCGAACCGAATACTATCTCAACTCAACCCCAACAAATCTCCAACTGTCAATCCGAACACAACTTCATCGGGTGCTCCTCCGCAGGAGCTAATAACGTCACTAAAGTCACTAATGATAAACTTAGGTTTATCATTATCATTATCGTCAATCAAGGAAGTGGTTCCATAAAAAAAGTAGCTAGCTAACGGTCAAAATTTAATTCAAATTTCATCAGAACAGTGAAAGACCTCATAACGCGCAACATACGTAGGCATAAGTTTCGAGAAATGGTTAGGTTTTGATGCTGGTCCAACTTAGCTTAATCGGACTACGTCAGCACATTATTTTATCAAAATGAGTTGGAAAGAACGCTTGATCACCAGTACACAGAAAACGGAAGGTAGAAGTATTGATTAACCCTGATACATAAGTAATAGTTGAAAGTTGATGTGCACAAAGTTAAGTTTTTGTGGGTTTTCAATAAAAAGAATTATTAGACGTCTAAGCCGTACGAGGTAATAACAATAAAAATGGTGTATTCCTACAGATATATTCAACGTTTTTATGACAAAGCTCCATTTGAAATAATGACTGAAGGTTTCAAGATACTTCATCTTAATATTTATTACATTACACTATATTATGTATTATATTATAATATACTATATTACAATACATTACATGACATTAAAACACATTACACTACACTATATTACCTTACATTAAATTACATTGACTTACATTACACTACATTACATGGCATTACAGCATTACATTTCATTACATTGTATTACATTGCAATACATTGCATTACATTTAATTACATTGCATTACATTGCATTATATTGCATTACATTGCATTACATTGCATTACATTGCATTACATTGCATTACATTGCATTGCATTACATTGCATTACATTGCATTACATTGCATTACATTGCATTACATTGCATTACATTGCATTACATTGCATTACATTGCATTACATTGCATTACATTTCATTACATTTCATTACATTGCAGTACATTGCATTACACTGCATTACACTGCATTACATTGCATTACATTGCATTACATTGCATTACATTGCATTACATTGCATTACATTGCATTACATTGCATTACATTGCATTACATTGCATTACATTGCATTAAATGCATTACATTGCATTACATTGCATTACATTGCATTACATTGATTACATTGCATTACATTGCATTACATTGCATTACATTGCATTACATTGCATTACATTGCATCACATTGCATCACATTGCATCACATTGCATTACATTGCATTACATTGCATTACATTGCATTACATTGCATTACATTAATTACATTGCATTACATTGCATTACAATGCATTACATTACATTGCATTTCATTACATTACATTACATTACTATATTATATCATATCATATCATATCATATATCGTATATCGTATATCGTATATCGTATATCGTATATCGTATGTCGTATGTCGTATGTCGTATATCGTATATCGTATATCGTATATCGTATATCGTATATCGTATATCGTATGTCGTATGTCGTATCGTTTCGTATACCGTATATCTATATCGTATATCGTATATCGTATATCGTATATCGTATATCGTATATCGTATATCGTATATCTATACCGTATATCGTATATCGTATATCGTATATCGTATATCGTATATCGTATATCGTATATCGTATATCGTATATCGTATATCGTATATCGTATATCGTATATCGTATATCGTATATCGTATATCGTATATCGTATATCGTATATCGTATATCTGTATATCGTATATCGTATATCGTATATCGTATATCGTATATCGTATATCGTATATCGTATATCGTATATCGTATATCGTATATCGTATATCGATATATCGTATATCGTATATCGTATATCGTAACATATCGTATATCGATATCGTATCATATCGATATCGATATATCGATATCATATCTATCGTACATATCGATATCGCATATCGATATCGCATATATTCGATATGCATATCGATATCGCATATCGATATCGCATATCGATATCGCATCGTATATCGTATATCGATATCGATACGTATATATCGTATCGATATATCGTATATCGTATATCGTATATCGTATTCATCGTATATCGTATATCGTATATCGTATATCGTATATATCGTATATCGTATATCATATATCGTATGTCGATGTCGTATGTCTATGTCGTATTATGTCGTATATGTCGTATGTCATATCATTGTATTCGTATATCGTATGTCGTATCGATCGTATATGTCGTATATCGTATGTCGTATTCGTATATCGTATGTCGTATGTCGTATGATCGTATCGTATCGTATTATGTCTATATCGTATATCGTATTCGTATGATCGTATTATTATCGTATATGTATATCGTATATCGTATTCATATATCGTATTCTATATTTATGTCGTATATCGTTATATATATCGTATATCGTATATCGTATATCGTATATCGTATATCGTATATCGTATATCATTATATCTTGTATATCGTATATCGTATATCGTATATATCGTATATCGTATCGTATATCGTATATCGTTATATTATATCGTATATCGTATATTCGTATATATCGTATATCGTATATCGTTATATATCGTATATCATTATATCGTATATCGTTATATCGTATATCGTATAACGTATATCGTATATCGTATATCGTATATCGTATATCGTATATCGTATATCGTATATCGTATATCGTATATCGTATATCGTATATCGTATATCGTATATCGTATATCGTATATCATATCGTATATCATATCGTATATCGTATATCGTATATCGTATATCGTATATCGTACATCGTATATCGTATATCATATATCGTATATCGTATATCGTATATCGTATATCGTATATCGTATATCGTATATCGTATATCATATCGTATATCATATCGTATATCATATCGTATATCATATCGTATATCATATCGTATATCATATCGTATATCATATCGTATATCATATCGTATATCATATCGTATATCATATCGTATATCATATCGTATATCATATATCGTATATCGTATATCGATATATCGTATATCGTATATCGTATATCGTATATCGTATATCGTATATCTATATCGTATATCATATATCGTATATCATATATCGTATATCGTATATCGTATATCTATATCGTATATCGTATATTATCATCGTATATCGTATATCGTATATCATATATCGTATATCGTATATCGATATATCGTATATCATATATCATATATCATATATCTATATCTATATCATATATCATATATCATATATCATATATCATATATCATATATCATATATCTATATCATATATCATATATCATATATCATATATCATATATCGTATATCATATCATACTATATCATATATCTATATCTATATCATATATCATATATCATATATCATATCTATCATATATCATATATCATATCATATATCATATCATATCATATCATATATCATATATCTATATCATATCTATCATATATCATATATCATATATCTATATCATATATCATATATCATATCATATATCATATCATATATCATATATCATATATCTATATCATATCATATATCATATCATCATCATATCATATCATATCATATCTATCATATCATATATCTATATCATATCTATCATATCATATATCATATATCATATATCATATATCATATATCATATATCATATCATATATCATATACATATATCATATATCATATCATATCATATATCATATCATATATCATTCATATCATATCATATCATATCATATCATATCATATCATATCATATCATATCGTATGATATCATATCATATCATATATCATATATCATATCATATATCATATATCAATATCATATCATATCATATCATATATCATATCATATATCATATCATATATCATATATCATATATCATATCATATATCATATCATATATCATATCATATATCATATCATATATCATATCATATATCATATCATATATCATATCATATATCATATCATATATCATATCATATATCATATCATATATCATATCATATATCATATCATATATCATATCATATATCATATATCATATCATATCATATCATATCATATCATATATCATATCATATCATATCATATCATATCATATCATATATCATATCATATCATATCATATTATATCGTATCATATCATATCATATCATATCATATCATATCATATCATATCATATCATATCATATCATATACATATCATTCATATCATATCATATCATATCATATCATATATCATATCATATATATCATATCATATCATCATATCATATATCATATCATATCATATCATATCATATCATATCATATATCATATCATATCATATATCATATCATATCATATCATCATATCATATCATATATCATATCATATCATATACATATCATATCATATCATATCATATCATCATATCATATCATATCATATCATATATCATATCATATATCATATCATATATCATATCATATCATATATCATTATATCATATCATATATCATATCATATCATATCATATCATATCATATCATATCATATCATATCATATCATATCATATCATATCATATCATATCATCATCATATCATATCATATCATATCATATCATCATATCATATCATATCATATCATATCATATCATACATATCATATCATATCATATCATCATATCATATCATATCATATCATATCATATCATATCATATCATATATCATATCAATCATATCATATATCATATCATATCATATCATATCATATCATATCATATCATATCATATCATATCATATCATATCATATCATATCATATCATATATCATATATATCATATCATATCATATCATATCATATCATATCATATCATATCATATCATATCATATCATATCATATCATATATCATATTCATATCATATCATATCATATCATATCATATCATATCATATCATATCATATCATATCATATCATATCATATCATATCATATCATATCATATCATATCATATACATATCATATCATATCATATCATATCATATCATATCATATATCATATCATATCATATCATATCATATCATATATCATATCATATATATATATCATATCATATCATATCATCATATCATCATATCATATCATATCATATCATATCATATCATATCATATCATATCATATCATATATCATATATATCATATCATATCATATCATATCATATCATATCATATCATATCATATCATATATCATATCATATCTATCATATCATATCATTATCATATCATATCATATCATATCATATCATATCATATCATATCATATCATATCATATCATATCATATCATATCATATCATATCATATCATATCATATCATATCATATCATATCTATCTATCTATATCATATCATTCATATCATATCATATCATATCATATCATATCATATCATATCGCATATCATCATATCATATCATATCATATCATATCTATCATATCATATCATATATATCATATCATATCATATCATATCATATCATATCATATCATATCATATCATATCATATATCATATCATATCATATCATCATATCATATATCATATCATATCATATCATATCATATCATATCATATCATATCATATCATATCATATCTATCATATCATATCATATCATATCATATCATATCATATCATATCATATCATATCATATCATATCATATCATATCATATCATATCATATCATACATCATATCATACATCATATCATACATCATATCATACATCATATCATACATCATATCATACATCATATCATACATCATATCATACATCATATCATACATCATATCATACATCATATCATACATCATATCATATCATATATCATATCATATCATATATACATATATATCATATCATATATCATATCATATCATATCATATCATATATCATATCATATCATATCATATCATATCATATCATATATATCATATCATATCATATCATATCATATCATATCATATCATATCATATCATATCATATCATATATCATATCATATCATATCATATCATCATATCATATCATATCATATCATATATATCATATCATATCATATCATATCATATCATATCATATCATATCATATCATATCATATCATATCATATCATATCATATCATATCATATCATATCATATCATATCACATCATATCATATCATATCATATCATATCATATCATATCATATCATATCATATCATATCATATCATATCATATCATATCATATCATATCATATCATATCATACATCACATCATATCATATCATATCATATCATTCATACATATCATATCATATCATATATCATACATCATATATCATATATCATATATATATATCATATCATATCATATCATATCATATCATATCATATCATATCATATCATATCATATCATATCATATCATATCATACATATCATATCATATATCATATATATATCATATCATCATATCATATTCATATCATATATCATATCATTATATATATATATATATTATCATATCATATATATCATTCATATCATATATCAATCATATCATATCATATCATATCATATCATATCATATCATCATATCATATATATCATATCATATCATATCATATCATATCATATATATATATCATATCATATATATCATATCATATCATATCATATATATATCATATCATATCATATCATATATCATATCATATCATATCTATCATATCATATCATATCATATCATTCATATCATATCATATCATATCATATCATATCATATCATATCTATATCTATCGTATCTATCTTATTATCTATCTATCGTATCGTATCGTATCGTATCTATTATCGTATCGTATCGTATTATCGTATCTATCTATCTATCTATCTATCTATCATATATATCATATCATATCATATCATATCATATCATATCATATATATCATATCATATCATATCATATCATATCATATCATATATCATATATATATCATATATTAATCATATCATATATTCATATCATATCATATCAATCATATCATATCATATCAATCAATCAATCATATATATCTATCATATATATCTTCAATCAATCATATATATATCTATCAATCATATAATCAATCATATCATATCATACATACATATCATATCATATCATATCATATCATATATATTATATCATATCTATCATATCTATATCATATCTATATATCATATCATATCATATCATATCATATATCATATCATATCATATCATATCATATCATATCATATCATATCATATCATATCATATCATATCATATATCATATCATATCATATCATATCATATATCATATCTATCATATCATATCATATCATATCATATCATATCATATCATATCATATCATATCATATCATATCATATCATATCATATCATATCATATCATATCATATCATATCATATCATATCATATCATATCATATCATATCATATCATATATCATATCATATCATATCATATCATATCATATCATATCATATCATATCATATATCATATCATATCATATCATATCATATCATATCATATCATATCATATCATATCATATCATATCATATCATATCATATCATATCATATCATATCATATCATATCATATCATATCATATCATATCATATCATATCATATCGTATCATATATCATCATATCGTATCGTATCGTATCGTATCGTATCGTATCGTATGGTATCGTATCGTATCGTATCGTATCGTATCGTATCGTATCGTATCGTATCGTATCGTATCGTATCATATCATATCATATCATATCATATCATATCATATCATATCATATCATATCATATCATATCATATCATATCATATCATATCATATCATATATCATATCATATCATATCATATCATATCATATCATATCATATCATATCATATCATATCATATCATATCATATCATATCATATCATATCATATCATATCATATCATATCATATCATATCATATCATATATCATATCATATCATATCATATCATATCATATCATATCATATCATATCATATCATATCATATCATATCATATCATATCATATCATATCAATCATATCATATCATATCACATCATATCATATTATATTATATTACATTATATTACATTACATTATATTATATTTTTTAACAAAATAGGGAAACTGAAATTACCGTTAAAATATATTAGTAGAACTCGTTGATTTTGTTAATTGTAGTAAAATACGAGCGTATAAATTCGGTATGGAGATAATTAGAGAAAAAATTAGTAGTGCAATTACAATATCGCTACTTTAATAATTATCGGCGCCCATCTCGTTACCCTTACGAAAATGAACAAGTTTTACATGTTTGTGGCCTATGCAAATGTAACCAACTATAACATTAATTCCAGTTTCATTAAATAAGTTTTTAGATTTCGTGTTGAATTCGTAATATACAGAAAATAAAAAAAAAAGTATAAATTTCTTCTAATACCTTAAACAATTCTAAAAGATTTGACTACTACAGAGGTGGATAACTGTAAGTGTTATCGAAGCGTACAGAATTACATAAATATAAATATTAAAATAAACCATTTAAACCCAAAAGCTAAGTACCTGAATTAGTAGAAGTAATTTTGTTTAAGCAAAATTGATAAACTGAAATTACCATTAAATATATTAGTAGAACTGGTTCATTTTGTTAATTGTAGTGAAATAGAAGCGGTTAAATTCGGTAAATTCGGTAAAATCATAGTGCAATGCAATATCGCTACTTTCTGAAATACCCGCGCCCATCTGACTACCCTTACAAAATTGAACAAGTTTTACATGTTTGTAGTCTATGCAAATGTGCACAACTATAACATTAAAATACAGTTTCAATTTCACTAAATAGGTTATTACGCAACGCCAATTGCATTTTATGTTGGATTCGCAATATACAGAAAATGAAAAACTTATGGAAACGTAAACTTTCACCATTATTACAGATAATTCGAATACCTACTAGCTTTTTCATTTTTCATTAATTTTCTTCTACACCTTAAACAATTCTAAAATATTTTATTACTACGGAAGACGACAACTGTAAATGTTATAGAAGCGTATAGAATTATATAAAGTATTAAAATACACCTTTAAAACCCAAAAGCTAACTATTTGAATTAATAGAGAAGTAATTTTTTTGAGCAAAATTGAGAAACTGAAAATACTGTTAAATACATTAGTAGAACACGTTATAGTGACATACGAGCGGACAAATTCGGTATGCAGATATTTACTGAAAAACAATAATAGTGCTAATGCAACATCGCTACTTTCCGAATTACCCGCGCTCATCGTACTACCCTTACGAAAATGAACAAGTTTTTGATGTGTATGGTCTATGCAAAAGTAACCAACTATAACACTAATGACTACAATACAATTTTAGTTGCACTAAATAGGTCATTATGCAAACGAATTGAATTTTATAATGAATTCGTTATAACAAACAGAAAAGAGAAATTGAAAATAAATGTTATTTAGTTTTTGTACATAGTTTATAATTTGAAATTTTTATTGATCGGTATTTATAACAATTCTTATGTATATATTTTTAATATTTACTTATATATTGTACATATTAAATAGTTTATGTTCAGAAACTTCCCGTATAAACCAGTACTACGCAAACGATAACATGAAGCATCGGTGGTTCAGTGGTAGAATGCTCGCCTGCCACGCGGGCGGCCCGGGTTCGATTCCCGGCCGATGCATCTTTTTTTTTTATTCGTAAATTTTATTTACACGGCGAACGGAAATATAGAAGGTTAATTATACGATTTATGTAATACCTTCTAAAATTATTTTAGAATTTAGTTCAGTATTGTAGTTAACCTTCTACTAGTATTTCCGAATACAATTTGCACGAATTGTGCCACTATCGATAGCAAATTATCGAGATTTTACATACAATGAGCAGCAATTAGTGAAACTATAAATAAAATTTTAAAGCTAAAATATCTCAAATGTCAAAAATAAAATTGGTCCCAGTTTAAAAAGCATTATTACCTAAGTGTTCTGGACATTATGTAACATTGTAAAGGGAACATTCAATATAGACACAAACTATGGACTCGTGCGCATAGTCAAAATAATCATGTAGATAGGAAAGAAAAAAATTAATTTAAACAAGAAAACGAATACACTTTGACTACTTGGATTTAAGTATACTCTCATAAAGTCATAATTATGCCTTTCTGCAATAAGTTAAAGAGCGGTACTCCCTACATGTGCATATGATTGAAAATTGCTCAAACTACAGCTCATAGTTCTAACAGAAGCTTTTGTAACACGGCTAAAAATGACAAAAAGTAACTTTGTCAATCACTACAAAGACGTTGCATCACGTTGTAACATATTTAAAAAAAATATTGGTGTACCGCCGAAAACAAATACTGAAACAAATTTGAAGCAATATGCATAATTTAGATACATACACTTCTCCGTCACATTCCAATTAGGATTTTTTTATTCCAATACTGATGGCATAATATTATGCTACTGGTTTACGCTCAACTTAATTAAAAACATTTTTAACCCTTATCATCACAACTGACGACAATGGCGATGTTATTTTGTATTTTTACAAATTGTTGTATGTATATTTCAATATTAAATTAGACTTCCACACTGTCCGATTTGTAAAATTTGAAAATATAGTACATTATATGAATAAGCAATAGGGTGTATTCTGTGTGTGTGGAAATGTTTGTAACACGAGCTGAAGGCGAGTGTGACGGTTCCACGAGCGCAGAATATTTATACTTTATGAGCCATAGAAGTTATTTTTTCTACTACTACGACAAATTGTTGTCTAATTTATATAGCACACCATAGTCATTTTCCAGTGCCAATTTTAAAACGATGGGTACTTATAAAAAAGCTACTGTAAAAGTTACCTTTTCGTATAATATAGAGTGGATAATCTGAAGGAGGCAGGTAGTAAACTATTCATAGATGAAAACATTTTACGTTGTACAGTTTGTAGTAATTCATTCCATCATCGTTTTTGCTAAAACAGGGTTAGGTTGGGATATAAATTCATTATACTCTCATTTTGTCCATAACTCATTTAATTAAACTTGCTACCTGTTTCTCGGCGATACTAAATTAAAATTCTAGGTTACGTGTTATTCAGTTGAGACTGTTAAAATACGTGCTATTTCATCAAAATAAAGTTATTATAAAATCTGCAGGATGTCGCCACATGTTTTCATTCTTTAACAAGGGTTAAAATGGAATCATTCTCGCTTAGTACTAAGAACAGACAACTTTCTGTTCTTAACAATCACATACCAATAATTGTATTGCAAAGTAGTAGTGGAAAAATATTTTTACGTTAAGCCGCTGCATTGGAGAATCTGAAATTATGCAAATCGTTCAATGCATTTGATTTCAGTTTAAAGTTTACTTTATATTTGGTATTTCATTTTTATAAACGACGTTGACTTAAATTGAAGAAGAAGTAGTTGTGAAGGTAAGTATTGTTTTAATTTATATTTATCCAACATGGCTGACTGCATTATAAATTATCGTTGAATTATAGAATTTATAGACCACAGTACATTGAGGTTGAAACATGTATGGATGTTTCATTTTATATTTAAATTTAAATCATTCAATGTTGTATTAGATGTACAGGGTGTCCTATTTTCGATGTAATTGGGAGGTTTTAGGTATTTCCCAAATAGATAGAGTAAAATCATGGTCGGGACCCTTGGACCGATTTTTGAAACAAATTTAGTAATCTAAGAACATTTCAATATCTCGACTCGTTTGGGAAATATACGGTGTTTTTCGTTTTATGCCGTTTTCTTTAAAATCCCGTAACTTTTTTTGTTTGTGAATATTTAAAATTTTGGTAAAAACATCTTTTGTGCCTTTTTTTATGTGCAATTTAGTGGCGTACTCGATTTTTTTCTAACTTAATTTGTTTCCGAGTTACAGATCAAAGTGGAATTTTTTTAAATGGTAACCGTAGTTAGCTGTGACTCCATTAATTAGAGATTTCTTTTAGCTTTCTGAAAATATGTAGTTTCATATATTTATTTCGGTAAATAAGAAAATTATGAACGATTTTTTGAAAAATACCTCTTGATCAAGTCATCTATGAACCTTTGTTTACTGCACGCATTCGTTGCTAGTTATTTGACATTTCACGCAGTTGTTTCATATAAATAAATGGTGGAAACGTAAGTGTGATTAGATTTATTGTTTCAAAACTTTGCTTAAATAATTAATTATTCAATTTAATAACTTTTTTGTGATGGCTGTCAATAAGTATGAAAATTTTGAAAAGTTAGATATGATTGCCATATACTATCAGTGTAATTTTAATGCAGACCAAGCTGCAGAGGCATATTTTAATAGGTAGGTTGTGCGTTTAATACTTTAATAATGCTAGTATTTATAAAAACGCAAAATAATAAAGCTACTTTATTGAAGATTCCCTGAACGAAGACATCCCAACAAGAATATATTCGCCAGATTAAAAGAACATCTACTAACTTATGGATCTTTTGAGAAGCCTAGGATCAAAAATTATGCAAAAATGAACCAACAAGACGACGAAATAACTGTTTTAACAAGAGTTGAAGAAAATCCTGATACCTCCTGCCGACAAATAGAAACAGAAGTTGGCGTATCTAAATCAAGAGTACAAAAAAGTCTTAAAAAAATATAATTATACTCCGTACAAAAAAAAGAGTAATTCAGCACCTTAATGATGGTGACTTAGAACGGCGAATTATTTTTTTTAATTGGTATTTAGAACAGATTAGACAAAATAGGAATTTTGGGCGCAATATCATTTGGTCTGATGAGAGTCATATTACGAGTGCAGGAATTTTTAATCGCAACAACAATCGATATTGATAAAAAAATAACAATTTTGTAACATTAGCACGCCAAAATCAAGGTAGATTTGGTTTTAATGTACCATGCTTTATTTTGGGGGGTTGATTTGTTTACCACATTCTTAACGACAACCTTAACGGCGAGATGTATATGGAAATATTAAACATTTGTCCTTCACAACTGCTAGATGAAATTCCATTAGCGCAGAGGGTAAATGTTTATTTTCAACAAGATGGTGCGCCTAGTCATAATACTGTTTTAGTCCGAGATTACTTAAACCGAAACTTGAACAATCAATGGATTGGCAATAACGGACCTATTCAGTGGCCAGCAAGATCTCCAGATCTTTCAATACTGGATTTCCTTTGTGGGGATTTTTAAAAAATAAAATATATCATACTCGCCACGAAACATACGAACAATTGGTCAATTCAACCAGGGCAGCATTTGAAGATTTAAGGCATACATCTATTCATTTCATTAAGGCAATTGAGTGTATTTGGCGCCGATGTGAAGTTTGTTTACATCATAATGGACATCAGTTTGAACAATACCTAAAATAAGAAAAAACTGTTATAAAATAAAAATGTTGTTATTTTTTTCTAAATCAAGTTTTTAATATGGCATAAAGTACTATGAGGACATTTTTATCTAGTTTTAAAATAAGTTCTGCGCATAGTAATATACTTCCTTTTGAATATATGAAACTATACTATACATAAGTGATTTAATCAAGAGGTGTTTTTCAAAAAATCGTTTATAATTTTCTTATTTACCGAGATACATATATGAAACTATATATTTTCAGAAAGCTAAAAGAAATCTCTAATTAATGGAGTCATAACCAACTACGGTTACCATTTAAAAAAATTCCACTTTGATCTGTAACTCGGAAACAAATTAAGTTAGAAAAAAATTGAGTACGCCACTAAATTGCACATAAAAAAAAAGGCACAAAAGATGTTTTTACCAAAATTTTAAATATTCACAAACAAAAAAGTTACGGGATTTTAAAGAAAACGGCATAAAACGAAAAACACCCATATTTCCCAAACGAGTCGAGATATTGAAATGTTCTTTAGATTATTAAATTTGTTTCAAAAATCGGTCCAAGGGTCCCGAGCATGATTTTACTCTATCTATTTGAGAAATACCTAAAACCCCCCAATTACATCGAAAATAGGACACCCTGTACAGGTATTTTTTTCGTATGTTTTACGGGGTATCTCGCTTATTTTTTAGGTTAGCACCTTGGGGTTTTCGCGACGCCGTGCTACTGTTTAATGAAACCAAAGATGCACTAATCAAATTTGCCATAGCCATCTTAGCTTTTGTGCTACAGGGTGATTTTTGAAAAATTGCATTTTAAGTCATCCCCTGTAACTCTGTTATTGTCTGACATATTAAAAAGTAAAACTGATATTTGTAGATTTTTTTACGTAGAATCCAGTGGCATACTCAGATTTTCTTTAGAGGTCACAGTTTTTGAGATATTGACATAGCCTACTTTTTTTTAATGGAACACCCTATATATTTTTTTTAAATCTTTTTCCCCTTGCCAAAAGCTTTATAAATTTATAAATTCTTTTAATAGCATTTTCCAAAATAAATGATTGTCTTCGTAATTCTGCAAAAGCATGTTGACATATTGCCTTGAATAAATGTTATCTTTAAATACCCCCACAAAAAAAAATCCAAAACCGAGAGATCCGGTGATCGTGGTGGCCATCGAACAGGTCCATTTGTTCCAATCCATCTCCTCGGAAAACGTTCATTTAGCCAGTTTTCTATTATTCTAGAGCCCCATCCTGCTGGAAGAATATATCGTTCGGTTGAGCCAGTGGAAGATCTTCTAAAATGTTCATAGTTTTTTCTTGTAGAATTTGTAAGTACCCATTAGAGTTTAGGTTTTCATCATAAATCTTGAAAACTATTTTTCGGTTAAAAATAAAGCAGGAGACATTAAATCCGAACCTGCCTTGACGCTCTCTAGGAAAAATCACGTGGGTGTTTTCTTGACTCCAAAACCGCGAGTTGTGTCTATAAGAATTCCCGAACTTGTGAAATGTGCCTCGTGTGACCAAATTATTTTTTTTTCAAAATTATTGTCCTGAGTTTTCATATTTATAAACCAATTGCAGAACTCCAATCTACGTTCAGTATCACCAGGGTGCAGATGATGAACAAGTTTATACTTGTAGGGTTTAAATTTGATTTTTTTAAATCCTTTGCACTGTTGTTTTAGACACACCGGTCTCTTCATCTATTTTCCTGCACGGGGTTTCAGGAGTGGCTTGAGCAACTGCTAAAACGTTGATCTCTGATTCCTCGTTCTCTTTGTTGTAAACTCGGGGTCGAGGTTTGTCAAAACATCCATGTTGGCAAAGATTAAATTTTAATTTTTGAAATATTCTTCTTTTTTTTTATGATTGTGGACCTGAACAGGCTAAATTTGGCCTATCGTGCTAAAGCACTCAGGAACACTTAGCAGGATGGATGGAGGGATAACGAATTGCCCATAGATGCCTATGAACAGCTACCTTAAATTTTCTCATATCATAAGTGAGAGGAAAACAGGAACTAGGGAGATCATTCCAGAGTTTAGAAGCCGTGTAGAAAAATGTGGATTGCGCCCGTTTGGTACGACAAGTGGAGATTTGTACTGCATACTGATGATGTGAATGAGCGAACCGAGTGTTTCTGGAAAAGATAGCCCGAGATGGTATCAAAGAATATAATTCAGCAGCACAATAACCGTTGTAATAACGATAATACAAAGATAGAACTGGAACCATCCTTCTATGCTCAAGGGACTGTATGTGAGAAATTAACGACGGGTCATTTATAAGCCTAATCGCTCTCTTTTGAATACGATCAACGATGTCGAGAGTGTATTGGGGAGCACTAACCCAGAGGTGAGAATTATATTCCAGATGAGGCCGAATTTGGGCCTTATACAGCAGAAGGAGTTGTCGAGAGGTAAAGTACTGCTTAGATCTGTACAAAAAGCCTATTTTACGAGCAGCTGTTTTGGTAACTGACAAAAGATGGTCAACCCATGAGAGATTTGAAGATACAGTCA
Organism: Vesta saturnalis; assembly: GCA_036346205.1. Lineage (NCBI taxonomy): Eukaryota > Metazoa > Arthropoda > Insecta > Coleoptera > Lampyridae > Vesta > Vesta saturnalis. Next base: position 5,195,560 of record JARFJB010000902.1, on the reverse strand, counting down.
TACCCAACAGAGTAATAGAGTCTGAAAACTTAAGAACTGAGCCATTGATACTTACAACAGGAAATGATCGATCTTTTTTGGCGGACACAAGGCAACACTGAGTTTTGTAAGCATTAAATTTAACTAGATTATTGCTTCCCCATTCGAGAATACGTTGAATGTCTTTGTTGACTGAATTTGCCATTTCAGCTTTAATTCCTTGATTTGAGATAGAAGGTGGATTATCACTATGAGTAGACTGAGATGAACTACAGTGAAGAGTGCTATCGTCAGCAAAGCAATGGATGGGGTTAGTTGTTGAAGAAATAAGGTCGTTTATGTACTGTAGAAAAAGTGTAGGCGCTATAACGGATCCCTGTGGTACGCCCGCGTTAATGCTAACTTCTTTTGAAAAAAAGCCATCAACTACGACACGTATTCGTCTTTTATCAAGGAAACTAGAAACCCAGTTGATGAGCATATCATTTAACCCAAACGAGGTGAGTTTGGCAAGTAAACACTTATGCCAAACTTGGTCAAATACCTTTGAGATATCTAAAGCGACTACAACTGTTTCACCGGACTGTTCTACTATATTGTTCCAAACTTGGGTCACATATGAAAGAAGATCGCCTGTTGAACGACTTTGCCTAAACCCATATTGGTGGTCACTAAGGAGTTTGTTAGTTTCAAGGAACGTGAGTAGTTGCTGAATGATTGCTTTTTCCATGATTTTAGACAAAATGGAAGTGATGGCAATTGGTCGGTAATTTGAGCGATCGATCTTATCGCCTTTTTTTGGGAATAGGTTGAACATTTGCTAACTTCCATGATGAAGGGAATTCCCCAGAAGACATAGAGATCGTATAGAGCTTAGATAGGACTGGTACTAGTTCGGGGAACATTTCTTTAAGACAATAGCTGGGATACCGTCTGGGTCAGTCGCCTTATTGAGATCAAGTCTACTGATGATCGATTCCAAGAGCTTGTACCGAAAATGAATTGGTTTCATAGCGTATGAAGAAGAGTTGACTAGGGGCACATCTTTTCCAGAATCATTGAGACACGAGTTTCTGTCAGCTTGTCTTCTTTCGGGATATCTATATGACAAAATAGGTATATAAAATAAATACAAATTCTAAGGTAAATATTAACTGACCTGTTCAGATAGAGTTCCAAGGCCTGGTCTGCATTTTCATTAGATAATATGAAGCAGGTATTCATATAATATTTATCAAAGTTTTCAAATTTTTGGTTTCGAGCCATATTAAAAAATAATTAAACAACAACAACAACAACAAGAACAAGAACGATAACAATAAACAAAAACAACGAATAACAATAAATATCAGCACTAAATTTGGGAAAATGTAACCAGGAATAATTTGAGAGAAGCAGAAACTTCAAAAATCAAATACCTAAGTAATAGCAGAACATTAATTATATTGTTTTTTGCGTTACCATGGTCACCCACGGCTATCCACTATTATCAATGTAAATGATAGAAAAAAATCATTTTGTCACGTTATTTATAAAAATAAATATAGACTCTGCTATATTTTTGAAAAGCTCTTGGCAAGGGGAAAAGATTTTAAAAAAATATATAGGGTGTCCCATTAAAAAAAAGTAGGTTATGTCAATATCTCAAAAACTGTGACCTCTAAAGAAAATCTGAGTATGCCACTGGATTCTACGTAAAAAAATTCTACAAATATCAGTTTTTACTTTTTTAATATGTCAGACAATAACAGAGTTACAGGAGATGACTTAAAATGAAATTCTTCAAAAATCACCCTGTAGCACACAAACTAAGATGGCTATGACAAATTTGATTAGTGCATCTTTGGTTTCATTAAACAATAGCACGGTGTCGCGAAAACCGCAAGGTTCTAACCTAAAAAATAAGCGAGAGTAAAACATAGGAAAATGGGACAACCTATATATTAAAATGGATTAAAAATATGTGAAGAATAATAATGCTAGTTTTATTTTTAGATATGTATTTTGACGCTTCATTTATGGCCGTACTAGTTGAGATTGATGAAGGTGTGTGAGGATACATTTTAGTTTCCCGCCAAGAAGTGTTGAATTTTTTTTAGTGGTTAATTTGAATTGAAATCCCTTCGATGGTCACCAGATTTTGATAAGAATTAAATCGAATACAAAGAAGGGGGTTGTTAGTTACTAAAAAGTTTCGAAGATGACTTGAACGGAAATACGATAGCTATAGCACAATTGTTAGTAATCTGGGACAAAAATGGATAAAGACTAACCGTATAGATATAACAGTTCTGGCTCAAAACTCTTCTTAGAAATACATTAGAGAACACATCTATTTTTTGTATTCAAGTCACCAGCTGATCACGTCTACTCAGTAAGCTTCGCAACTGTTCCAAAAACAGGTAGTTGTTTACCAGAAACAACAGTATAGCTATAGCAGTTCTGACTCAAAATTCTCATAAAAATTACATTGGATACCACGCCTCCATTTTTCAGGTTTAATTGACTTCAGTTGATCCGTGAAACTGTCAAACTCCAGAAATTAACTGTTTTCCAGAAATAGGTCCTAGAAAACAGGTAACTGTATGCGCAGACAGCTAGTTAAGTTCTTATTATAAAGATTATAAATATAAGCAGTGAAATTAAATGTATATTTATGGCGTTACCCGCATTCAGTTGTATCATTAACAAGAAATTATAATAAATGATGTATGTTAGTATAAAAGTAACAAATTATTTGAAAAACTTCATGTTTCCAATGATAATGAATTTCCTTATATTTTAAATTAAAGAGCTTAAGCATAAGGTTAACTTTCTATGTCTGAAATTAAGGTAGTCGCACATGTAAATAATTATTTGTGAAAGATAAATAAGTGCGGACTGGGGATGAATTCAAACGGAACCGAACCAAACTTTCATCTTGGTTCCGTTCGGAAATTTTAGACAGGTTGTTTTCGAGGTTCGGATTGGAAAACGAGTCCAACCTTAAACCAAATTAAACCGTGTTTTCTTCATTTAAAGTAAGTAGAATCTTTAATTATATAACAAGTATTCGTAAGTACTCAGGATCAGGTGGTCAGTGCTCATAAATTCAGAGAAACAAGTTCCCCAAAAACATGTGGTCATGACCTTGACACATTCTCTCTCTCACATTTATTACAATTCCCTAGCTATCTACCTCTCTCTTATACATGTAAATCCCTATGTGAGTTAGTATCCCCATAGCTATACTACTGACCACCTCAAAACACAAATGTTTCATTATTAAAAGAACTTCCAAACTAACATTTAATTTTTTCCCGAGGAAAGTGTGTTTATTAATATTATGCAAAATTATGGTAATCTCGGTTCTAAGGATAAGGTAAAACCATCCAGAATAATTAACAGAACAATGGCAAAAATTAATATGGGACAAGGGAAATTACTTAATATTAGGGCTGGCCAAACATATCCATTAATAGGTTATATTCGATTCTAATCGATTAATCAAGTTTTATTTGAGTAATCGATTGTATGATTAATCAATTATTTTATCAATTGATTATTTGACTATCGATTAATCAAAAAATCGATCAGTTTCAGCACTCGATTATGAATTGTTCAAACTTACAATTGTCCACCCTTTGCAATAAATATTTAAACAAATTTAACTTCTACATAATTATATTTTTAATAAATGCACTATGTCAACTTAATTTAAACTGACGCTTTATTAATCAATTGTTTGACTAATGGGTTACACGATTACTCGATTATTTGGTTAAGCGATTATTTGCTTAATCAATTATTTGATTATCGATTAACCAAAGAATCGATTATTTTCAGTAATCGATTATTATCGATACTTCAAACTTTTTTTAGTAATAACCGACAAATTAATTTTATTTAATTCCCTTCTTGAGTGATTGTATAATTTAAGCTCCATTAGTTTATAAATTTGCAGTATTTTCGAGTTTTAAGTAACATCAGTTGACACTAATTGCAACTTTTATTTAGTGCTGATCAATTAGTCTAGGTACAATCTTTTTGTCATCTTTTTGCGTATAATTGACATTTTCTTCCAGGATTACTCCGTATATAATAAATTATTTTTTTAAGAATTTTTTTAAATTTTGATTTACAATTATAAATTTTGATTTGTTATCTTGTTTTGATTAATGTGTGCCCGATTAATTAATTTGTTTTATCTTATTTATTGAAATACTACTCAGTAGAATTACATGCTATAAGAAGAGCACTATAGTGCATTTCACGAGTAATTAGACCTCTGCAATATGGCCGCCATTTAAATTTGTCACCAAATAAAGCGCGGGAGCATTCATTGGCGTAGTACCTTTTGTCATATAAAAAAAAGTGAAAAACTTATTTGAATAAATTTATTATTAATAAATTCGCCATCACCACGCTCACCTAGTATTATTATTATATACTATTTTAACTATTTTAATACAAATTAAAAAAAAATGAACAAGTATGTAGTAAATTATTTTTTTATTAATAATTATTGCGTAATTAAAATCGCAGAATTATAAACCTTTAAAATAAATTGTCTATCCACTGATCGTCTAGGTCGGCATCGTCTTCTGGTGACAAACATGTATTTAAAGTAATGTCACTAACATCAAGCACTCGTTCGTTTTCCCAGTACTCTAAAATAATTTTATTGGTGTGGTTTGTATAATTTTCCCATTGAACATCTGAAACACTTTCAATAGCTTGCCTCCAAGTCTTTAAGGGATCTTTAAGACTCAAAATCGTGTTGTCGTAAAATCTTAACGAATTAGTAATGGTAAATTTTCAGAAATTCTTAACAATAATGATATTTGTTTGGAACATTCTTTTATTTTAACGATATTTATTTCTTACAATAATTAATTTAATTGAAAAATTTTCAATTTTACTAACCTAAGTTACCTCTCCACGTGATACGCTACTGAGTTGGCAAATAATATTATAAGACGTTTGAAGGTCGTATTTGTTATTATATTTGTCTTTTGCTATTATAATGTTGTAGAAAAGGATGGAAAATGCGGTTCAGAGTAGCCAACTGAAATATCCCTTTCATTACAATGTTACACTTGTAGCATTTCAGTTATTTTATAATTGGATGTTGTTCATAGTGGAATGGCAGCCATATTATAGAGATCTAATTATTCGTGAAATGCACTTTAGCACACTGTTCGTCAGTTAGAGAAAGAAATTGTATAATATGTACAGATTTAATGTCAGCACGATTAGAAATAGAAAATCAAAATACCGTAAACCCTATAATGCAAAGATTACACAAAATAATTAATTGCATCTCAACCTTAAGAAAGAATAAATTTATGTTCGTATGGGTTCCGAGCCATTCCAGTATTACCGGTAGATGGCAGACAAAGCAGCAAAAGAAGCATCCAGTTTAGATGAATTTACGAATGAACCAGTAACTCCCGATGTCGCCAAACGATACATATTAAATAAAATAACCAAAACCTTGGCAAATTAGTTGGAAAAAGAAAAAAAGTAAACTACTAGTGTTCAAAGAACACGTACGCCCCTGGAATTTACCAAATCAGCTTACCAGAAGAGAATAAAACACAATTACGCAATGGTCATACCAACTTTACGTCATCCTACTTATTAACAGGAAACCAAGCACCAAAATGTAATGAATGCATGAAAACATACATATTTTAAAAAATTGCAAAAAATATAAAACCATCATGACAAACACAAGGAACGAATTCGATGTTATCCAATTATTAAAATCGAACAAACACGACGGCTAAAAAATAGTAATAGATTATCTAAAAAGATTTGGTCTCTATAGTAAGATTTAAATGAGATTAATTGGGCTAATGACCTTAGTTGTCGATGCCACTAAATTAAAAAAAAATTATCGGAAATCTTAAAACGCAAATATAACTATTATACAGTAGGCTTATATTTGCATTTTACAGATTTCATAGTTTATTGGATATTGTAATAAATTGTTTAGTACTATTATCATTTACAATTATAAGATTTCTGAAATCTGAAACCGCAAATATAATTATTATACTATAGCAGGCTTATATTTGTGTTTTCAGATTTTATTATATATTTTATTATTTTATAAATTTTTTTAATCTTCTTATTAATTGAAATGATGACCTTTTGAGTACATAATCGTGTATTTTTATGAATGTTTCATACAAATTTAAACGTTTCGATAACAATTATAGTTATCATCCTCAGTAAATGAAAGATAAATATGTCAAATCTGAAAACGCAAACATTATATAGCACGCTAATGTTTGTGTTCTCAAATTCATGTACATATATATATATATATATATATATATATATATATATATATATATATATATGATGTTACTTAAAACTCGAAAATACTGCAAATTTATAAACTAGTGGAGCTTAAATTAGACAATCACTCAAGAAGGGAATTAAATGTAGGTAAAAAATAAAATATGTATACATATATGTATGTGTTATGTATATATATATATATATATATATATATATATATATATTCAGTAAGTATACACTCTATATTATATGTATCTTCCTTGACTCTGTATATATTTTTACTTCTTACTTCCTTACTTGTCGGGGCAGTAGACAAATAACTGCCCGGTACTAGAATGTACCGTTAGTAGGGAATGCTGAATCGTCCGGGGCACGATTTCGCCAGTAACCGGTCTGTCCGCTATCTAATTACTCGAAAGAACAATACAATTGCTTTAAGGAGCGGTCAAGGTTGAAACAGAGAGGTTCCGTTGCTGACGACTGCTCAAGGAATGAATGGCGAGTCGGTACGTGGAATGTTAGGGGTATACATGGTAAAGAATTAGAAATTGCGAATGTAATGTACGAAAGTCAGCTTGATAGTGTGAAAGGATGCTGTGGAGATGGAGGATGGCAGCCTAGTCAGGAGTTGACACTAAAGTGCATGGCGCAAAAGGAGTTGGGATGATCGTAAGTGAAAGAGCGAAAAGATGTTAAACAGTACGAACTGGTATCCCACCCGGTTGTATCGAGAGTGTGTTTAGGGCAAAAGTGGGTATGGAGAAAGAAAACAAGCGTAGAGCGAACGTCCAGAATTAGGGTAGACAAACTAGTAGATAATGGAGCGAGAATGAAATACGCAAATGCTGTGAGTGAAGAGTTGAATGTGAATGAAACAGTGTGGAACGAACGAATAAAAGACTGAAGTTGAAAGTGTTTGGCTAAGCTTGCAAAACTGTGTTGTCAATTTAGCCGACCAGATATATGAAAGAGCGACTGTAAGTAGACAGAAAAAATATGCTTGGTGGAATGAATCAATAAAAAAGGTAGTATGTAAGAAAAAAGTTGCGTACATGGCAATGATTGCTGCAAAAAATGAGACAGAAAAGGTGATTGTATGAGGTGTACAGATTAAGAAACAAAGAAGCGAAGCAAGCGGTGAGAATAAGCAAAGAGGATGTGATGGTTGTGGAAGGAGAGAAAATGCGTAATGATTTTGAGGAAAACAAAAAACTGTTCTGGAAATGGGCCAAAAATACAAAACGTAGCCTAAAACAGAACGGTGTAGGAGTGATAAATACGAGCAACGAAGTAGTACGGGAAGATTGTGTAGTGAGGAAATTCTAGCAAGAATATTTCGGAGAGCTGTACAGTAGTGAGGAAAATAACACTGGCGGGTTAAATAAGGAGAATGTAGAAGGAATGGTGAATCAAACTGAGAAGGAAATTGGGCTAAATGAGGTAGAGAAAACGGTAGAAAGGTTGAAAAACGGTAAAGGAGCAGGAGTAGATGAAATCACGGGTGAAATGCTAATATATGGGGGTGCAAAGCTTACAAGAAGATTTTATGAATTTTTCAAAGTATGTCTTAAGGGTGGAAAAGTGCCGATTGATTGGACGAGTGCGATCATTGTACCATTGTATAAGGGTAAGGGGAACAGGAGTGGTTGCAAGAACTACAGAGGAATAAGTTTGCTCAGAGTACCTGGTAAAGTATTTAGAAGAATACTGATTGATAAAGTACGAGAAACTACACAAACTAAGATTTGGGATGTGTAGGGTGGCTTCATGCGAGGGAGAGGGTGTGTTGATCAGGTGGTTTTTCTTAAGTAGGTGATCGAAAAGTGTTAAGGTGTGAAAAGGAAGCTGTACTGTGCGTTTGTAAATCTGGAGAAAGCGTATGATAGAGTGAATAGGGAGAATCTGTGGGAAATATTAAATGAATAGGGCGTAAGTAAAGGTCTAATAAACGGAATACGAGCAGTGTTAGGGTGAGAGGAGGTGTGAGTGAATACTTTAACTGTGTGATGTTACCGTGGTTGTTCGATGTATACATGGATAAATGTGTTAGGCAAGCATGTAGCGATACAAATGGTGTAATGGTTGGTGACGTAAATGTACGAGTTCTCGTGTACCCAGATGACACGGCCTTATAAAGTGACAGTGCGGATGAGCTACAAAATACTCTGAGGAAGTTTGATACAGTCTGTGAGAGCATGGACCTAAAAGTAAACTACTGTATGGAAGTGAGACATCGATAAGTCAAAAGTCCTGAGAAGCGCATGTGGTAAAACGAGAAGGGATAAGATAAAGATTGAGTGTATAATGAAGGAGTGTGGCGCGGATAGGTATAAAAATAGTGGCTATGTCGGTTTGGCCACAGTGAGAGAACGAACAACGCAATATTAACGAAGCAAATATATGTGGGTGCGGTTAAAAGAAAGGCCGGGCCTAGTAGGCCACGTAAAACCTGCTGAATGTAGTAGAATGTATGATGAAATAAAAAAAGATGAGTTTTAAAAATAAAAGGACATGTTAGAGACAATGTACGAATCTTGCGGAAGCTAGGGAGGTTTGCAGAGATAGGAAAGCATGGAGAAAGATTGTGAATGAAATATAAATAAGAGACAGAGATTGTTTTATCAACCCCGCAAGGGAATGGCGTGAAGGTTATGTTATGTTATGTTATGTTAACGTTACCGTTACGTTCTTAGCCAAAACGTTGTTTGTTGTTAGTAAGTAACGCCTACAAATTGATGGTAATTTTATGTTTTGTTTATTCAATTAATAATTTACGTAAAATTAATTTAATTGAATGTTTTATTCATCGCACTTATAATTTGGAGAAGTTCAACTAATGTTTTTGGTGTTTCATTTTCCTAACTTTATATTTATGGGAAATTTTTAAAACTATTATCATTTACTGAGGAAGGTAACTGTAATTGTTATCGAAACGCTTAAATTTGTATAAAAAATCTTGAATGATAATCGTGAAAGTTTTATTTTCATACTTATCATTTATTGCCGACAAATTTAATTTTCTGAATTAACGTTACCATTACGTTCTTAACCAAATTGTTGTTTGTCGTTAGCATTTTATGTTATGTATGCGAGTAAATGTATGTGTAAGTATTATTGTGAATGAAATATAAATAAGAGACAGGGATTGTTTTGTCAACCCCGCAAGGAAATGGCGTGAAGGTTATGTTATGTTATGTTATGTTAACGTTACCGTTACGTTCTTAGCCAAAATGTTGTTTGTTGTTAGTAAGTAACGCCTACAAATTGATTGTCATTTTATGTTTTGTTTATTCAATTAATAATTTACGTAAAATTAATTTAATTAAATGTTTTATTCATCGTACCTACTTATAATTTGGAGAAGTTCATCTAATGTTTTTGATGTTTCATCTTCCTAACTTTATATTTATGGGAGATTTTTAAAACTATTATCATTTACTGAGGAAGGTAACTGTAATTATTATTGAAACGCTTAAATTTGTATGAAAAATTATGAATGATAATCGTGAAAGTTTTATTTTCATCCTTATTATTTATTGCCGACAAATTTAATTTTCTGAACGTTACCATTACGTTCTTAACCAAATTGTTGTTTGTCGTTAGCATTTTATGTTATGTATGCGAGTAAATGTATGTGTAAGTATTATTGATTAGGCTTCATTTGTTTCACTACTACACTAAAAAATTTTGAAATTAATTCTACGATTACACAGGAAATAAAGTAAAAAGCTTTAATTTTTTAAAAAGTAAATTCTGTTAGTGACCTTATTGTGGGAGACCTTTTGCCCCATTTAATCCAATCTCTAATTCATATCGATTTTGAGATTCAAATGCGAACTTCGATCTTTCGATAAAAAGCAATTTTTAAACATATCTTTAATCATCTAAAAGTAAGTCGATTCTGAATGATTTTTCAATAAAATACAATTTGTTATTGCCGACAAAAGAGATAAAAGAGAAAACGAGCGAAACTTGTTCAATATATTTAAATTAAAAATGAAATTTATGTAAACATTTTTCAAACTTCAATTTATATACTAATAGGCAAATGTCTTCATATATAGATTTACATTCAATAAATATTAAGAATAAATAGCACCCAAATGGCATAACTTGTATTCAATAGTATTTATTACCTACCAAAGAATAAACAAATTAGAAATAAAATTTACAAATTAGACCAGAGTTCAGTGTCTTCTCGCTAAATTATTCTTCAAACTGTTTTTAAGATTATAGCAAGACCCTGTCTAACATATTAATAGGGCTGTGTGTGAATCATTTAACGTAAATAGAACTACATTTTTTACGCTTGTTACATAAATATACTTTTCGAATTTTTAGATAAAGCAGTTTATACCTAATATTGATTTATCTATGTAAGACATCTATGTTGTAAAACCTCACAAGGTAAATGGAAATTCAACAATTCAAATTATTTATATGCCATTAATGTCTCATGTTATTTACTACAAGACAATTTCACACGTGAATTGTTAGTTTTTCTTTTGCAGAAAGTTTCGTGTTTCCTTGATTAAATTTACTTAAAAGCATTTTATTGATTGTAATTATTTCTATATAATTTAGGTCATCTAAGTATAGTAATAAAAAATGTATTTAATTATAAGTTTAGTAACAGTAAACCGTTACCGCACGGTTATTGTCATCAATTTTAGCGGTCAACTAAGAATAATTCACAATTACAAATTCGCAGACACGTTTGTTGTTAACAGTGGTTATTCATACGTGACTGAATGCCTTATCTTATTACTTATAAGCTACACGGTAATGAATATGTTTTATTATTATTATAACATACTGTCAGTTTCATATTTGTGCTGCATTTTAATTGACCGATTGTACGAAGATTCTTTTACCTTTAAAAAAGAGCGTACAATAAATAATTTCAGGTATTTATTCTGGAGACAAACAATATTTTACACATGTTGACATTTTGTCGTGTTCACTTAACGTTAACAAATTCGGTCTACTCAAATAATTAAATCCGCGTGATCCCCAAAAATAACAAAATACGACGTGAGGTTCTCTCTCATTTTCACACCACATTTTCGTATCTTAGAATGCTCAACACGCTTCAATCGATCGATGAGCACTTGTTTTAAGAAAAAAAAAAAAAGATTTGCAAATGTATCTGTCGTGAGAGTTAATACCCCTCCATTATACTCTTCTATAAAATGAGTGATCGTGTTCCTTATACAGGGTGGACCAAAAGTCTGGTAACGACAAATTATCACGTAAATTGCTAGTCCTAATTGTACAGAATTTGGTATAAGCCTATTTTTGGGTTAGGTACGGAGATTCCAGATTTGACATTTGCAATGTTGCCAGATTTGCCGTTTCTCTGATATTATTAGTCACTTTGGTTTTTTAAATACATCACCCTGTATATGCAGTCATTATTGGAATCTCCTCTTCAATACGAGTTCAACCATATGTAAAACTTATGATTTAATGTAGACTAGAAGGTCTTAAATACATAAAAAGAAGTCTGGCAACGCCTAATTGTCTCAATAAATTTTTAATACAAACTATTTTCAACTACATTAAAACATAACAATTGAAAGATTACAACATTTTTAACACATTCTCCATCATCTTTAATCTCATCCTTATTCTTCCTTCTGGCCCTCACTGTCTTCCTATCGGATTAAAAGTCCCAAATTAAAAAATAAGATGGCTGTGGTTTCTAGGGTAATAAATTCCGGATGTAAAATCCTGCCCCATTCGTATGTCCAGGAGGGCAGGGCCCAAGCTACCTCGGTCATCGAAAGTATCAACTTTCTGATTTACTACTGCAACATCAGGTCTAATCTTAATGCTATTCACCAACATCTTGAACAATTACAACCTGATATTTTGTTTCTATCTGAAACACAAGTCTCCTCTGAAAGCTCCAAGTCACCCGACTTTCCTCAATACCGCCTTCACTCTAACTTTCGATATAAAGGAGGCGTATATGCCTACATCAAGGACAGAATTGCTTGCAAGAGGGTTTCTTTCTTAGAAAATAAAAATTTTGGCGTGATTTGGTTTAAACATTCTGGTCCTAATTTTGTGAAATTCTACTGTTGCATTTATAGGTCTCCTAATGACAGTAACTTTCAAGACTTCTTCGATTACCTTAATATGAAGGTTGACTATCTCCCGTCTCAGTCTCCATCTTGCGATATCTCAATTGTAGGAGATTTCAATGTTCATAACTCTAATTGGCTTCAGTTTTCATCTACTACAAATCCCGCTGGTCAAAGAGCAGAAACATTTGCTATTTCATGTGATTTCACACAAATGATTTCTGAACCCACAAGAATCCCTGATAACCCTAACCATAGTCCACATCTTCTAGATCTCTTTCTTACATCAAACCCTTTTGTTTATAAAACTTCCGTTCTTTCGCCTTTAGGTCTTTCCGACCATTGTCTAATAGAAATCATTTCTACTGCACCTAATTCCACTGTTGTTCGCAAAACCGATAGAACCTTGTGGTGTTTTAAGTCATCTCAATGGAGTGATTTACGGGATTTCTTTGCAAACTTTCCATGGCGTGAATATTGTTTTAAGTCGTCCTATTCTTTGGACATCGCTCTTTCAGTATCTGAAGTCATCCTCATAGGAATGGAGTTATACATTCCCAAAAAACAATACCGTATAGGTCATTCACGTTCCCAACCCTGGTTAAATAAGGCTTGTGCTGATGCAATATCTTGAAAAAATAAATATCACATTAAACAGAAATCTAATAAATCGGTTGACAGGCATGTAGAATACGTTGGTGCTATAAATATCTGCAAAAGTGAAATCACTAAAACTAAAAAGTTGTTCGAACATCGAAAATGCAATGAACTAGCTACATCTCCTTTAGGCAGTCGTAAATTTTGGTCTTTAGCTAAAGCCATTAGTAATAAGTTTAGAACATCTTCATTGGATCGGTAGTTGCTGATTCTGTAGACAAAGCCAATCTTTTTGTGGATTTTTCTGCATCAAACTCATGCTCTTCTTCATACGCTATGAAACCAATTCGTTTTCGGTACAAGCTCTTGGAATCGATCATCAGTAGGCTTGCTTTCAATAAGGCGACTGGCCTAGACGGTATCCCAGCTATTGTCTTAAAGAAATGTTCCCCCGAACTAGTACCAGTCCTATCTAAGCTCTATACGATCTCTATATCTTCTGGGGAATTCCCTTCATCATGGAAGTTAGCAAATGTTCAACCTATTCCCAAAAAAGACAAAAAGACCGATCCCTCAAATTACCGACCAATTGCCATCACTTCCATTTTGTCTAAAATCATGGAAAAAGCCATCAATCAGCAATTGCTCACGTTCCTTGAAACTGACAAACTCCTTAGCCAATATGGGTTTAGGCAAAGTCGTTCAACAGGTGATCTTCTTTCATATGTGACCCAAGTTTGGAACAATACAGTAGAGCAGTCCGGTGAAACAGTTGTAGTCGCTTTAGATATCTCAAAGGCACTTGACCAAGTTTGGCATAAGTGTTTACTTGGCAAACTCACTTCGTTTGGGTTAAATGATACGCTCATCAACTGGGTTTCTAGTTTCCTTGATAAAAGACGAATACGTGTCGTAGTTGATGGCTTTTTTTCAAAAGAAGTTAGCATTAACGCGGGCGTACCACAGGGATCCGTTATAGCGCCTACACTTTTTCTGCTGTACATAAATCACCTTATTTCTTCAACAACTAACCCCATCCATTGCTTTGCTGACGATAGCACTTCACTCATAGTTCATCTCAGTCTACTCATAGTGATAATCCACCTTCTATGTCAAATCAAGAAATTAAAGCTGAAATGGCAAATTCAATCAACAAAGACGTTCAACGTATTCTCGAATGGGGAAGCAATAATCTAGTTAAATTTAATGCTAACAAAACTCAGTGTTGCCTTGTGTCGGCCAAAAAAGATCGATCATTTTCTGTTGTAAGTATGAATGGCTCAGTTCTTAAGTTTCAGACTCTATTACTCTGTTGGGTATGACTGTATCTTCAAATCTCTAATGGGTTGACCATCTTCTGTCAGCTACCAAAACAGCTGCTCATAAAATAGGCTTTTTGTACAGATCTAAGCAATACTTTACCTCTCGACAACTCCTTCTGCTGTATAAGGCCCAAATTCCCGTCCTTAACTTCATACAGTCCCTTGAGCATAGAAGGATGGTTTCAGTTCTTTCTTTGTATTATCGTTATTTCAACGGCTATTGTGCTTCTGAATTATATTCTTTGATACCATCTCGGGCCATCTTTGCGAGAAACACTGGGTTCGCTCATTCACATCATCACTATGCAGTACAAATCTCCACTTGTCGTACCAAACGGGTGCAATTCACATTTTTCTACACTCTAGAATGATCTCCCTAGTTCCCATTTTCCTCTCACTTATGATATGAGAAAATTTAAGATAGATGTTCATAGGCATCTATTGGCAATTCATTATCCCTCTATCCATCCTCCTAAGTGTTTCTGAGTGATTTAGCACAATAGGCCAAATATAGCCTGTTCAGGTCCACAATCATAAAAAAAATGATTACTTAATCAAGTGTTCAGAATGTGGTTCATTTGTGAGTTGACAGTACCCTAATCGATAGTATAATTCATCTACCACATTTCTCCATTATTGTCTACAAATTAATCGAGATTCATCAATAATTCGTTGCCTTAGCTCTGCAAGACTTGCTGGTTTAGTCTTGTAAACTGAATTTTTCAAGTATCCCCAATAAAAATAATCTTTAGGATTGAAATCCAGTGCCATTCAATACTACCTCGTCTACCAATCCATCGTCCTGGAAATATCTCATCCAAATAACGCCGAACATTTACACCAAAAGGAGCTGGAACTCCATCTTGCTGAAACCATATATGTTTAAAATTGGCTCCACAAGTTTCTCAGTATAAGTACAATTTCATTTCTAAGTAGCATTTCGTGCTTATGTGACGTTAAATTTCCTTCGATAAATAACGGCCCAATTAACTGAGTACCCACTATACCTGACCATACATTTAATTTTTATGGTCTTTGAGTATGCTTTTCACGCATCCAGTGCGGATTTACGTCACTCCAGTACCTTAGATTATGTCAAATTTACACTACCACACAGGGTAACGGTTGCGTCGTCGGAAAAACATATGTTGTTAACGATATTTCCGTCATCTTCAATTTTATCCACCATTACCTCAGTAAACCCTAATCCACGATCGAAGTCATCTTCACTTAACTTTTGCAATAAATGAATTTTGTATGGTTGAAATTTATTCTTATGTAATACACGTAAGACTGAAGAATGGCCCATATCATGTAATTATGCGACCCTGTGTGAGGATGTTGTGGATCTTCAGCGAAACTCTGCATTATATCCAAAGTTTTATTGTCGTTTGTAACTGTTTTTGGTCTACGTGATCGGTATCTATCTTTCACTCCTCCAGAGGCCTCAAAGTGCTTTACAGTTTTTTGTACCGTCGCGTTATGGATATGAGAACCGTTTGGGAAAGTATCGTTGAACAAGTTCGCTACTTCACCATAAGATCTTTTCCTGTCGCCGTATCCTCTCACCATTAGAATAGTAATTCGTTATTTTTCATTAACAACCGTTTTAGAGAAATAATTTACATTGCAGAACTTTTCAAAACATCAAACTACTGTCAGTTTTATTTAATAGTGTAAATGGTGAACAAATGTCAAAATCACAGTATTCTATATTTAAACATTTAAATTTCTTCAAATCTACATATTTTGCGCTGTTTTGTGTATTTAAGACCTTCTAGACTACATAAAATCATAAGTGTTACATATGGTTGAACTCGTATTGAAGAGGAGATTCCAATAATGACTGCATATACATGATGATGTATTAAAAAAAACCAAAGTGACTAATAATATCAGAGAAATGGCAAATCTGGCAACAGTGCAAATGTCAAATACGGAATCTCCGTATCCCAAAATAGGCTTATCCCAAATTTTGTACAATTCAGACTAGCAATTTACGAGATAATAGTGCGTTTCCAGACTTTTGGTGGGTGGTCAAGGTCATTTCGGCACCGTGAGGTTTCAACGCTGCGACTTTTCGGCGCCAGGATGTTTCGCCACCTGGATATTTCGGCGGCACTTTTAAGTAGTTGAATTTTTTGCAAATTTTGCTAGTTTGCTTGCAAAACTATGCAAAATCGCTCCAACAATTGAAAACCATTGCAAAAGTTACTTTGCTTTTACACTTTGCATGTCAAAAGTCGCTGAAATTTGGTTCAAATGAAATGTGAACAATCCAAAGTTGCAAATTAAATCGTGATGTAGATCTCTGGAGACATATATAAAATACTTTGGGAATGGTTCCGGTAAGGGACGTTTTGGCATCGCTGCTTTAGCGCCGGGACGTTTCGGCGCCAGAATGTTACTGCGCCAGGATTTATCGTCACCCACCATGGTAGTTTGTTGCCAGAACACTTTTGCTTTGCTTTTGATTTGCTGTGTATATGTCAATCTTAATATATTATATCCCACAAAGTGACGTACACTGTATCGTAACACTTATTTGAAGTTAAAGAAAATAAAGTAGTAAAGTTGGTGATTTATTACAATTACAAACCAAATTATATTTTTTCAATTAATTTCTCTCCATGTTATCACTACATTATTTTAGTTCAAGTACTCATCAAAAAATTATAAGGGCATAAACACATTCTGCAATTGTTTCTAAAATTATGCCGTTTTTTGCGTGCACGGCAATGTTTTATAATTATTTCCATATGTTTTTAATGGTGAAATAAGTAAAAAGTTTTAGTCATTACCATTACCTAATTTTTAAGTGATAATATTGACTAGAGGTATGAATTTCTGAACAATTTTTTTTCTTATTTTAAATATAATAACGCGTCACCGTGTGTAGAAATTGTTGTAGAAGACTATGTTAATTCTTAGCTCTGTAATATTATGTTACTAAAGATTTGGGTATATTCAGTTAGGAAGTTTGGGAATCATTGATTTAGTCATGATTGTATGGCTTACTTGGCTTATTTGAGTTTTATTTAAGTAAATTGTTAATTTATAGTTTAGTTTTGAATAGAAATTACGTCACGGGAAAGTGTTTCTTTGTAGCTATGATTACTTTATGAAATCGTACGATTGTCGAATCAGGAAGATGTAACGACGTGATACTTGGAATTTTTGTAGATAAGGAAGTAAAAGTACGCGACTGTGGTATAACGTGTTAAGTTAGGGTTGATTTTCCAATGTGTAGTGACGACGAACACGTATCCGGTTTTTGTTATTTGCGTTATAGTCTGATGTTGCAAGGTGGTGCCGTTGACGTATTTTCTAGATCGTGTACACGAAAATTGCTTCGCATACGGTTTGAAGGTATGTTATCATTGTGATTGGCTATGCTTTATGAAATTTAAGAAGACGAATTCTAAAGGAATCGCGTGAGAAAAACATTGAGTGGCGAGCGAGGAGTTGAGTAGATCGTCCATGAGTTAATACATGATGGTGGCCTTAACCTCCCTTATGTGCGGGTGCATCTGACTAATGTGTAACATGAAGTTTTGAGGGATCGTTATCCCAATTCGCATTAGCGTATATTTTAGGAAGAGATTACAGATCACATCGTGCTAGTGTAGTTTTGTTTCCCCGGTGTACTAGTATCACCCAGGGAAAAATAACCTTGAACGGCTTTGTTAAAGATTTCAGTAATCAAGAGGGTTGGTTTAACGAGAGTATTGAGGGGTACCAACACGTGTTGGTCGTAATTATTCGAAACAATTTTAATGCTCCATTAAACCACGTAGAGCATTGATGATGGTAATTGTATCCAGCCATCAGCTATTGCAGCAGAATTTTGGGTGTTATGAAAATACACTTAGTCTAGCGGCCAGCTATCGTACCGACAGGAGAAAGTTTGAGGCGCGGAGCATCCCCTTACTGTTTTTACTTTGGCCTCCTGGGTTACAATAAATATAAAGGTTGTTAAAAGAAGATTATTGAATATTTTTTAGTATTTACCAAGGTATATGTTTGTTTGATATAGGAATATTTATGAATTTAGTTAGTCATTCCTTCACGAATATCTTGTGTTAATAAATTTCTTTCGTTTAATGTTGAATGCTGCCGACGTCGTGCCCCTTTGGTTTGTGATTATTTTTTTTTAAGGTATAATTAAACAAAAAAAGGCATGTGCCGCCGATCTTGACATCTCGAAAGCGCTATTGTGCTAGTGAAGGGAATATTAAGATTTGTGTAATTTTACAGGTTTAACCGTATCCGGCGATAAAAACTTCTGTTGTTACGTTGACATTGATTGTGTACTTGGGCGATTATTTGTTATAAAGTAATTTGGTAGACGTTTGCTAACATGAATTATTGAGTTTCTTTAAGTGTTGGGTTCCTTCTGTAAAAAACAGTTTACCGATGCTAAAAATCATACTGCATAGTGCATAGTGCACCATGCGCTATGCGGTATAGTTTTAGCATAGTGTTATAGTTATGGTATAGTGATAGTACAGTTTTATTTAAAAATACTTATAACCATAGTAAGCGCGTTAGTGCATAGTGCATGGTGTATAGTGCATAGTGCATAGTGCATAGTGATTAGTGCATAGTGAATAGTGCATAGTGCATAGTACACACCGCATAGTGCATAGTGCATAGTACACACCGCATAGTGCTTAGTGGATAGTGTATAGTGAATGGTACATAGCGCATAGTGCATATTCCGCAGCATATTCTACACGGTGTGGTTTTGGCATAGTGATATAGGTTTGGTATAGTGATAGTACAATTTTATTTAAAAATACATATAACCATAGTAAGCATACAGTAATATAGTGAATATTGTGTTTTGTACCACAAGCTTTTCTATTTTTTATCACACATGCATATTGCATAGTAACTAGTACAAAGTGTATGTAAAGTGCGTAGTGCATAATACATAGTCAATAGTACATAGTGCATAGTGCATAGTGCATAGTGCATAGTGCATAGTGCATAGTGCATAGTGCATAGTGCATAGTGCATAGTGCATAGTGCATAGTGCATAGTGCATAGTGCATAGTGCATAGTGCATAGTGCATAGTGCATAGTGCATAGTGCATAGTGCATAGTGCATAGTGCATAATGCATAGTGCATAATGCATAGTGCATAAGTGCATAGTGCATGGTCCATAGTGCATAGTACATAGTGCATGGTGCATAGCGCATAGTGAATATTGCGTAGTATATTGTAGGCGGTGTAGTTTTGGTATAGTGATAGTACAGTTTTAATTAAAAATGCCTATAGCCATAGTAAGCACACAGTAATATAGTTAATATTGTGTTTTTACCACAAGCTTTTTTATTTTCTGTGACGCATGCATATTGCATGGTAACTAGTACATAGTGTATGTAAATAGTATGTAGTGCTTAATGCATAGTGCATAGTATTAAGACAAAGTAGTTTCAAAATGAATTTCTAATTACCCATACATGAAATTTTTATGCAACAAGATGAATCATGTCTTCAGTACTGTACCACAACAGTAAACAACCCGTCATACATTTATGTGTGCATTTATGTGTAAATCCGTAGGTATTACTTCTCACCAATGTCTCTTAGGAGACAACTGATTGTGGATCGCTTTCTGTCTTTGGTGGTATATGTATAAAAAGCATCACAATAACACACTTTTTTGTCATTTTAAACATACATTAAATTTTTTTTACCTTCCGATGACGATCTTGGAACTTTTCTGACGTACTTTTGTTATTACGAGGAAGTGATTAACCGGAATTTAAATTTTATTAAACTAAACGAAATTATATTCTTGATTATCGTTATTATAATCTAATTTTATTGTTATTAGTCTTTGGTGATACTCTTTTATGTGCATCCGAGCTTATTGATTAATTTTTCGATTATCGGAGACATACACGCATGGCCATAATACTTAAACTGTTTGCTACTAAAGAGGCCAAACAGATAAATGTCATTTAACGGCAACAACAATAGGTGTTGCAAAAATTCTCATTAAGGGCCTTTTTTCCACAACGTGGTGGAATATTCGGGTTTGACAGTTCTATTGTAAGACACAGATGGATACGCTTTAAATTTTTTTGGGAAGGCGATGGTGACTGTCGCTATTCAATTGAGCTAATTTTGTTCGATGCGATGGATTTCAAGAAATCTAACATCTTGCTCTTCAAAATATTGGAGTAGGCATTTGTTTGGAAATAAAACGTTTAACACTCTCATTCAACAAACTTGACACATCCGCGCTTGAGATTCGACAGTTTTATCAAATACGCGAGGCTATCAAAATAATATATCAAGAAAGGATAATAATTTAACTATAAGTTATGATCGTTATTCCGGCTATAAGTTACACATTCGTCTGCAGGTTTTGCGAAGTACGCCAACGTGAGGAGCTTCTTAAACACAGATTATCAGGTCCTAATATATTTTCTCTAGGTTTATTTTTAAGCTAACATATAATAAACTAGAGTTGTACATTTTTTACTTTAGTAAGACAAGCGTTTAGACGCCAAAACTGATTTCTTGTCTAATATGTACATTCCACTAATAAATTGATCTCATCAGACCAGTGCAGCAATGTGTGTGTTGTCTCATTGGCTTATATTAAGTGCAATTAATAACTTTCCATCACAAGAAATTTAATAAAAATAACGTCTTATATTCCTTCATTTATTTCTTTCTCCCAATTTAGCAAGCTTTAATGAATGTAACGATCTAGAATAATGAAAGGTAATCTTTAAAACATCTTATCCGGAAAGAAGGTTATACCGTATCAACTAACGCAAGATACCACAAATGGTAATATATCTAAACTGACAGGAATTTTAATCCTTTAAGTCATCCATCTTTACCGCTTGAATAATACATTGCGCGTATTGCACATGAACTTCTTGCTTCATAAGGTTTGAAGCTTTGAACCTCGTATATTAGTTTCCAGGTGATGTCATTGAACGATGGCGAATTTGTTATTCCAAGACAGCTCACTTTATCTTACATTTTTTTTTATTTACATTCTTACACGTTTAAGTTAGAAACAAAAATAAGGAATTGTTTAAAAGTTTTATATTCATCTGGGTTATTATAAGTATCTGTTACGATGAAGAGTTAGTTGGACCATGCTGGGACAGAATCAAATAACAGGTTTGTTTCCTGTCTATCTTCAGTTATCTCATCTTGAGTAAACGCAGTTCATTCATAACAGCCATTCATGGTCATCCATTTCTAGTAACATTCTTAATGGACCAAGATCTGTCACATCGATTATGATTGTCAGTATTTTTGTTACACGTGTGATTTGGGATATTTGACACTGGCTTGAGATTAACTTTTATTTGTTACACAAACTTCTAAATTACAAATATTAAATTTGTTTTGAAGGAATATTTTGATATGGTTAACCTTGTGGGATATTAATGTCAAGAAGATTTTGGTAAAAGAAGCTTTTCTAATATTTTTGGCTTTTACTGTCAACCTTTATAGTGACACTAAAATATGGTGTTACAGTATTAATAATTGTAGAGTAGTTTTCAGTGATTAATTATACTTTCTGCCTTAACGTTTTGATATCAATTATAATTTGATAAAAGTGAATTTTAAATAGCGCATTATCCTCAATACGTATTGGTGTTCATTAGGAGACAAATCCATAATTTTCCATTAAAGTAAAATAATAACAGAATTGTGGAATAAGGAGGTGTACATTTTCTGAGTAAGAAAGTCCTCTCGTATGATGCACCTCTTCACATTTGAGACTCGGAGTATATCCTTTAAAACGAAGTGGGATAGAAAATTTTTTTGCAAAACAAAACGACGTTTACCAGAAATGGTTTTGCAATTTTATGAATTGAAACATTAGACCCGTTTTTAGATATGGAAAATTAGATAATCAAATCAAAAATCATGTGCTACGCAATATTTTGATTATAGTAAGTAAAGTGAGTAGAGAAGAAACTTAGAGGCGATGGGGTTACTACGAATGTATCCGAAGATACGTGATGCTGGTATGTAAAATATTGCATCAGGATAAAGAGTGGAATTCATTGTACAAGAAAAATTATAAGCATAAGCACAATACTGATATGAGATTAGAATGCTAGAGAATGATGAAAATAGGAGAAGTGCCGTAGCATGAAGAAAGCTAGTAGACATAACCATCAAGATGAAACATTCGGAAAATGGATGAAAACATGATACTGAAACAGGAAGAAAGCTGGTGGCAATAGACAAAACATTAGAGATGAAGCTAACTAATTGATATTATGCTAGCCATAATGAAGGAAAGGAAAAGAGTGGAAGAACGAGAAAATAGGTAATGGATAAGATAGGTCGAATATTAGATAATGAAGTAACAAAGGATTGTAAATAGTCAGAGGATAGATAATTAGACAAATACATTGCTTTAAAAGCTATATAATTATACAAACTTAATTAAACAATTTCAATTCCTTCTTTCCTAAAATTTTACACTAACGACAGGTTAAGAAAAAGCACAAATGTTTTCTAAGCTTCTTTTGAAGAACTCCATAATGGTCATTAAGAAATTTTACAAAAAATTCTACTAAATTCAACATTTATTTGTATTCATGCACAACTGGTTCCGAGATTCCCTATTCTGATCAGTACAAATAAATGTCATGGAATTTCGTAGAAACACTTATTACATCATACACAGTACGCCGTATAATGCATAGTACGTTATGCGTGGTACATGATGCAAGATACGTAACGTGCAATGCATAGTGCACCTAGTGTATAGTAAAAAGTGCATCGTGCATAGCGCATAGCGCACAGTGCATAACGCATAGTGCATAGAACACAGTATATAATGTTTAATTCGTAGTGCTTAGGACATAGCGTACTGCGCATTATGCATATTTACTAGTGAAACCATTGATTGTTAAGTTGCCAACAAACTTAAGAATCAAATAGCATGTTGATAGTTTCCCACAACATGCTTGAATCTGATGAAAGGCATGAAGGTAGCAATTTTCGGCATTTCAACAATTTTCTATTTTATGTAAAAAGCGAATTGGGAAGTTAGTAATTGGTGAATATTCCATGTCTCATCCAAAACCAACGGTAATAAGACAGAAGAGAGGCTATAAATTATTAGAGAACTATATAGTTATACAAATAAATTTTGATTGAAGGATTTCGGGAAATTCAATTCTAAGTAATATGCACCTAGTGTATAGTGTAGAATGCATAGTTATAGTGCCATAGCACGTAGCTTATAGTACATAGTGCATAGCGCATAGTGCATAGTGCATGGTGTATAGCGCATAGTGTATAGTACATAGTGCATAGAGCATATTGCACAGTGCATAGTGCATAGTGCATTACGAATAGCACATAGTGCATAGCGCATAGTGCATAGTGAATAGTGTATAGTGCGTAGTGCATAGTGTATAGTGTAATGTGCATAGTAGATAGTGCATAATGCAAAGCGCATAGTTCACAGTACATAGTGCATAACGCATAGTGCATAGTGCATAGTGCATAGTGCATAGTGCATAGTGCATAGTGCATAGTGCATAGTGCATAGTGCATAGTGCATAGTGAATAGTGCATAGTACATAGTGAATAGTGCATAGCGCATAGTAAATAGTGCATAGTGCATAGTGCATAGTACGTAGTACGTAATGCGTAGTGCATAGTGCATAGTGAATAGTGCATAGCGCATAGTAAATAGTGCATAATGCATAGTTCATAGTGCATAGTACGTAGTGCGTAATGCGTAGTGCATAGTGAATAGTGAATAGTGAATAGTGAATAGTGAATAGTGAATAGTGAATAGTGAATAGTGAATAGTGAATAGTGAATAGTGAATAGTGAATAGTGCATAGTGCATAGTGCATGGTGCATACTACACAGTGCATAGCGCATAGCGCATAGTGCATAGTGCATAGTGCATAGTGCACAGTGCACAGTGTATAGTGCATAGTGCATGTTGTATAGCGCATAGCGCATAGTTCATAGTACATAGTGCATAGAGCATATTGCATAGTGCATAGTGCATAGCGCATAACGAATAGCACATAGTGCATAGCGCATAGTGCATAGTGAATAGTGTATAGTGCGTAGTGCATAGTGTATAGTGTAATGTGCATAGTGGATAGTGATAATGTATAGCGCATAGTTCACAGTACATAGTGCATAACGCATAGTGTATAGTGCATAGTGCATAGTGCATAGTGAATAGTGCATAGTGCATAGTACGTAGTGCGTAATGCGTAGTGCATAGTGCATAGTGCTTAGTGAATAGTGAATAGTGAATAGTGAATAGTGAATAGTGAATAGTGAATAGTGAATAGTGAATAGTGAATAGTGAATAGTGCATGGTGCATACTACATAGTGCATAGCGCATAGCGCATAGTGCATAGTGCATAGTGCACAGTGCACAGTGCATAGTGCATATTGAATAGTGGATAGTACATAGTCCATAGTGAATAGTGCATAGCGCATAGAGAATAGTGCGTAGTGCGTAGTTCGTAGTGCATAGTGCATAGTGCGTAACGCATAATGCATAGTGCATAGTGCATAACGCATAACGCATAACGCATAGCGCATAAAGCTTAGCGCATAGTGCATAGTGGATAATGAATAGTGCATAGTGCATAGTGCATAGTGCATAGTGCATAGCGCATAGAGAATAGTGCATAGTGCGTAGTGCGTAGTTCGTAGTGCGTAGTGCATAGTGCATATTGAATAAAGCATAGCGCATACTGCATAGCGCATAACGCATAACGCATAACGCATAGTGCATAGTGCCTAGTGCATAGTGCATAGTGCATAGTGCATAGTGCATAGTGCATAGTGCATAGTGCTTAGTGCATAGTGCATAGTGAATAGTGCATAGTGCATAGTACATAGTGCATAGTGCATAATGCATAGTGCACAATGCATAGCGCATAGTCAATAGTGCATAGTGCGTAGTGCGTAGTGAATAGTGCATAGTGCATAGTGCATTGTGCATAGTGCATAGTGCATAGTGCATAGTGCATAGTGCATAGTGCATAGTGCATAGTGCATAGTGCATAGTGCATAGTCAATAGTGCATAGTGTATAGTGCATAGTGCATGGTGCATAGTGCAAAGTGCATACAGTATAGTGCATAGATCATATTGCATTGAGCGTACTGCACAGTGAAGAGAGCATAATGCGCAGTGCATAGTGCAAAATTATTGCATTTTTAGACGTATTACTAACTTCACAACTTTTGTGGGTACAAGATGTGGGACCATGCGCGTTGTTTTATGCCAAAATGCGCCGTAATAAGTTTGTAAGCAACAATATCATTAAGATTGTCGAATTTTTTAGATGTACTGTAAACTTTGCAACCATTTGCTTTCCCAATTTGCAAAGTAACTACTTGGGGCATTTGCCGCCGTTCTGTCTGATCGAACTTGGTTAAAAATCTAGGGTTTTTCACTTTCTTGTAGATTTACACTGCTGTCGTATGATAAATAGTTTCGCGAAATAAAGCGTTTTCGAAGATATGCTTGATAAGACATTTCAATTCAACCGATTTCTAAATTTAAAGTACCAAAATAATGAAAAACTATTAAATAACTTCTGTTTTCAAAACTAGACATTGTATATGATATAGTTACAGATATTATGCTCTAATAAAAAACAAAAATAAAAAAAATCACTCAAAAAAGGTATTAAAATGATTTAAGTAACTATAATAATATTTCGTCCCTGGTAGATAGACAGCCAGCTTAACAGTAGAGCGATTATAGCTGCCTTCATATAAACCACTCTTTGATAGTCCATTTTATGATCAGTAAGTAGACAACTGGGTAATAACAAGAACGTATTATTTGCTTTTGTCCTATTTAACCCTTGGTGATATTACTTCTTGTAATAACTAGTTAATGCCTTTTGAGGGTTGTTGGCAAATTTTTATTTATGAATCTAGAGATTTTTATTTGTTTTATCAATCCTAATTTTAAATTCTAAAATAGCGTACTTTGTTTACATCGGTATAAACAAACGTTTGGAGTTAAAAATTATTTAATTAAACTTTGTTAAAATATTTTACAAAGTGAAATGTGACTTTCTTTCAAAATTCTAGTACTAAAATTAAATTAACTAACTGGTGTTTGGTTAATTGATCCTGAATAATTACTTACCAGGGGAAGATTGGTAATTTTTGAATTTTTTTATTAGAGATTATATTCAAAACAGGATTATTTTTTTTGTTATTGAAAAGAAATAAGTATGTGATTAAAAAGGTTCAGGGGTTTGTTTTATTACACGAACTGGTAAACGGTAGATATTTGTACGCAAATGATGAATTTTGGACATGTAGGAACACAATTGCGTGAACTAACAGGGTTTAATTAAGAAAAGCTAATAAGGGTTTTTTAGATAATTTGGATCATTACAGTTGGATATTTTATCATAACGCATATTTTAATTGCAATAAATTTTGTTCCAAATGTTACGCAATACATTACGATTTTGAATCATTCAAAATCAAAACATTTTTAATCGCAATTTAAATTGCAAGAATAACTTCTCTTTTTGTGGGCTGTTAAACTTAGGTGAACGAAATAGTAATGATTGGTATTGCAAACCAACCAGGTATAAAATATATTTAATAGGCCACAAAAATTTTTGAACTAAAATTATCATACGTATTATACAAGTTAAATTGTATATAACCATGAATTCAGATTTACAATGGATTTCTTAGAAACATATTTCGTATCTTTAACCAGAACGTCGTAAGTTTCCCAAGGAGAATTGTTTCGGTACTATTCGGACACAAAACAATGCACTTATTACCTCATTTTGAGCAAAAAAGTGTGTGAAGCTAGAACATCTAAAAAATGTAAATATTTTGGAACGGTATGTATTGCTGACAAACTGATTACGGCACGTATCGGCACAATTCCGGCATAAATCAACGCATACGATCTCTCGCTTGATACCTTCAAACATTTTTCAAGTTAGTAAGAAATGCGATAATTTTAGAATCATATAAACTGATTCCCGCACTTTCAGGCACAATTCCGGCACGAAGTAACGCGAATGGTCCCAAGTTGTGTAAAAAATGCGATAACTTTGGACCTGTATGCATTGCTGATTACGGCACGTTTAGGCATAATTACGACACAAAACAACGATTATGGTCTCGCGTTTTGTATCTTCTAAAAATCGTAAAAGTGGAAGTGCATGTAAAAAATACGTTGGAACCATATAAACTAATTACAGCACTTTTCGGCACAATTCCGGCACAAAACAACACGAATACCCATTATCATGTGCAGTTAGCAGTACATGTAAAAAATGCGTTAATTCTGGAACATTGCTTACAAACTGATTACGGCGCACCTAGGCACAATTACTGCACAAAACAACGCACATGGCGGCAGGTTTTGTGACAACAAAAATTGTGAAAATGCCATAATTTTGGATGGTATGAATTGCTGACGAACTGATTACGGTACATTTCGGCACAATTCCGGCACAAAGCAACTCACTTAGTCCCATATTTAGTGCCGGCAAAAAGTTATGAAATTTGCAGTATATCTAAAAAATGCGATAATTTTGGAACGGTACGTACTGCTGACAAACTAACTACGGCACTTTTTGGTACAATCCTGGCACAAAACTACGCGGGTTATTCTGAATTTTGTACTGATAATGTACTGCTAACTTCACGGACCTTCTTTCCGGGTGATATTTCAACTCACCTCCTAGTTTGACACTAAATCAAATTTACACTTAAGTGCTTAAAAGAAATGCAAACTGCACTTTAATATTAAAGAGAGAAAGTAATAACTACCTCTTTTCTTCTTCTTTCCCTCTCTTATTAATTTTTTTAGGATTAAAATACATGAATCCCAATGCAGTTTTTTTGTGATTATATAATTCATCACAAATTCAGCCAATAGCAATAACAAATTTTACTAGCTCCATGGATTGATAAACGGATATACTTTTGACGACGTGGTTTAATCACTTCGGTTTTTCGGTGGGTCCAACAAAGCAAAAATAATGGATAATAATCTAGTACCATGATTTAATAACTGAATTGTACGTTAAATATTGATACAAAATAAATTATAAGTCTAATAACACATGGATGGAACGAAAATTGCAGACTTACATAAACAGTATATTCAAAAAACATTTACGAGTGAAGAAGAGAAGAAAACTGAAAAATTATGGGAAAAGGAAAAGGAAGTAAAACTACCAAACTGGGAAGATTTCCAAAGAATAATAAAAGAAGCAAAAAACAACGAAAGCCCGGGAGCCGATGGATTAGCAATAAAATTAATAAAATATGGGTGCGAACAAATACAAAGAAGAATCTTCGAACTTATCAAACACACATGGACAATAAAAGAAATGCCTAAAGACTGGAAGGAAGCCATGATATACACGGTATTTCAAAAAGGGAACAAGCAATTAGCATAAAATTACAGGCCAATAGCACTTCTAAGCACCACGTACAAAACTTTAGCAGCACTAATTACAGAAAGAGTGAGAGAATACCAAGATAAGATAGGAGACTATCAATCCGGATTTAGAACCGCGAAATCTACAGTAGATCAAATATTTATCATTAAACAAACACAGGAAAAAATGCAGAGGAAAAAATATAAGAATCCATGTGATAGATTTCCAAAAGGCTTTTGATAGGCTAGAAAAGACAGTAATAGAACCAGTGAAAGAACTACAACTTAGCAACGAAACAATAACTTTAGTAGCGATGACCTTGGAGAGAACAAACGACGAGGTGATATAAAAAGTCACATATCCACGGAGTTTGAAAGCAATATAGGCCTAAAGGAAGGATATGCTTATCACCTCATTTATTTAACATGGTCTTAGAATACCTGATGAGAAACAATAACGTAGTAAAAGGTCCATACCAAATCCTAGCATATGCAGATGATCTAGCAATAATGGCCAGAACAAAAGAACAGTTAAAAACGTTAGTGAAGAAGTTTGCAAAGAAGCACAGAAAATAGGAATGAAAATCAATGAGAAAAAATCACACTACATGATCCTAGGAAACACGAAACAATTGGAAAACCACGAGTTGAACATCGAAACTGAATCAACAAAGGGAAATCTAACTTTCAAGATGGTAAGTAGTGTAGCATACCCGGGTGTCGAAATGAATAGCGAAGGAAGGCATGAAGAAGAAACAAAAAACAGAATAACTAGTGCATCAAAGTGCGTGGGTGCCCTAAATCACCTTCTGGTAAATAACAGTATTTCAAGAGCCACACAAATCCAGCTATATAAGACCAATCTTAACTTACGTGAGTGAAACATGGGTACTAACAACAGCAGAAGAAAATAAACTGGCAAGATGGGAGCGTAAATTACTAAGAAGAAACTACGGTGGTGTAAAGGAAGGACAAGAGTGGCGCAGGCGAACAAACAGGGAATTACAAGATCTATGTATAGAAGTCAATATAAGGAAGATACTAAGACAAAACAGATTAAGGTGGTTTGGAAGAGAAGAAAATGACTCACTTCAGAAAATAATACAACAAGATCCAGAAGGAAGAAGGAAAGTTGGAAGACCCAAGAAAACATGGTGGCAACAAAAAAGAGAAGATTTGAAAGAAGCTGGAGTAAGGAACTGGGATGAAGAAATAAGAGATAGGAAGAAATGGAGTAAAAGAATTCAAGCCATAGGCCTAACTGGGCTCTAGTGATTATTATATATATATATATATATATATATATATATATATATATATATATATATATATATATATATATATATATATATATATATCAGGGTGTTTAAAAAAGATGCGGCAATATTAAAGGGAGTGATTGTCCAGCTCATTTTATACAATAAAGCTCCTATAAACATAGATGCAACGCTTCGTTACCGATCTACAGCGTGTTGAAGTTTAATTTAAAAAAACAGTCAAAATTAGATCTTTCCAAAACGGCTTGAGATATCATAATGAAATTTTACGCGTGTCAATAGCTGTGGGAGACCTATACTTTGCAATACAACACGATGTTTCAGTCGTACCATTGGCGCGCGTATTGGCACGTCACAGGCTATTTTTCAAAAAAAAAGTAGGATGCCGCTGATTTCTCTAAAAATAAAAAACATGTTTTAATTATTTGTTCAATTGTGAAGAAAAAAGCTCTCTTGACTTTTTATCGTACGACGTACCGTTTTTGAGTAAAAAAAACATTTTGGTGCATGTCCATTTATCATGCGTACAAAAATATTTTTAAACATTCCTGTATTATTCACTGACATATCACTGACGTATTGAATGAGTCTCGTGATTAATAAGTTTGTATGTGTCGAATTTGTTGAAGTTCCTTATCATGAATCGCTATACGAATGCCGAGACGACCGACATGCACTACATTTATGGACTTGCTGATGGGAATGCATTAGAAGCTAGGCGGTTGTATACTGAAAGATTTCCGGGCCGTATTGCTCCTGATAGAAAAACTTTCGAATGTATTCATCGGCGTCTTTATGACACAGGCACATTAAGACCAAATGGAAGAGCAGGAAGGCCAAGGACAGCAAGAACGGTAGAGCTGGAAGAGGATGTGCTGGACATGATTGAAGAAGATCGAGGTACTTCTACTCGAAAAATTGCTGACGCTTTGGATGTAAGTAATGGGACTATTTGGCACATTCTTAAGGAAATTTTGTTGTATCCAACGCGTTCAAGCACTTCCTCCTGCTGATTTTCCTCCTCGCATTGCATTCTGTCAATGGCTTTTGCACAAAATGGTTCAAATACCTCAACTCCTGCTGTTGATTCTGTTCACCGATGAAGCGAGTTTTTCAAGAAATGCAATACGGAATTTCCATAATAACCATGTATGGTGTGAAGAAAATCCAAATGAAATTGTTGAAGATCGTTTTCAACATCAGTTTTCTTTGAACGTTTGGATTGGGATTGTGGGTGACTGCCTAATTGGACCGGTATTTCTACCCGGGAGACTTACCGGAGAGGTGTATCGCAACTTTTTGGAAAACACGCTTCCTGGATTTCTGGACGACGTACCATTAGCAATTAGAGATGCAATGTGGTATATGCACGATGGCGCACCAGCCCACTTTAGTCAAGTAGCTCGCGATTTCTTAACATAAGCATACGGAAATCGTTGGATTGGCCGGGGTGGACCTCACTTATGGCCTGCACAATCCCCGGACTTAAATCCCCTTGATTTTTTCCTGAGGGGCCATTTGAAGTCCTTGGTGTACGCTGCTCCATTGGAAAACATAGAAGACTTAAGAAATCGAATCATTGCTGGGTGCAACTCAATTAAAACAGATCCTGGTGTTTTTGAGAGAGTTCGCCAGTCAATGAAGAGAAAATTGGATTCTTTGAACAGTTTTTGTAATGTTTGGTTGGTAAAATGTTTGGTTTGGTGAAATATTTGTTTTTGCCCTTGAATGAAACCCTTGATTTTTAAAACTTTTTTTCTGTAATAAATGGACATGCACTAAAATGTTTTTTTTTATTCAAAAACGGTACGTCGTACGATAAAAAGTCAAAAGAGCTTTTTTCTTCACAATTGAACAAAGAATTGAAAAATATTTTTTATTTTTAGAGAAATCAGCGGCATCCTACATTTTTCTTGAAAAATAGCCTGTGACGTGCCAATACGCGCGCCAATGGTACGACTGAAACATCGTGTTGTATTGCAAAGTATGCGTCTCCCATATCTATTGACACGCGTAAAATTTCATTATGATATCTCAAGCCGTTTTGGAAAAATCTAATTTTGACTGTTTTTTTAAATTAAACTTCAACACGATGTAGATCGGTAACGCAGCGTTTGCGGACCTATGTTTATAGGAACTTTATTGTATAAAATGACCTGTGCAATCACCCCGTTTAATACTGCCGCATCTTTTTAAACACCCTCTATATAAATATATATAATATATATATATATATATATATATATATATATATATATATATATATAATTTATTGTTCTATTCATTATATGATCGTAACGAATGCCACTCGAACAATCGGAAATAATGGTTATTTTTCAACCGTAACTCGATAGAGTCCTTAAAATACCACTCGAGCTACGCTCTCGTGGTTTTTCGCCGATTACGTCTCGTTATTCGTATAATAATCGATTTTTTTCGATGCACTTGTGATATTAAAACTGAATAAATGTAAACAATGAACCCGCATCTACTAAAAGGTTATTTATAACTTCAGTTAAATCTTTTCCTTCCAGCGTAAACCATGATAATCAACTATAACAATAGTCTGGGAATTGCTGGAATATAAAGCCATAAAAATGAAGATGCCATTTATATCACATTCAAGTATAAGAAGAAACATTAATAATAGGCAAAATCTACCTGCACTTTATTAGTTATTAAAAACGTCGTGTGAGGTTCAAAGTGAGAATATGTCTTTGTCATACTCTTACTACTGTGTGTATTCTTATCAGACATATCTACATTTTTATCTGATATTTGACACCTATAATATAATAGATGTAATTTTTTTAATTTGTACTGAAAAGGGTAACATGAGATGGGAAACTGTTAATTCCTCTTAGATAATCCTTCCCCCTACAGATCTGTCTAACGCAATGATAATTCTTCAATCTACCTCCGGTAAGCGGATAAAAAGAATGCTTTTATTTTAATGCAATTATATATGTAAAGTTTGGGAGTTATATTTATAAAGAGTTGTATCAGCTGTTTATTGAATATTAATTAACTATAAAATAGATGTTTAAGCTATACGAGTACAAGTAGTAAGTGCAATTAAGGTGCTACTTAAGTACCTACACTTAACAAGAAAGCTTTTAACATATAGATTTCTTAAGACTTTTATTTCTATTTGTATACTCGCATTTATTTATTCTTGACTCTCTCACTCTCTGGAATTTCTATAAATTTTATTATTTGGGTTAAGGTTATTGATTTAAAAAATTATTTAATTATATTAAAAGCTTTAAATAATAAAATTACGTTTATAGATCACGAAAGGTACAATAATTAAAATGTACATAAAAAAATGTAACGTAATATTTTTAATATTCTAAAGAGCGCCGTTTATACAAAAGTCACGAGTTAATTTAATTAACTATTTAAATCACACATGACAAATAACCTTTAATTTTTCATTCCTGTCAAAATACACTTTTTTTTTAGTTATGCGGAAGTTAATTAGGTAATCGTTTATTGCAGCATTAAAAACATGTTGATACTAATCGTAATGCGCATCTCTAATTGACCATTTATACGAGTGTTTCGTAAATGCTTAACCTCCACGTGATCAATTTTAAATTTCGCGCTTTAGCTATGTTTGCTCCAGGTTGGTAGTTGTTAGCAGATTGAAAAAAATTACGAAATCGTAATGTTTAGTTTTATAACCTCTTATTTGCGTTACTTCTGTTTGCTGTCTTTTCGAATATCCTCCACAGTTAATCAAAATTTAAAAAAGCTATTTTCAGAGCTCTTTTTAATGAGATGCACTAATCAAATTTGCCATAGCCATCTTAGTTTTTGTGCTACAGGGTGATTTTGGAAAAATTGCATTTTCAGTCATCCCCTGTAACTCTGTTATTGGCAGACATATTAAAAAAGTAAAAACTGATATTTGTAGATTTTTTACATAGAATCCAGTGGCGATATTCAGCTTTTCTTTAGAGGTCACAGTTTTTGAGATATTGACATAACCTACTTTTTTTTTATGGGACACCCTGTATATTTTTTTTAAATCTTTTTCCCCTTGCCAAGAGCTTTTCAAAAATATAGCATAGTCTGTATTTATTTTTATAAATAACGTGACAAAATGATTTTTTTCTATAATTTGCATTGATAAAAAACAAAATAATTAATTAATCACAAATATTGTTCAAATTGCAGACCATTATGTCTCCTACAAGCTTCACAAAGTTTATAAATTCTTTTAATAGCATTTTCCAAAATAAATGATTGTCTTCGTAATTCTGCAAAAGCATTTTCCGGTGCAATTTTTAATTGTTGCATGTTGGCATATTGCCTTAAATAAATTTTATTCTTTAAATACCCCCACAAAAAAAAATCCAAAACCGAGAGATTCGGTGATAGTGGTGGCCATCCAACAGGTCCATTTGTTCCAATCCATCTCCTGGGGAAACGTTCATTTAGCCAGTTTTGTATTATTCTAGCATTGTGGGCTGGAGCCCCATCCTGCTGGAAGAATATATCGTTCAGTTGAGCCAGTGGAATATCTTCTAAAATGTTCATAATTTTTTCTTATAGAATTTGTAAGTACCCATTAGAGTTTAGGTTTTCTTCATAAATCTTGTAAACTATTTTTCGGTTAAAAATAAAGCAGGAGACATTAAATCCGAACCTGCCTTGGCGCTTTCTAGGAAAAATCACGTGGGTGTTTTCTTGACTCCAAAACCGCGAGTTGTGTCTATTAAGAATTCCCGAACTTGTGAAATGTGCCTCGTCTGACCAAATTATTTTTTTTTTCAAAATTATTGTCCTGAGTTTTCATATTTATAAACCAATTGCAGAACTCCAATCTACGTTCAGCATCACCAGGGTGCAGATGATGAACAAGTTTATACTTAGGGTTTGAATTTATGTTTTTTTAAAATCCTTTGCACACACCGGTCTCTTCATCTATTTTCCTGCACGCGGTTTCAGAAGTGGCTTGAACAACTGCTAAAACGTTGATCTCTGATTCCTCGTTCTCTTTGTTGTAAACTCGGGGTCGAGGTTTGTCAAAACATCCATGTTTGCAAAGATTAAATTTTAATTTTTGAAATATTCTTCTGTTAGCTTGTCTTCTTTCGGGATATCTATATAACAAAATAAGTATATAAATTAAATACAAATTCTAAGGTAAAGATTAACTGACCTGTTCAGATAGAGTTCTAAGGCCTGGTCTGCATTTTTATTAGATAATATGAAGCAGGTATTCATATCATATTTAGTTTATTATTTAGTTTTCAAATTTTTGGTTTCGAGCCATATTAAAAAATAATTAAACAACAACAACAACAGCAACAAGAACAAGAACGATAACAATAAATATCAGCACTAAATTTGGGGAAATGTAACCAGGAATAATTTGAGAGAAGCCGAAACTTCAAAAATCAAATACCTAAACGTTAATTATTTTGTTTTTTGCGTTACCCACGGCTATCTACTATTATCAATGTAAATTATAGAAAAAAATCATTTTGTCACGTTATTTATAAAAATAAATATAGACTGTGCTATATTTTTGAAAAGCTCTTGGCAAGGGAAAAAAGATTTTAAAAAAATATTATAGGGTGTACCATAATAAAAAGTAGGTTATGTCAATATCTCAGAAACTGTGACCTCTAAAGAAAATCTGAGCACGACACTGGATTCTACGTAAAAAAATCTACAAATATTGGTTGTTACTTTTTTAATATGTCTGACAATAACAGAGTTACAGGGGATGACTTAAAATGTAATTTTTCCAAAATCACACTGTAGCACACAAACTAAGATGGCCATGGCAAATTTGATTAGTGCATCTTTGGTTTCATTAAAAAATAGCACGGTGTCGCGACAACCGCAAGGTTCTAACCTAAAAAATAAGCGAGATACCACGTAAAACATACGAAAATGGGACAACCTGTACAAATAATTGTACAATAACGGAGAAAAAGTATTTTGGAAATGGACCTATGCGAATCTTGTATATCCTTCTATTTTGAGACAATGGTTAGTTTCTCATTAACTATCGTTGTAGAACAAAGGTGTTCTCACCAGAATAAGATGCCTTTATTTTAATGGCACATTTCCGCAGTGGCACCCGAAACCCTGATGGAATGTGGAGCTATTCGTTGCAGTCCTGCATTGAGCAGTTTTCAGAGGCTTTCCCGATGTTAATATCGAATATGATGTATTTAAAAAACATAAGTCACGTCTTATTACACGGTATGAAAACAGGCACTGTATTTGCAAAGGCAAATCCACAGGAAGGCCGACTGTTTTAACCGAAGAGTTGTTAACGACATTCAACAAAGTCCCAAAAAATCTATTCCACAACTATCCGCTGGAACAGGTACAATTAAATCTACTCCGTTTATGTAGCCAGAAATATGAACATAATTTTTTTACTGGTTTGTCCACTGGTACTTGCCACAAAGCTTTAAAAAAGACGTTACATATGAATCCGTACAAAATTTCTTCTGTACAAAAAAAAAACATGTACCCGACTATAATCTTCGAGTGCACCATTCATTTCTAGGCACAAATTAATTTTTCGCTTCATATTTTCAAACACACGTTCTAGTTCGATTGGATTATATTGTTTATTTCTTGTTGTATTGCTCCTTCCAATTCTTCGAGAGTATGTAGACGATTTTTAAATACATTAGTTTTAATTCGTCCAAACAGAAAAAAATTTAAGGACATGAGATTAGGACTTCTTGGTACCTGTACTAATTATTCGGTTGCTATAAAATTGTTCCAGATACCTGATCGTTTCATTAGCGGCGTGAGCAGTTGCTCCATCTTGCTTAAAAAAACCTAGTTGCTCATCGACCAAGCTAGTATCGTAGTGGTGACACGACCTGCTTAGCATTCGGGAGGTAATGGGTTCGATTTCCGTTACCGTCTACCTTGTATGAGGTTTTTTCAGGGAGTTTTTCTCATAAAAATGTAGCGGTATGGTCACTGAGTATATGCACACCATGTGCGTCTGCTTAGGCGAATTCTGGGGTAGTATTTTCACCCTCAGAACTCAGAACCCTAACTCAATTCCTTCCGTTCCTACCCTAACCACACCCATCCTTAACCCCACCATGCACATATACCTAATGTATGTATGTATGCTGGGAATCCATGATTGTGACTGAAGGAGCTCGGAAATCTCGAGAAGCCCGCCCTCCCCCTTGGGGAGGGAATAAAATACGTTGCCTTTTCCTTTTTTTTCCATGTAAATTTTCTTCAATGGCTTGACGCAGAATATCACGATATCGTTCTCCATTTACGGTTTCAGAAAAGATAATAGGCCCAATTGTCCTTCTTCTTGACATAGCCACCCAAATGCTAACTTTTTGGGGATGTAGCGGTGTTTCGATCTAAATGTGTAGATTTTCTGCTGCCCAACTTTTGTAATTTTGGCTGTTCACGTAACCCGATAAGTGTATCCATGCTTCGTCTGAATAAAATGTTAATTCTAGCAAATTATTGTTGTTTAAACGTTCGTTGAGCCATTGACAATATTGCACTCGAATATTAGAGTTGCGGGCATGTCGAAGAAATTTTGTAAAGATGCATATGTAACATCTTTTTTAAAACTGTGTGGCAACTAACAATGGACAAACCTGTAAAAAAATTATGTTCGTATTTCTGGTTATATAAATGCAGTATATTTAATCGTACCTGTTTGAGCGGATAGTTGTGAAATAGATTTTTTAGGACTTTGTTGAATCCTTTGTTGAATGTCATTAACAACTTCTTCGGTTAAAACAGTCGGCCTGTCTGTTGACTTGCCTTTGCAAATACAGTGCTTGTTTTCATACCGTGTAATAAGACCTGACATGTTTTTTAAATACATCATATTCGATATTAACATCGGGAAAAGCCTCTTAAAACTGCTCAATGCATGACTACAACGAATAGCTCCAAATACCATCAGAGTTTCGGATGCCACTGCGGAAATGTGCCATTAAAATAAAGGCATCTTGTTTTGATGAGAACACCATTGTTGTACAGTATCACTATATAAATTAAAATTAAGATAAATGACAATTTACCTTAAAAAATGCTTACATCACAATAGCTTCGTAATGTTAAGAGCTCTGAAAAGAACTTTTTAAATGTTTAAATGTAGGGGAAATTCGAAAAGACAGCAAACAAAAGTAACGCAAATATGAGGTTATAAAACTAAACGTTACGATTGTGTAAATTTTGTTTCGATCCGCTAACAACTACCAACCTAGAGCAGACATATTTAAAGCGCGAAATTTAAAATTGATCACGTGGAGGTCAAGCATTTACGAAAACCCTGTACAAGGTGTGCATAAACACCTAAAATAATTTGGAAGTGTTCAATAAAATTGAAATAAGTAAAAATTGTGAACATGCTTTAGGCGAATTTTTTGCAACATTAGAGTATTTTGGACGACACTGGTCCCAAATGATGATCAACACCTTAAAACTAGAAAATGTATTTCTGATCCATCGGGTCAATGTTTTGCCTTTTCCAACGAAATTGGTGCATAAATACAGATTTAACATCACTTGGTGCAACACCTTAAAAGCATAAGATTTAGTTCTTACCCATCGAGGCAATACGTTCGACATTTTTCCCACGCGAATTCACATATAAAAGAACAACTTTCAAAGTATCAAACCAAAATCCGACAGTGAATTACTGGGCACTACAAGTGATATCGTATACAGGGTGTTTATAAAATACACGGCAAAAACTTAGGGGCGCACACCTTCCATAAAAATAAGAAAAAAATTCTTGTAAACACGGGTCCGAAAATGCTTCTTCAGGGAGCTAGAGTCCTTTAAAAACGGCTTTCAAAGACTGGTTGTCAGTTTATAGCTACGGAACGACAACTATCGTAACCAATCTTGAGATTCATCACTTTTCGAATTATGCCACATTTAATAATTAATACCGCGCATACTGTTTCAAATAATCCCAAAAATAGGGCATTTTTGAACTCAGGAGTAAGAGTTGCATCGATTTCCGCGAAAAACATACAGGGATGCCATTTAAAAATATGAACTTTGACGTCATATCCGGAAAGTGCGCAGCGCCATCTACATGTACGACACAGCATAAAGTCGGGAATCAAAATAAAAAATGGACGTTTCGCAGGATTTTGACCACAAATTAACGATTTCGAAAATAATGAATTTATCCGTTACTTTCTGAGCGCACTGTATAATAAAAGTGCAACAAGTAAAAATTTTGAACACGCGCATTTTTTGCAACACAATGACCTGGAAATACTTTTTTTCAATAAAATTAATGTATATATGTTTGGCCTTTTCCCAACGAAACTAGTGTATAAATACAGAAATACAAATTTTCAATATGGAAGATAAAGTCTCACATCAAAATGTGATAGTAAATTAGTGGACACTACAATGGCTATGCGTATATAAAGTCTGACGTAAATCAGTTATTTACGTTATGCACAGCATTTCCGGACATTATTTATGAAGAAGACTCCCTATGGATAAAAAAATTTAAGGCGTGTCCGGCACACATCCGTGATATAATGTATTTATGGCGAAAATTTGGATTCTGCAGGAGAGATGAATTTGTAAATCAGATCAGACGAATGGAGATCGTTCTTGGCATTGCTAAAGACCATGTTGGGCAAAAAATCAGTTAATCGATTATGATCTAATATAATCAATAAACCAGGTTTTGATAAGTTTTTAAAAATAATCGATTATTTTATTACACATATTTATTACTGCTGAGGATAATAACTATACGAGATATCAAAACGTTTGTATTTGTATAAACGTAAATACAATATTAC
Organism: Vesta saturnalis; assembly: GCA_036346205.1. Classification (NCBI taxonomy): domain Eukaryota; kingdom Metazoa; phylum Arthropoda; class Insecta; order Coleoptera; family Lampyridae; genus Vesta; species Vesta saturnalis. The sequence goes on along the minus strand of JARFJB010000902.1, from coordinate 5,155,768 downwards.
ACCATTAAAAAAACCAAAGAACTAAGTATTCTAAATAGCTTATTTTATTAATCGATTGTTTGATTATCGAATAATAAAAAATCGATTTTTTTCAGTAATCGATTGTCGATTGTTCAAACTGTCAATCATCTACCCATATTTCCACATTAACCTCTCTGCCCATACTGCTATAGTTTATATATTATATTTTACTATGTTCTATGTATTATTTGAAGTAAGTACGTTAATACATGAATACATTTAACTTTTACCAATTATGTTTTCAACGCATGTACTGCGATATTTTCCTGACGCCCTATAGATTGATTAATCGATCCTATTATTAATAAATTATACGATGAATCAATTATTTGATTAATCGATTGTTTGATTATCGATTAATTAAAAAAAACCGATTATAATCAATTATAGATTATCGATTGTTCGGATTTATAATCTCTCACCTCTACTGAACACATTTTCGAAAATTCGTCATTACTCTCTCGGTTATGTTAGGCGATGAAGTGGATTTTCTGTTGGACCCTTTCGTTCAAATGCTAAAAATACGTATGATAATCTTTTCCATAGGTAAGCTCAAAGTAAAGTTGCACATGCCTAAATTTGTAACCGTACAGGATTTCAACGTTGATTGAGGAAAGAAAAAGGAAACAACGTGTTTGGGAAGGCGGGCTGCATCAGCGTTCCATACTCGTCTAGCTTTAGGATTCCCAACTTAAGTGTGTATTTATGGTGGGATTAAGGATTGATACGGTTAGGGTAGGATTAGAAGGAACGGAGTTAGGGTTCTTAGGGGGAAGATATTATCACAGCATTCGCCTAAATTGCCGCATATGATGTATACGCAGTGATCTTGCCGTTATTCGCACATGCGAAGAATCCCCTAAAATAACCTCATAAAGGGTAGACGGTAACGAGAATCGAATCCGTTACCTGTTGAATGCTAAACAGATCTGTTACCACGAGCCCACTAGCTCGGTAGATGATTGAGTCGCCGGCTACGCCCGAAAACTTATGAACCTTAAATAAGTCGTACGGTATTTTTAAGGAATATGCATGGAATGTCGGATAAACCAACGCCCTGATGTCAAAAAATATCTTATTTAAGACCTTAAGGGAAAGAGCTGCGTATAAATGCCGTATGGCATCTGTCTGTAAAGTACTATAGCGACGGACGATAATTCAGAATAGGGCGGTCGCAGGATTGGCCTGTAAACTGCTACTACTGGGAGGCAAGGCCGCAAGTACGGGCCCTTACGCACATATGCGATTGCAGTATCTCAGGTTCTTAATTGCAGGGCGAAAGAGTATGAAAAAGCACAGCCCCGGTGACGGCTCCAGTATCTTAATATAAGTACCACTGTAGCACTAGGGTATAGGCAAGTGGAATTGAGTTAAATTGTAATTTGGTTCAAAAGTTGAAAATCTCCTCCCCACCTTAGTTAAGGGTTATTGCGTGAAGTATGACACTATTGTAAAACATTCAATTATACTGAATATAATTGAACCGAGTAAGCATCCTTGTATGTTTTGGGCTAAGTAACAAAGAAAAGTAATTAATACCACGCTAGTTATCAAGCTCAAATCTCGTTCGCATTTTTTATTGTAAATAGTGTATAAGATGCTTCATTCTACTTAATATTTCTGTAAAAGGATTAGCTAAACATTGATATGGAGGTTGTTATTGCATATTTTATATATCGAACGTGATGAAGTAGTTTTAGGTTTGGTTGCTGTGTCGCAACGATTTAGTTGCGATGAGGGATGACCTGGATGAAGCAGCCCACAATTTATATCCATTAATATCAATGTAAATTAAGTGCACCCACATTTCAATATTAGCAGAATCATATGTGGATGTACTGTAACTCACTTATATACCCGATACGACATATATACCAAATAAAAGCATAGTGGACGTATCTTCAAGAAACGATATCTGTCATCAACCATAAAAAACTCCCGAACCTATAGAGCTTGGTATTATTTGGTTTCGATTTACTGTATTACGAGCAAAAAATGTATTTATTCTTTTGCAGACCACTCAATAATACCACAAACAGCTCAAATCGATGAAGTTGATTATCTGGTAGCAGAAATGGTTATCGTGGGCGACCATAACATTAACTGGTTGAAATACATAACCAGAAAGGACAATTATTGTTGAGAAGCAAAGCAAAGGTTTTCAAATCCTTCAAAGCCCTGGAACGTGAAAAAATTGACAAAATAGGAGTTATTTGTTTTCAACTTGTTATGGTGACCTAATTTTTGCTAAATACAATAAGATTTTTTACTCTTTGAGGCCAACGTGGTTCCAATTTACTTCATTACAAGCAAAAAAATGTATTTTTTTGCAGACCACTCAATGATACTACAGACAACGTTAGTCAATGAAGTTGATTATCTGTTAGCAGAAATGGTGATCGTGGTGGTGACTTGGAACGTGGAAAAAGTGACATCCTTCATCTATGCTAAATGAAAACGGTAAAATACCAGAAAATTACTATTGATTGAACATGGCGGCCACTCCTTCAACAATGTAAATAATTTTGGGTGTTTGTTTGCCATGCCGTAAAGACGGTAAGTCACCAAAGAGTTAAACTATCGAACTGAAATTTTAGTATCTAGATGTCGAGCAAGGGAAGGATGTTATTGTTATTGGTAAAAATAAGACCACCGTTACGGGTAGTATACCAACCATAATTTTTCTGGATTCATTGGATTTTATTTGAACAAATAGACTAATTGGGTTTAAATTTGACAAGGGTTAGTATTTTTGGACAAAAATCATTCCGCATATTTTGGAAATGATGAGACCATATCATATAGAGGTTCCGATACAAATCAACCTTAATTTTTACACTTATTTAGATCAAATCCCATTAAACATTTATTTATATATAAAGTGATTGCACTCCGTACTTGGTGCACGATTTTTTGCTGTTTTAGAACGAGAGTAAACTGACAAAATTAAGAGATATTTGACTCCTGTAACTCATGGCTTCTGGGTTGTTCTTGGAGTTGCTATATGCCTTCAGATACATAATACTATACGTTCCGTACACCGGTTAAAATGAGCATTTCTGTGAAAACCAGTGCCAAACCGCCTGATTCCCATTTCATACAAATATTCCCTAACAATTTTGGTTACATGATGTTTAGCAATGTTCTGTATATAATTGTACCTGTAAAATGTAGAGAGTCATTTATAATGAAGACGTACTATGTACTTGTAAATAGATTCCTACCCAACCCATAACCAGTCGTTCCTTAACACTAACTAATGAAGTTCTCGGTGAAAATGTTTACCACAGAAATGAAAATGCGTGGTTGGCCACGAATTTGGCCTTTCGTGTGTGGGGAACCCGGGAAGGAAAAATGAGCTTCGGCACTGTGAGTTTTGTAATTATCGTCCCCCAAATGCTAAGTGGGGCGACATCAAACTGAAATAAGCAAAATACTAGAGAAACAGCTTAGCGAAAATAAAAAGGCACAATAATACAGTAATATTCGCAATAAACAAGCAAACCATTAATAAGAAGGTGAAATTATTCTCTCAATGTGACCAAACCAACGTAATGCACTACTTTTATATCTATCCATCATCGTCTTTTCATCGCCACGCTCCTTTATTATGCACCCATCCTTTATCTTGTCCCTTCTTGTTTTACCACATACGCATGACGAATCTCATACCCACGGTATTTATTTTCCTTTCGTGCTTTTTTTTGACATACCCATGTCTCACTTCCATATAGTACTGATGGAACAAACACGCCATTATAAATTTCTCGTTTCGCAGCTAGGCTCATGCTTTCGTTTCTCATTATCGTCCACATACTTCCAATCACTTTCCTTCCAGCATTGACCCTTCGTCCAATCTCGCGCTCCATTGTACCAATTGCAGTAAACATTCTACCCAAACATTCCAGCTCGTTCACTTGCACCACAATTTCAACTTGCAGAGTAAATACTCTACTCTCCTTTCCACCTTCCCGATTGAACACCACAATCTCAGTTTTTTCAAGTTTACCTTTAGGTCCATGCTCTCACAGACTGCATCAAACTTCCTCAGAGCAGTTTGTAGCTCATCCGCACTGCCACTTAATAAGACTGTGTCATCTGCATACACCAGAAGTCTTACGTTACCAACCATCACACCATTTATATCGGTACATGCTTGCCTAACACATTTATCCATGTATACATTGAACAACCACGGTGACATCACACAGCCTTGTCGCACTCCTTGCTCAATATTAAAGTATTCACTCACACCTCCTCTCACCCTAACACATGTCCGACTACCGTATACCTTATTCCGTTTATTAGACCTTTATTTACGCCATATTAATTTAATATTTCCCACAACTTCTCCCTATTCACTCTGTCGTACGCTTTCTCCAGATCTACAAACGCACAGTACAGGTTCCTTTTTACACTTAAACACTTTTCGATCACCTGCTGGAGAGCAAACATCATCCTCTCCCTGACATGAAGCCACCCTGCACATCCCAAATCTTAGTTTATATAGTTTCTCGTACTCTATCAATCAGTATTCTTCCAAATACTTTACCAGGCACGCTGAGCAAACTTATTCCTCTGCAGTTCTTGCAATCACTCTTGTTCCCCTTACCCTTATACAGTGGTACAATGATCGCGCTCTTCCATCCCTCGGCATTTTTCCACACATAGGGAATACATTGAATAATTCACCAATTCTTCGTATAAGCTTTGCACCCCCATACTTCAGCATTTCATCAGTGATTTCATCTACGCCCGTTACCTTGCCGTTTTTCAACCTTCCTACCGTTCTCTCTACCTCATTTATCCAAATATCGTTGCCAGCATTTCCTCACTTCACACGTTGCTCATATTCATCACTCCTACAGCGTTCTGTTTTGGGCCACGTTTTGTATTTTTGGCCCACTTCCAGAAGAGTTTTTTGTTTCCCTCAAAATCATTCTGCATTTTCTCTCCTCCCACGGCCATCATTTCCTCTTTTGTTATTCTCACTGCCTCCTTCGCTTCTTTGTTTCTTAATATGAACACTTCATACAATCGCATTTTCTCAGATTTGATAACAAAGAAAAAATGTTCAAAAACCTACCACTTATATACGGATCTGCCATGCATAGTCACATCTTTGTTTTTTTTTATTTGTGTCAGTACTATTTTATGAGTTTCAACAACCATCTGGCATGGGTTTTAAAGGCACTGTTATTAATTTGAGAAAGAAAATGATTTAATAATTTTTAATTTAGACTTTTGATTACAAATTAGGTCTAGTTATTCGTTTAATTATTTATTCTAATTTGTTTTTCTTATTTACACTTTAGATTACGGATTCAATCTAGTTATTTATTTTTATTATTTAAGCTAATAAAATGGATACTCTTAAGGCAATGATTATGTTTGGGTTTGTTATTGAAATGGATTTATTGCAGGTAGATACATTAAGCATGTACTCACCGCTTATTTTAATGTTAAGAGCTGTGCATTTTTATGATTTACATCTGGCTTGCCTGGTTCCTTAGCCTACTGTTACAAATACGTATTTATGATTGATTCATATACGCTTACTTTAAATTTAAAATATTCTTATCAAGCTTATCCTGCTTATCGTCTTACAAACCTACTGGAATAGACGTTCAAGTCAAGGTCACACATTAGTGAAATAAAGATAATTATGTGCAATCAATTGATTAAAATGTTACGTTAATCTGTGTAAAAAACAAATATAGAAATAAGGCTAGAAATGCATAATGTTACAACCTCAAAAAATATCTGGTGTGAAACAACAGACGACCTTCCAACCTACAAAATGGAAATTAAAAGAAATGAAATAATGCTAATAGGTAACAATTTTTTAGAATAATTATGCAACATCTTTTATAAAATGCTCATTACGAAAACAGCCAACATTGTAAGAACAAAAAAATAATCCATGTCAAACAGAAGTTTACAACTTGATGTCAGATAGAGGTTAATTTTTTTTAAGATCCTTAGTATGTTTACAATCTGTTTGTTATGAACATTAAGTAAATGGCGTGACATTTGACTAACTTAACTTAACTAACTAACTATATACAGACTTGCCTAGAAAAATCCAGTGATAGTTCTTATCTTATATATTATCCAACTAATTGTGTAATTGTTATCTCAGTCCTATGGAATTGTAGACAAATTCATAGTTAATCAAACCCAGTGGGTTGATCTGATGGCTTAAACCGCTTCAACCGGCGTATATTAGTGGTCATCTGTTAGCTGAGTGGATAGCTCATTAGGATGAATTGTGAGCCGAGTTTTGTATTTACTATTAAAATCTTTTGTATTATGTGGTTTGGTACATACCAGGGAGCATGAACGATACACCGAAGCACCTCGTTTTTAAATCGTTGAAGGATTTCAAAATTAGAGGTACTGGCAGTACCCCAAAGTTGTACACCGTACGTCCAGATGGGTTGGAGAATAGATTTATAAAGTAGGAGCTGATTTTCCAGTTTAAGTTGAGACTGTCGGACAAAAAGCCAGTACATCTGACGGAATTTGGTGCCCAGTTGTTCTCTTGGTAAATATGTGTTTTCGTCATTGAACCACCAGTTAGATACATATCTAGATATTTAACTTCTTCAGATTGGGGAATCTGGGTGTTATTAAGTGTTACCGGTGGACACGTATTTCTTTGGATTGTAAATGTGACGTGCGATGTATTACAACTAATATGTTTTGAAGGTTTTCAGTTGCGACATTCGAGTCGGTATGTGAAGATAATATGACTTTGTTATCAGCGTAGGTGGCTATGGTTGTTGCGTACGTTGTTGGTAAATCAGCTGTGTATATTGTGTATAAGACTGGGCCAAGTACGCTGACTTGGGGCACTCCAGAAGAAATTAAGTATAATTTCGTTCACTCTTCATTTAGTTTGACCATGAACTGTCTGCCTTCCAGATAGGAGTTAAAAATTTCATAATAGTGATACAGTATTGTCATTTTCAGTTTGTATTTTAGGTCTTGATTACATACCTTATCAAAAGCCTCCCTTATGTCCAGGAACGCAGCGGAGCAATACTCTTCCAATGTTTGGGAAAGTATTTCAGTCGAAGGATGACATTGCATAGAAATGTCAATGCTTTTAAACATTTTGGTGACATTTCTTGTAGTACCTTTCCATTGATTAGGTCCCAGCCTGGTGCCTTTTTTGGGTTTATTTCTTTTAGTTCGACTTCGAACATTGTAAATGATTTAATAGGTAATTCCATTTGAAAAGGTGTTTCTAGTGAGAAGAGGATTTCTCGTTCTTCGTATGGGCTTAGCTGTGATGGGAAAGGTGTGAATACTGTTTCTAGATGCAAAAGCAATTGCTTTTTGCTTGTCATTTCTCGTCCATCTTCCATTTTCATCTTTCACAGGGGGCGATGTCTGCTGTATTCTATTGAGTTTTTTGGTAGCTTTCCACAGTGAATAGTCTGTGTTTTTCGTCGCTGTAAGGGTATTAAGATATTCCTGAGTAGTTTGATTTTCATATCTTTTATCTTTTGCTGATCGTGTTAATTGTCAACGTTTACATAACTTTAGTTTTTCTGCGATTTTTTTTTTCTATGATTAGACAGGTTTCTTGGATTTGTATTTCGAATGCTTCTTGAGTTGCCTTCCAGACTGCTTCTCGGATAGTATTTGTTATTTCATAGACTGCTGCTTCTATGTCTTCTTGAGAGTCGAGCCGTACATTCAAGTTAACTAAGTAATCCAGATTCGCTTTCAACTCTTCCCAATTAGTATACCTCGAGTGTAGTGTTGATTTTTTTGTTTATATTGAATTCTTGAGTATATGGTTACTATGACGGCTGAATGCTCTGAGGAGAGTTCTAGTGATGATTGGATCTTACATTGTTTGAAGTCAATTCCATTTGTTAATGCGAAGTCAAGGGCATCAGGTGTCTTTCGAGGATCAGTCGGCCAACAAGTAGGTTCACCAGTTGCAAGACAGTGCAGATTAAAAGATTTAATTGCAGCCATTAGTTCCATACCTTTTGAGGTTGTTAGCCGTGATCCCCACATCGTGCTTTTGGCATTATAATCGCCGCCGGAGAGGAATCGATTTCCTAGTGTTAGGAATTTTTTGCCGCTATATTATGCGTCGTATCAAAAAATTGCATAGAACATAATTAATCGATATGTTTAAGGTCAATATGTTGGTATTTCTATTTCTTTGAAATAAATAGCTGTTTCAGAAATATTTGATAAAAACCAAAAACTGCCCTCTAAGCCTCTGAACTTCTACAAAAATCTAATCAGCTCCAGGAGACATAGAAAAAAAAACAAATACAAAATGTTAAGTACGTACGTGTTGTCGTTCTGGAGTTATCGTGGATATTAATGGACATCCACACACACACAGACATCATGATCGATCATGAAACTTTGTCAAACGTAAAATGATTAAAAAAGGTATAATCAATACTAATTGTTTGTGTCATCTATGACATGGGTTTTTTAAGCTGAGTTTTCATTAAACACAATAATCACTTCCACTCTTCACAAGTACCAAACCAGTAACCTACAAATATGCTAATGTGCAACAGTACAATGTTACCAAATACTAAAATCATAACCTAAAAGTGTGTATAATGTCAAAAACTTTCAATAACCAAATAGTCGATTTACATTAGCACTGTCATTTTTCATCGATGGTCGAGATCCAGAAACGCGTGCGTGCGTGCGTGAGTGTGTGAGTGTGTGGGGATGTATGCTAGCATCCACGATAACTCCAGATCGAAAAAAGTTATGTAAAATTAGATTTTCTCTAAAAAATATGTCTACACTTTTTAGATTTGATGGTAAAAATGAGAGTTTTAAATAAAATTTAAAAACTACTTAAACCGGCTTTTATTGAAAAACCGTTCCAAAGTACAAGGATCTTAAGTATCTTAATTATGTAGCGTGTAGTTTTTGATTTTTCACTCAGAAAGTTAATCAAAATATTGAACCAATTAGTCGTGTTCATGTCTTTCGACAAAATCCCTTATTACAGAATGCTGTTTCATACAAGAACATTCAAACAGTTTAAAACGTTTTTTAATGACGAACAGTGTTGCAAATCATTTAATGGTACACGTTTTACAGTTTTTTTACTCATAACGTTGGTATGTTTGAACGATTATCTACAATATTAGGTTTTTATCTACCTTTTTGCAAACATCATGTCGATTATTTCTAAAAGGGCCGTATAATTAACATTTTAATGCAAATCTTACAATAATAACTAACTTCCTTGACTAATTTCAAAACTTCAAAAATGATTTATGTGTGTATTTGCTATCGCCTTCTTCATAACTTAATTAACGTTTAACTAATTACTATACAACAAGAAACTAAATTATTTCACAATTCTTAAAAAAAATTATCTACATAACCTCATTCTTTTCATAACTTAAATTTAAGGAAACAATCATGTATTGTCAAGACCAGTTTTTCGATAGGTCAAGGTTTTAGCTTGTTACAAATTACCAAAATCTCAAGCGTGCTTATAATAGATTGACTTAAGATATGAATAAAAAGAGCACTCAACAATGAAAGAAAAAAGCGGGAATGCGTATTATTCGCCGTATTTAGTAGTTCATGGTTACGCTATAAGAAAAGGTTTTTGATATCTAGATTTGACAAAGATTAATATAAATTATGTAAGATTAATTTAATAACAAAAATCGTGACCATAAAAATGAATCGTTTTTAATTGCTCACCACAAAAAGCTTTCATTACATAACCTTCAAATATTAGCACTACTTTAATTGTTTGTTTCATATTTAAACAATCCATTTAAATAATTAAAAAAAGTATATTTAACTACATATAATTTTCATAATTCCTCTCAGAATTCGTTAAGAGAGCATGGGGAGAAATATAAATCGGAACTCGTTATCACCTGCTGATAATACTCGTTTAATTAAGCAGATGGATTCTTAATAGGTCTACCTTTTACCCTTGCAATAGCCATTTAGTTCATTTATACAGAGGCTACTCGTCTGCTTCTGAATTTAACAACTATTAATATCAATCAATTTCGCTTCGATGTTAATTATAGGGGAATTTTGAGGTTATAAATCGTGTAATGCGTGCAGCCATCTTGTTTAAAGTACCATTATGTTTTGATTTGTGAATATTTCTTACAAAGTATAATTTTCGACGTCCCTGTTGAAAAGAAAATAAGTTCACGTAATATAGAGGGGTTGTCTACGAGCACCTTGCGTGACTTGGACGACGTACTGATCCATAGTGACTTTAATACACTCTGACATCCCACGTATTCTAAACTTATAACTGTTAGCACGCTATTTTATTTTATTAAAAAATTACTGTCATTTTTTTCTACCCACTGAAAACATGTTTTTCACAGACCGAAATAGTAACAGTTGTCATTTCCTCGTATCCTCAAACACAAAAGGTCATGACGTGATGCAAAGAGTGTCATCTTTTAGATTACCTTGGTATTATAATTTACATAGCACTGCGGGGCATTGTTGCATTGCCTCAATAAATTAGAGTAAGTTAATTTATTTTTAAAGCGTTATTAAATTCTGCTATCGCTAAACATCATAACTTTACCATTAATAATGATATCACTTGACAGAAAAAAATTAAACCAATTGATTCTGGTTGTAAACAATTTTAACGATCATTGATAATGTAGTAAGTTGCATTTACTAGCGAGATATGGTTAGGGGCAATATGGAAATGTTTATAGTAAATCAAGACGTCATGTAGATAATAAACTTATGGAGTAACTGTAAGGCATTGAGATCCTTTTTAGTTTTGTCTGCTAACACAGACAATGGCATAAAATTATCACCACTTCTTAAATATTTTTAAATGCTTGCCTAGTACACCTTAAGGCTTGTAATGATTGTTTTCTTTGCATACATTCAAAGTATAATGAATCTTGGTATAAAGGACAAGTAAATGGTAAATTCTGTTCAGTATTTATCCATTATGTTATTTTTCGATCAATTTGTATGAGCTTAAGATACAAGGCATTTGAGCATACAAATTATTTTTAAAATTTCTACAGACCAAATCAAAATGCTTCTCGGCTACCTTGGTTTGATACTGATTCGCTCACTGTAAGCTAAATTTTGTTTTAGTTGTAAATAGTGCAATTTTATGTTAGGAATGCTGTAGTAACAAACAAAGAAATTAGGAATAGCTAGGCACGAAAAGGCAAGAAATTGATAGCGCTATTGTATACATCCCATCAAGTATAACAGTAGAAAAAGTTTTTAAAATCATTTGCAATATTTTACAAATGTAAAGGGCGTTTAAAGGTAAGACAAATATGATATGATGCGATATCATACGACATCATACGAGATGATACGACAGATACAACACGATACGGAACTATACGTCACTATACGACACCATACGACACGATACGACACGGTACGAGACGATACGACACGATACGACACGATACAACACGATACGACACGATACGACACGATACGACACGTCACGATACGATACGACACGATACGACACGATACGACACGATACGACCGACACGATACGACACGATACGACACGATACGACACAATACGACACGATACGACACGATACGACACGATACGACACGATACGACACGATACGACACGATACGACACGATACGACACGATACGACACGATACGACACGATACGACACGATACGACACGATACGACACGATACGACACGATACGACACGATACGACACGATACGACACGATACGATACGACACGATACGACACGATACGACACGATACGACACGATACGACACGATACGACACGATACGACACGATACGACACGATACGACACGATACGACACGATACGACACGATACGACACGATACGACACGATACGACACGATACGACACGATACGACACGATACGACACGATACGACACGATACGACACGATACGATACGATACGACGCGGTACCACACCATTCGACGCAATACGACACGATACAACACACTACGATACGATTCGACAAGTTACGATACGATATGACATGATACAAGGTAACACAATACGATACGACACGAACAACACGACACAGTACGACTCCACAATACGATACGATATGATGCGATACGTTACCACCCGACACATGAAGCTTGGATATTTCAAAATTTGAAGAGTGTGAAAGTGTTACTATAGTTAGGGTAGAAAAATGCATTATGCTGGAAAACAATAGTTTCTAGCCTGCAGTCCCATCGATATCTGCAGGATACGTTGTGACACGATACGTCACTATTCAACGCGGTACAACGCGATACGACACGATACTACACGATACGACACGACATATAAAGCTTGGATATGGGAAAGTATAAAAACGTTCCAATCTATAGGTGGGATAGAAAAATGCATTATGCTGAAAAACAACCGTTTCTAGTCGGCATTTGTATACATACAACCTATCAGGATACGTGCTCAGATCGGTCACGCCTGAGGTGTTGAGTAACGGTAGGAGAAATTTCTATTTAAGATTAGGATGTTGCCAAGACGTTCGTTGCGAGAACGTTGAACATCTACATTTACATTAATGTTTTTTAAATTGTCAAGAAATAAAAAGTATTACTTATTAGTTTTTCAGTGTGTTGTAGCGAATTCTGTAATCAAACAATGTTCTTTTGTTAATGTTAATTTTTGCAAATCTGAAAACACTTAATATTTCCGAAACAGTTGAAGATAGGTATAGGACATTGTATATGGAATAGGTCTAGAATGCTTTGAAGAATCCAAAAATTGAATACTATACAGGGTGTTCCATTAAGATAAGAAAGTTAGTACTGGCCACTATTACGTGACACCCTGTAAGAAAAGCCTTTTTTGAAAAACATACGCAACTAAAAATATCAATCACCGTTTCTTCAGAAATGGGAAAAAAACAAATTAACACAGGGTCAAGCAAGTACTGTCAAGTAACCGTTGCATTTTGCCTTAGACTTGAACTCATTGTCTACCCTATCTTAATTCGTTTTCTATCATTTCTGAAAAAACGGCGATTTTAGCGACTCTTACCAAAAGTACGTTTTTTATGTGACACGTATGGGTGAATCATAATCTGGTGTCAATGTAGTAAAAAATGTTAGAAAAGTGGAGTCAAATTTATCCAACTACCCCCTGGTAAGTTAACTTTGCTCAGTGATCTCAAATAATTAGTTTTCCTGACCACGCCCATCCTTAACCCCACCATGCATACATACATAATGTATGTATGTATGCTGGATATCCATGATTGTGGCTGAAGGAGCTTGGAAAGCCCAAGCAGCCCGGCCTCCCCCTTGGGTAGGGGATAAAATATGTGGCCTTTTCTCTACTCTGCTCGCACTCTCTCCCCCCGGTTAATTACAACCGAGTACAATATCCTCCTTTGGTATTAAATGTCTTACCACCTATCAAAATTGTTAGGGCTTGATTTAGTGGTCTAACATCCAAGATCGGTTTATTCATTATAAACTTGCAATCCTTATTTACAGATTTCTAACCTAGTTTTTTATATAGGGGTACAATTTATTCAGTTTGGTAAGTTTTTAACACAATTTACATTTTTTGTGACTGCCTTGTCTGATTGGTGGTGTAATAAACTTGGGAGAGTACCTACAACTAATTATGTGAGGGGTGTGGTTAATAAACGTAATACATTCATAACTAATTAATTAATAACCATATAACATTATTTATTAACTTTTCTGTAAGTTTAATCAATTACACAATCTCACACAAGAATATAAAAAAAAAAATAAGTATTATTGGAAGAAATGAATTTGGTAGAAAGTAAGCATTATTGATGCCTAAGGCTGATAAAATTTTGATCCAATTCTAGTAAAAACTTTTTGAGTTGTGAGCGTTGAAATTTATATGGAAACCTTATATAGAGCGAACGCCCTTAAGAAACTCTTTACACCCTGAAGCCAGTTAAACTTAATAATATTCTGTTTCAACGACCGTGCGTCTATATTAATATTATTTTCCGGTTTGTTTATTGAGCGGTATGTGAATATAGCCGGGCCTTTTTCGGATAACGTGATTTAAAGTTGTGTATAACTAGGCACCATTTTGGCCGTTGAAGTTAAATTTTGCCCCCCGCCCCCTCAATAGGAAGTAGTTGAAGTAAAAATGCTATAAACACGACTAAATTTACGGGACCGAAAACTTCTTTTCATATTCAGTAATTAGGCGCCACTTGGCGCGATTAAAATTAAATTTTGCGGCTTTATTGGAAAGTAGTTATTGTAAAATTATACCGAGACGGCTAATTTCACAGCCGTAAACTTCTGAATAAATACACTTTTTTATGAAGCAATTAGGCGCCAATTATGCCGCTTTATGTCGCTAAAATAAAATTTTGCGCATCCTCAGGAAATAATCTATTCCAAAAATTACATCCACAAAGCTAAGTTCATAACCCTATGAATAAATTAATCATTTCTTCAACAATAATTAGGCACCCATTATGTGCTATTTTGCGCCCGTATAAAAAAGAAGCTGTTACATTAGATTAACACGCCCAACGAACCATATGTGGGTCGTGACAGTGTTCTTCTAACGTTCACGACATATATGTGGTTTGTGAATCCATGCTTTGATTACATTTAATGCTGGACTTCGACGTAGTGCTATAACATTTTATTTTACGATGGACTCTAGAGTAAAGTACAAGCTGCATTTTAAGAAACACTCGTCAAAATGGGATAACAAATGAACAAGATACGGCTTATCAATTTATTGGGTAAAAATAAAGTAAAACAAACAAGTTCAGGTTCTTAAATTAAAACATAAATATAAATTGTTTTGACAGTATGTATTAACTACATTGTTCCTTAATTTCTTATAGCAACCATGGCTTCAATGGTTTCGTATATAGTTTTCTATGATCCCCTCTTTTTAGTTCCTCCAATTCACCATAACACTTCCTGGAACATCCAAATTAGGCAGTTTTGAACTGTCTCCATCATACAACCACTTGGAGTGTACAACTTAAAAAGCTTAATGCCGTAGCGATGTGTTTTCATTGAACTGTATTGCCGAAATTTTAATCTTCCCCATTGCTTCATCAATAACAATTGTTTTATCTGGAAAATAAACTTTTTGCATATTACGGGTAATAAGATCCAATAATGGGCTAACTTATGAAGGTGCAGTTATATCTGCAAAGATTTTAATAACAATGAAAACCTAATGTGTTTTATTAGAATTTTATGAAAGAATATATCGAAATAAAGAGGATCCATCTTCCAATAGCATACAATGGTTGGCAAATTTGACAATCCCATTGCGATCAGAATTCCTAAAAACACAAAAGAAGAAAAGGTAACGCAGTTAACGTGTGTCAAAGCTTTGCTTTATTTACCTATAAATACATACATCTCGTCTGCATCTTTATCGGTCCACCTAGAAATTCTTGCCGACCGTATCAAACGTTTCCTTTGGTGAGGTTGTCTCGCATAGGCGTTTGTCTGCAAAACCATCAATTGAATGACATCCTTGTCTACAAATAACTTGAAAATATCTATTATTTCCAAATTACGAACTGGAACTTGTGGACCACTAGTTCCCACGAACTCTAGCGCACTAAATTTCAAAACTGTTTCAGACCAATACTCATTTTCCTCGTTTTCAGCATCACTTAATTCAGTTACGTCATTCACATCTTGTTCAAAATCTTCAAATTATGTAGTGTCTGACGCTACTGACTCTGAGTCCTCATAAAAACAGTTACGATCCGCAACACTATCATCCGAATTATCGGAAGAACTAATCTCAGAGAAATTATTTGTCAAATGTTATAATTCATCTTGATGCAATTTGCGTTTATTATTACGAGACATATTTATAATTTACTTGGATCACGCACTTGATTTTGTTAGGCTATATAAGAGCAATTGAAAACAACAAGCACTAATATTTTCTCCTGTACCTTGTAACTATAAAGCACTTACCGTATATGAGTCATAAGACGCTGTGATTAGCATTACGTGATGCGAAGCGTGCGATTTTAAACTTAGAAGTTATCATTTATCGTAAAACTTTTCTTATGGACTGTGTTTTGCGCCGCTAAAACAAATTGTTGTACCCCTATAGGAAATAAGTTATTGCAAAGTTATATCGACAAGGCTAACTTCATACCCTTATATACAAATTGATCCTTTCTAGCGCCATAACTATGCACCCATTATGCGCCGTTTTGCGCCGGTAAAGCTAAATTTTGGGCTCCTGTAGGAGACAAGTTATTGTAAAAATTACATCAACACGGCCAACTTCACGGTCCACAGTTTTTTCTTGTTTAGTAATAAGGCTTATGAATATACTAATCTTTTGATGTGCACCCATTTTGCGCTGTTTTGCGCCATTAAGGTTAAATTTTACAACCCTACAGGAAATAAGTTATTGTAAAAATTACATATCTACAGGGCGAACCACACAGTCACGAACCTGCATAGAAAATTATTCTTGCCTTGCGCATTAAGTGCTAATTACGGACTGTTTTGCGTAAAATAATAGATAATTAGTATCTAATTACAGCATTGAAGTGGATAACTCACCATATAAATTTCAAACGTAGCTAATTAGCTCTAAAAATAAACCAAAATTTATAACGATAAGCATATTTAAAGGACAACACGCGAGTTGGAGTTCACTTAGGGTGAAGATTAGTAAGAATAATATAGAAATCAATTGAGTTTATTTTAGAAAAAAATTCGTATAGCCATAATGTAAGAAATGGGTTTAGTATAATTAAATATAAATAAATATTTAATGGAAGAAATGCAGTTCTAATAATAAGAAAATAAAAATAAGAAAAATACACCTTAAGCAAATAAAAAGGTAAACAACAATACATTTAAATAAATCTTTTAAAACATAACAAGAAATTGATTTATGTAAAAGTTCACAGCCAAGGGTAAAGTTAATCGTATCATAATTTTTACAATAATTTGTTTCTTACGCAAATTTTAATTTTAGCGGAGCATAATGGGAGCCTAATTATCGTGCAAGAAAAGATTAATTTATTCATATGTTCACAGTTGTAAAGCCTGATCGATGTAATCTTCGTAGTAACTTCTCTTACAGGAGCGCAAAATTTTATTTTAACGGCGCATAATTTATTTGTGCACAAGGTAACTGCTGTGTCAAGTTAGCCTGGCCCAAAATTTAACTTTAAGAGTCCAAAAAACGTATGTTCGTGGTTATGAAGTTAAGCGTATCGATGTAATTTGTACAATGAAAGGCATAATAGGTGCCTAATTATTGCACAAAGGAAGATTAATTAACTCATAAAGCTACGAAGTTAGCCTTATTAATGCAATCCTTGCAACAACTTATTTCCTATTGAGACGCAAAATTTTACTTCAGAGCCAGAAAACATCGCATAATTGGCGTCTAAATAAAGCATAAGAAAAAAATTATTTATGCAAAAGTTCACAGCTGTGAAGTTAGACGTGTTGAAGTAATTTTTACAATAACTTGTTTGCTATAGGGACGCAAAATGTAACCTTTATGAGCATAATGGGGGCCTAATTATGGGACAAGAAAAGATTAATTTATATATATATATATATATATATATATATATATATATATATATATATATATATATATATATATATATATATATATATATAGTATATAAAGATATGATGTAACCCTTATCGAAGTAACTTTTGCAATAACTTATGTCCATTCGGGGGTGCAAAATTTTATTTTAGAATCGCACATATATATATATATATATATATATATATATATATATATATATATATATATATATATATATATATATATATATATATATATATACCGGTGGTCGTAAAGTAAGGAATAAATGCAATATCTCGTAAAGCACAATTTTTTTCAAAAATCGCTCGGACCCGTCGATTTAATTTTTTTTCGGTGCATATTTTGCGAAAAAAAATTTTTATACAGAGTTTCTCAAAAAAGATTTGCTAAAAAAATTTTTTATTTTTTTAATTGCAACCCAATTTTTTTATTGCATTTTTGGATTGCCCTTACAATTCTAGCTCAATAGTAGGCTTTGGATTTATGACGCGGGAAACAAAAGAATAATTAATGTCAATAGTTATTATCGTTGACAGTTCTGTGTGTATTTTCGTAACGTTTCACTAGTTTTTCAAAGTCTAGTATTAAAGTTATTATCGTTGACAGTTCTGTGTGTATTTTCGTAACGTTTCACTAGTTTTTCAAGGTCTATTATTAAAGTTATTATCGTTGACAGTTCTGTGTATTTTCGTAACGTTTCACTAGTTTTTCAAAGTTTATTTTCGTTTTTTTAACACTAAATTACATTAATATGTGGCTTACTGAGACACAGCGCATAGAAAGCTTGATGATGATTGGCTACGGTAATCGAGTTAGAACGCAGCAGGAAGTTTGTGACTTATTTAATCAAAAATACCCCAATCGTCCGCCAATATCGCAATCGACAGTTAGCAAGATTGAGCAGAAGTTTACTCAATTCGGTCATGTAAGAGATGTTCCTAGATGTGGTCGTCCTCAAGTTGATGAAAATAAGCAGTTAGAAGTCTTATTGGCGGTTCAAGATAATCAGCATGTAGTATCTAGGCTGGTAGCAAAGGACATGGATATTGGAAAAACAAGTGTTCTAAAAATACTACAAACGAATAAATACCACCCTTATAAGATGCAAGTTCATCAAGAACCCTTGGAAGGAGACTGAGAGGCGCCTTGAATTTTGTGAGCTTTTGCAAAATATGTGTTTGGAGAATCCAAATTTAGTGAAAACTATACTTTTTTCCGATGAAGCCACTTTCTGCTTGAATGATGACGTAAATACCCAGAACTATCGGTACTGGTCCGATGTAAATCCACACTGGATGAGGGAAGGACATACACAATTCAATCGAAAAATAAACGTGTGGGCTGGAGTTGTTGGTGACATTATTATCGGGTCTTTCTTCTTTGAAGAAAATTTAACAGGTGAGAGTTTTCTAGAAGAGGAACTTGTTCCAGCTCTGGCTACCCTTTTTCCTGCGATAGAACGTCCGGATTTGCCACACCATAACATCTGGTTCCAACAAGATGGTGCTCCCCCCCATTTTGCTGTGGTAGTTCGAACTTATTTGCACGACACTTTCCCAAACAGGTGGATTGGAAGAAGCGGTGTTATTGAGTGGCCACCAAGATCACCCGATCTAACACCACTAGACTTTTTTTTATGGGGATACCTTAAAGGCAAGGTATTTAAAAGCCAACCGGCAAATCTAGATGATTTAAAACAACGCATCCGTCAAGAAATACGTCGAATAACGCCCGAAATGGTTCGAAATGTGCAGCATGAATTTGTAGATCAATTAGGCTATTGTCAGTTGACTAACGGATGACATTTCGAACATTTGCTGAATAAAAATTATTTTTAAGTTTACGAATCTTTGTTTTCGATATAATAAAACGTTATAAAAATTATTTTATTTTTCGTTTTCTTCATGATCTTTTTTCAATTTTTAAACTTTGAATGCGAATAACTCCAAAACGCTTGGACTTAGGTATAGCACATGCTACATGACAAATGTTTAGAATTGTAAGGGTAATCCAAAAATGCAATAAAAAAATTGGGTTGCAATTTGAAAAAAAAATTTTTTTTAGCAAATCTTTTTTGAGACACCCTGTATAAAATTTTTTTTTCGTAAAATATGCCCCGAAAAAATATAAAATCGACGGGTCCGAGCGATTTTTGAAAAAAAATGTGCTTTACGACCGACGACACGGAGTTCCACGGCGAAGCGGCATATAATCGTTCATTTCTAATACAGTGATTTTATGTAAGTCAAAATGAGCAACATTTTAAAATAGTTTTAAATATACAGGGTGCTCCAAAAAGTGGTATATCAAAATTATGTTTTTTTAAATGACACATCCCGTATATTATTTCATTTTCGAAATTTACATAAAAGATAAGTACGAGCCCTAGCAACTAATAGTTTGGACGAGTACAATTTTTGTATAAATCGCCGTCTTATTATATTTTAATATTTTTATTTATTTGTTTTGTGTTCAATTATATCTTTATTTTTGAGTTTGGTAACTATTTCATTTAACATAATTTAAACTTTACATGAACTACAACTTTAAAAAGAAATTATAGACAAACACTGCATAATATGCTGACAACTAACTGTTCGGACGAATGAAAATAATTCTTATAAGGAGGAGAGGCTTTGGAAACAAACAATAAAATAAACCCGTTAATGTCACAAAGTTTGTTGCTGCCAAGTGTAATACGTTTGTAAATGGCTCGCAGCGAAGCAACAAATGCACAGGTGAGGTATATAATCATTAAACAATACCACAAATCGATGACGAAAATGTTAGGTGTTGCCAAATCTACAGTAGGGAATATAATAAAACACTTTGGGGAAACAGGTACAGTTAAAGTTTCCGCGGTAGGCGTCGCATAATTTCGGATCGAGACCAAAGACTCCTTGTACAAATTTGCAAAAACGAAAGGCGAAGTACATTACGGTAAATTAATGCTCGGTGGAACGCCGAATCAGGACATGCAGTATCAAGAGAGTGTTATCGAAAATGGATACATAAATCTGGATTAAAATTTTATAAGGTAGGACTTATAACAGTGTTTTAATTGCAGATATCTAAAACATTTATTTTTACACCATACCTTAGGCTGCAGAAAAACCTCTCTTGACTGAAAAACAAAAGAAAAATCGGCTGATATGGGTTAAAGCAAGACTGTCCTGGACTAGCCAAAAATAATATTTAGCGACCAATAAAAATTTGATATATGTATAGGTGATCACAGGAAACGGGTTATACGGAATAAATCTGAAGCGTTTCATAAAGACTGCACTAAAAGGACTATTCAATTTCCTAAAGGAGTCAATCGACACCTGCCCCGTCGTGTTGGTACCACATTGCTTGCCTGATATTCAGAGGTACATTTTCCAGTAGAACAGGAAGATCGTTTCGTAAGAAATTAACATACATTTGTGCATTTAAATGAGCTTCAAAGAAATGGGGTCCAATAACCTGATCTCCCAGTACACTCCCCCAAACATTCAAACTCCATCTTTCCTGAAAATTGGTTGGCATTATTAAGTGAAGATTTTCTGTTGCATAATAATGGAAATTATGCCGATTCATAAAACCATTTTTATGAAATGTTACCTCATCAGAAAACGCCATTCTATCAAAAAAATTTGGATCTTGCTGTAGTTTTCTAACTGACCAATTAGAAAAGTTCATTCTATTAGCAAAATCAGCTTCTCGTAACTCTTGGTGCAGTTGTAACCGGTACGGATGAAAATGATGTTGGCGTAGGCATCTTCCTACAGAGCTTTGGTTAATACCTACTATTTCTGATAGTTCATGTTGACTCACGTGCGGATTCTCTGTAACGGCCAAAGCAACAGTTAAGTGGTTATTAGCATTAAGCGCACGTTTGTTAATTTCTGGCGGCTTATACTCAACATTTCCAGTTTCCAAAAATCTCTCAAGTAATTTATTAAAACTTTTCTGATCAGGACATCGTCTATCGGGATACTTTGCTAATAAGCAGTTCTTTTCAGACTATCCAAGAATAAAAACCATCTCAATTAATTCGTCTTTGGTGAAATTCATTGTTAAAAAAATAATCTTTTAACAGCAAGTAAATATTAAAAGGGAAATGTCAAATATTGATAGAAGGAGAATGTCTATGCCAGGCGACTTGTTTTTTTAATTTAAAAAATAATTAATTTAGCTTACAATAGGTAAGAAATCTTTTCTAGAATTGAGCGATGATGAGTGTAGCCAAATGTAAATAGTAAAGTTGAAGGGGATGAATCACTCCATCGATGGATGAAATGTACAGAGTCTTAAGTTTGGAGGATACAAGTTCTCGTATACGGCACGATTTTTACTTAAAATTGGTCCTAACTCCTAAAATACCCTATATAACATAGTAAAACAGTATATTGGAGTTATCATCAGGTTAAGCCATGTTCAACTTCAAAACAATATACAGGGTGTTCCATTTAAGAAAACCATAATAATGACGTGGTCGAGTTATGGACCATAATGTGTAAAAAAATAAGATTTTTCAAAATACACTATTTTGGGTAAAAACTAGACCATATTTGAAAACTCATACAAAATTAAAATTTTTCTTTTGTTAAGTTTGGAGGCTATAAGTTCTCGAATACGGTACGATTTTTACTTAAAATTGGCCGTAACTCCTAAAATACCCCGTATAACCTAGTAAAACCGTATATTGGAGTAATGGTCAAGTTAAGCCATGTTCAATTTCAAAATAATATACAGGGTATTCCATTAGAAAAAAAGTAAGTTTGGTTCACTCATTCAATATGGATGACCCTTATATATTCGAAAATATTTTTGAAATATGCTCCTGACTAGTCTTCAACTTTTATGTGTGCGTACGTGTGTGTGCATACGTGCGCGCCGGCGGGCGGGCGCGCGTGCGTGCGTGCGTTCGTGCGTTCGTGCGTGCGTGTGTGTGTTAAATCGATATTCCGGGTTAGTCTAGTGCATGTAATTGTTGGAATCTTATTTCCTGCGGAGGCCCAAAATTTTATTTTAGCAGCACAAAATGGTGCATAATTGGCGTCTAATTACTGCATACGAAAAAATTGATTCATGCACGGCTGTGAAGTTAGCCGCGTCAGTGTAATTTTACAATAACTTCTTTACTATAAGCGCTGCAAAATTTTATTTTCACTCTTAAATCCTAAAACAAGAAAAGAATGATTTATCAAAAAATTTGCAGCTGCCTGAAGTTATGCGTAATTATAGAATTTTTTCTACAACTTAATATCCTATTGGGGCGCAAAATTTTACTTCAACTGAGCAAATTGGCGCATAATTATACACAATTTTAAGTAACATTATTTAAAAAAAATCCTGCTACATTCACGTACATACCTTAAAAATAATTACATAAAATTATAATGCTGTGTTTAATTTTAATACTAACCTTGTAAAATGGACTAATTTCAAATTAAAATAAAGCTAGAAATTATGGTAATAGAAACAGCGCTAATTTTTTTAATCAATTGCATCCGATTTCTTTATTCTGAAATACCATACCTATTATGTGTATGAAAAAAATTGAAGATGCTACTACCATTGACGATTAACTTAGATATCAGTTTATAAATGATGGTAGTAACATTTAAACTACGATGTATAATTAATACCCTTCATCAAAGAACCACCATTCAACATACCTTAATGGACATTATCGTAGCTCGTCCGGCTAATAACTATCAGGTCAACATTCTACTTCAAGTTCCGATACCGCTTACTCCACATACCTACGTAATGGTAGAAGCACCATAGAGACAGCTTCTGTATTATCATTAATAATTTTAATTAGAACACGACCACCTAACCACGTTTAAAGATTGTGTTGAAACGAATGATTGATGAATTTAAAGAAATTGATAAAAATCGCTGTTTAGGTTTGTTGGTAGTAGAATTAAGGGAATAAAAAAAAACCAAAGAAGGCTGCTTGTTCTAAAATTGTCGTAAAATGTCAGTACAAAGGGATTCAAGTGGTTCTAACATTATAGAGGTGTCTCAATCGCATTTTCATTTGGCAAAGTATCACATCGACATTGTTGAACGTCAACCATCAAGTAGTGTTAATACTAGTAACAGCTTTAATGCACAAGAAGAAGACAATTGGATTATGAGAGATTTTCATTATCATGACGGGCCAATTGCCATAGGTAAATGTGACGTGTGTCTTTATTTATTAATTTTTCTTTTCAGAATACAGACCAATGTTAATGCAAAGTGTTTTTGATCAAGACAACTGCATGCAGATAATTTGGTCGTTTTGTTTACCTTGTGCTTATATTCGTCACATTTTTATATCTTGCATGAATGCAAATTGTAATTACGCATCTGCGATGGCAACCAGAATGGAAGAGAAACATACTTTTACAGTTTGCTGTAGTTGTGATTGGTGCAAGTTATGAATTCAGTAATAAAAGAAAAAATGGTTAATTTTTTTTGTAATTGATGTAAACTTTATTTAATTTTAATTTTCCACCTTTAGCTCTTGAACTGTGACTAAACCATTTAATGAAATTGTCAATTATATATATATATATATATATATATATATATATATATATATATATATATATATATATATATACACTACTCAAGGAAATTAGCAAAAGAATTATTACAGAAGTTAGACCATGCCCAAAATAATGCGGAGAACACCTTCCAATTTTTCCACTTTCACATATAACGCTTAGTGTAAAGGCACTAAGTGGAAGCCAAGCATAAAAACGGTTTACATAAAGTGCATTTCAATAATTTTACTGCTGGAGGAATTAAAAGTAGCGGTTGAGGGGAGCTATAGAAGGTCTGGGTTGCCAAGGTGTTCACGTCCTGACATCATGTGCTGATATTTGACAAGTTTGACTCTGCAGAATGACTTGTTTTCCCCCTCACCGTTTTCCCCGTTTAGAGGGAGTCTTTTTACAAAATAAAAAAAAACATTGCAATAAATGACACAAACAATTCAAGTAGTTTGATACTGTATATAGAAGGTGGCCGCCGAGATATCCGAGAGACTTAGTATATGAATTCTATGACTAATTTTACGCAAAAATTATCCATTCACTTTTCACGAGTTCCTATCGGTTTTGGAAATGTCCTGGTTTGAAGTCGCTAAGTCGCACTGATAGATTGTAAAGAGTAAATAAAATAACATTCTTGCTAGGAAATTTGATAATTAGCAACTTGCTGGTATTAGGGAAAAATTTTTGATTGTTAGTTTGTTAACTGTCATCATTGGCAGTTGGCTCATTTTTCCGTCATTTGTGTAAAAATCAATCCTGTAATTTATTCATATGATTTTAGTTTCGCTTCCAGACAAGCAAACGTTCAGTAAAACCTTCACAACTCTTCGATTAACCGGTGAGTTCCTTTAACGGACTTGCGAAAGAGAATTTATGCGAAGAAACAATGCTTAAGAAGTACTGCTCCCCACGGATCTTCCCCAAAGAGTTCTTTGTGAATGGTAGAGCAATCTTTGAAAATCTCTTTTCTGTGACGAAGCTACATTTACAGGAGACGGAATCAACAGTTTCCACAACGACCATGTGTGGCAAATCGAAAACCCTCATGCTGAATGAGAAACCCACTTTCACAGAAGAACGAATTGTACCGGAATTTTTTGGAGAACGATCTACCCCTATTGCTTGAGAACATTCCTCTTCAAATCAGAAGGAATAGGTTTTTTTACATGATGGTACTTCGGTCCATTATGGAAAAGGTGCCACTAATTTCCTCAATGATGGATAGATCGTGGTGGTCCCTTTGCTTGGCCACCGCGGATCTCAACCAACTAGACCTTTTCATATAGGGCGTGAGAAGACACCTATTCAATGGAAAAACCTAATAATAGGGAACAATTCATTCATAAAATTCATGCGTGCGTTTTATGAGTTGAAAAACAATATGGAGAGCTACAAATGGGAACGAGAGCTTCTAAGAAGGATTAATTTAGGTATTGCACAAGACGGTCATTACGCTTGTTTTTTCAAAGCTTACTTCAGATTCAAACATTTTTGCTTAAAATTAGTCATAAAATTCATAAACGAAGTATCTCGGATACCTCGGCTGCCACCCTGTATAGAAAGCAAAGCACGTATTTAGCTTCTTAAAAAATTATACACTATCCACGAGGTAGCCCTCATCCCTATTGGCCAGCGCTCTTAAGTAAAAGTGAAATAGACCTCACACCGTCAAGCGCCAAAACAGTACACTCTCAGAAGAAGGAGCCGGTGTGTTAAACATTGCGGTACCAAAGTGCTAAGAAAGTGAAACAGTGATTTGATTTGAATTATCTGTGTTGCGTTGGATTAGCTACACAACAAGACAGGCGCTAACCTATCGGTATGAGACAAAGTAAGTGAAATTGGTTTAAAAATATATCTAGTCATCTCTCTTAGAATGTACTCAAAGACGTGTTGGTTGTAACAAATATATTTAGCCGCATTTGTGATCAATATCGATAAGTTCTGGAGCATACCGCATATTCCTCCTAGAAACCATAACACGGGCAAGTGGATTACACGGTGATCTCATGTGGGTAGACATCTTAACTTGTATTTAATTACGTTGGGTACGTATGGGGTAAATGGAAAAGTCGCTGCATTTGTAAGAAGTAGGCTAACTTATGCCAACACTTACCGGTGGTAGTACCATACCGTTAGTAGGAAATATTACATCATCTGGAATACGACTTACAAAGCTGGTATGATCACCTCGGACATTTCTGGCCACAAGGACCAGTCAAGCTTGAAACAGGTGGGCCCCATTGTTCACAAATGCTTGAATATGAAATGGCTCGTTGGTGTATGAAGGTTCGTATGGGAAATAGTACGAAATTACTATGTAATTAATGAATCGCAGCTTGATATCCTGTGCGTATCAAAGATAAAGTCAATAGAAATGATGTAGAGGTAAGTGTTGGTAGTAGTATGGTCAGAGATTGAAACAAAGAAGTTGGAGTAGTTCTAAGTGAAAGACTAGAAAGGTATGTTAAACAGTATGCTTTGGTATCCCCCACGTAAGTGGATTAGAATGAAAGTGAATTTCCGAAAGATCATTTTTACTGCATAATATGCACCGGTAGAGACAACGAACATGAATGTAAGAATTTCTGACACAATGTGGTTAACGTGTTGAATGTACGTAAACCATGTGGAATAGTGATTTTATTGTGAAACTTAAATGGATGAGTGATTCTGCAAAAGGAACATACGGGATGTGTTCTAGGAAACCTTGGAGATTAAAGAGCAAGTGAGAATGGTGAAATGCCTGGTGAATATTTGTGTAGAAAAGTATGGATTAAACACAAAGATGTTCATCTGTATACACGGCAGAAAGAATCTGAAAGCGTGATCGAATTGATCGTACATGATGAAATTTAGTTAGGGATGCAAAAGTAATGCGTTCATCGGGATGTGGATCGGATCACTATAGTATGTTTAGGACAAAAGTAGGTATGGTGAAAGCAGTTGAACGCTTTGAGCAGAGATTTGGGTGAGAAATAAATGGTATGGAACGAGCAAAGGAAGAACAGTGGCACTTAAAGTGTGTAGATGTGCTTGAAAAACACTGTTGTAAATTATGCTCAGCAGATGTGTGGAGAGGCAATTACGGTAACCAGAAAAAGAAGGCTTGGTGAAGTGAATCTATAAAAAAAACAATGTCAGAAACAAAGGAGTAACTTGCTAAGGCACCCAGGAACACTTAGTAAGATGCATAGGGGGATTTTGGAATTGTTAAGAGATTGCTATGAACGGCTACCTTAATTTTCTTCATATTATTAGTGAGAGGAAAACAGGAACTAGGAAGGTCATTCCAGAGTTTAGATGCTGTGTAAAAGAATGTGGATTGCGCCCGTTTGGTACGACGAGTTAACATTTGTACTGAATATTGATGATATCAATGAATAAACCAAGTATTCAAGCGAAGGTCATCCGACATGCATTTCGGCAGGGCAATAACCATTGTAATACTCATAGTACAAAGAAAGAATTGAACGATTATTCTATGTGGTTATTCCAAAGTTAAGGACGGCTCATTATAAGCCCAATAGCTCTTTTTTGAATACGGTCGACGGTATCGAGAGCGTATTCGAGAGCACCAACCCAGACTAAAGTGACCCGAAATGGCATGAAACAAAGTCGAAGCACAATTGCCATTATAATACCAATAGTACAAAAAATAATAATTTAAACTACTCTTCTATGCTCAAGGAACTGTTTGTCATAAGTTAGAGATGGGTAAGAGTAATCGCTCATACTTGAGTATCCTAGATGAGGTCCAATTTGGGCCTTATATAGTTTTATTAGTAAACTGAAATGAACTACAATGAAGAGTGCTGTCGTCAGCAAAGCAATGGCTAGGATTAGTCGTTGAAGAAATAAGGTCATATATGTACAGCAGAAATAGTGTACGAGCTATCGCTGATACCTGTAGCGGGCTCGAGTTAATTTATTTGATAAGATCGGCATGTATCCGCCTTTTATCAATGAAACTGAACACCCAGTTGATATGTGTTTCAAATAACACAAACGAGGTGGGTTTGGCAACTAAACACTTTTGCCAAACTTGGTCAAATACTTTGAGATATATAAAGCAGCCGCATTTTTCTAATGTATTGTTCCAAACTTGGGACACATTTGAAAGAAGATCATCTGTTATATGAAATGTACAGATTGCGTAAACGTAAAGAGAGAAAGAGAGAGAAGAGCTGCCTGACGATCTCCGCTGCCAACTAATAGACCATGGGGCCCACTCTGAGAATCCTGGACCAACTCCCAACGTTATCCGAAGCCTCACTTGGAAGAGCTCTGCTTAATGAAGAGTTTTTCAGTCTCTGTTTTTTAGCCAAAGTGCCTTTTTATACCTTGACTTTGTGTGACGTGCTGCAGTCATCACTCTGTAAATTCTTGTCGGCAACTGATAATAAAATATTATTGATTTGTTCCAAAATATTACGAAGAATATTGAGCGTGAATTCTTCGTTACGTACGATCCTTACTAGACGATATTCACAGAGAAATCAGGCCACCACGTGACTACCTCATAATGCAGGGTAACGCAGGATTAATGTTGTAAAAAACAGAGTTAATTTTAATAAGTTATAATCAGAGTTTCACCTATGTCGAATTTATTTTATAAGAATAAAAATATTCGATCATCTTGTGGTATCGAAGCTTTAGGAGAATGTAACAAAGAGTTTTACCCAATTATTTGGATGTCCTTAAATATATTCTTCACTTAATCAGTTACCACTTACACACCTTACTGTAGCTATTCCATGTTACAAAAATTGGATACATGCTTGAGAAACTCTTCAGTAGATTAATATGTATGTTTCCTCAATACTCAGCAGGGTCACAGAATGAATTTCTCGGCTACGACCTTTCATCCGTCTTATACACTAGGTGACATTGAAATGCAACACCCAGTACACAAAAGTATATCTGAATAGTTTTTTCGTGATAAACTAAATACATGCAGTTGATTAAATGGCCAGCAAGGTCACCGGATTTTTCTCCCAATGAACATGTATGGGATATCATAGGGAAAAGGTTAAGCCGATTGTCGATTACCTCATTCAAAGAGGAGCTCATCACCGAGTTTGTAAGGCATCGATTACTGTGATTTTCAAGAAACGTTAATTACTTAATATACTTTATATACCCTGTTTGTTACCAAAAAAATATTGAAATATTTTACGTTTACAGGGTGTTGCATTTTCAATGGCACGCAATATATACTTTCCACTGTTCTAGGCCCCAAAATGAAGCAGGCTGCTCTACTACAATTTAGGAGACTTGATTTGGTAAACTTTAAAAAATGCCAGGGTTGTTCACTGTTTGTGAAATCTAAAAATTTACTACAATTGAGTGTAAAAGAAGATAAAATTCTAAAACAACTACGTCATTAATTAAGTAATTAATTAGTGCAAAAAATTGTGCATTCACAATCAAATGAAATCATTTAACGTATACTATTCATCACTTTTATATAACTTTATATTATCTTAACCTTGTTCTGTTATTTAGTAATAAATCTATGTCATTAAATGCCAGTACGTCTTACAATATAATAGATATGAATTAATAAATGAATCTTATAAATTAAAAAAGTGAACGTGTAACAATAACTATTGCAGTATAAAGAAATGTAAAATACCTATGTCAATACTTCAATTGTAACTTACATACATTACTATTATTTTATAGAATTTACCGTTATTATAAGATCCTGTAAGGTCCAAGGGCACATCAGTCAAATCAAAATTGACGTTTTGCAATTACAAAAATGTTTTGATTAATTACGTCGTCGGTGCCATTGGTCTACTTCTGGGGACACGTATATA
This sequence comes from Vesta saturnalis, assembly GCA_036346205.1. Classification (NCBI taxonomy): domain Eukaryota; kingdom Metazoa; phylum Arthropoda; class Insecta; order Coleoptera; family Lampyridae; genus Vesta; species Vesta saturnalis. The sequence goes on along the minus strand of JARFJB010000902.1, from coordinate 5,125,799 downwards.
AAAGCAAAGCAAACAACTTTAAGGTAAATTTAACTGCAAAAAAAAACTTGGTACCTATAAATTAAAATTTACATTAGAAAAACGGATTGTTCAAACTTGTGGATCATAACTATTAATCAAATTAATAGAAATTTTCAAATGATTTATTTTAAAATTACTAAAGCAATTAAAAATTAAAGTACTAACTCAGATAATAAATTTTTTTACAAATTCTCAAAAAGGAGCAACAAAAGTAGCTGCTAATAAATCGTTACACATGCGCATGACGACAGTGTTTAAGAAATCGAGGGTTCTCTATCCTTAGTAAAAGCATTAATCACAGAACCGTGCACGTCATTATTTCTTTTAGCCTTTTGTAGATTGAATCCGCAAACGCCTTTTAAACCTACCACCTCTGTATATAGCGTTAGGGCAAAGGTGATGAAGCAGGCCTACACGATAAAGACAAACTCTTGTAGAGAAGAACACTGCACCATCTTTAAAGAGATGTCTAAAATTCACGCATTGGGTCCAATCCCATACAAAATAAAGAAAACGTACCACATGGAAGTACCATAGCCGTACTAACAAGGGATGAGTGGAAATACAATGAATACCTCAGAAAACCGCCCGTATACAGATAATTCTCCAAAAGAAGTTGGGCAGCAATAGGCATAAATGAGGCCGATAGTCAGACATATCCACAGATTAGAGAGGAAAGTTGTAATTAAGAAAACCTCGACAGTAACTCATGGTAACTCACCGGTTAGCGGAAAATAATAACACCGCGGTCAAGAGTAAGAAATGGTCGATCGACTAGCCAAGAAAAGTCGTCAAATGCAACCGGCATGTGGAATTGCACACGGAACAATGAGGTAAGAAAAGATATCCATTCTGGAGGAAAATCTCTCATCAAAGTCTCTACTAAGGATTCCCAACAGCGAAAGGTCTGAAATTCGGTAGAACAGATACATATTCTTTGATGACCCTACTGCCAAATGAAAAGCCATCTCCATAATATAGGTCTTGTAACAGCCACACTGTGCAAGGATTGCGGGGAAGAAACACCTCTGCATGCACTGTCACTGTAGGAAATACAGCACATTAAGACTTTGGCAAAAGTAAGGTACACCTGGCACGTTACAGAGTTCTGCTTCTAGAAAGATACTGGACTTTTTCAAGGAAATTGACATCCTAACGTGAAGGTAAAAGGTACAATATGGCTTTTGACTGCGATACGGGACCTGCTAGAAAAAATAATGCCTTCTAGTACTTGTGGATTGCATCTGTATGTACATCTGTGCTGAATTTTTACGCTTATTTGAAGCACAAAACATAGAATGGGTCCACAATGTTGTGCTAGCTTCCCACTCCTATGGATGTCCTATCTATAAATCCAACACACATCAATAGTGCTCTTACTGTTTTATAGACTGCACCAGCACGATTGACGTTTCTAAGAAAGCAGCACCTTTTTATGCAGTGGCCCGTTGCTCTTACAGCAGGTATAAAGGCAAAACCGGCGAACATAGTTAGTAATTCGTTAGTGCCTTTTAGTATCCTATAGATTGTACCTGTATGACTGATCGTTTCGGCGAACGCGACACTCCTTTGTGCAATGCTAGCGTTCTAAAGGTACTGAAATCACTATTAATATTACTGGTGTTCTTTGGTAGTGCTTCGATAATGCATTTTAATTCTTTATAAATATCACCAGTTACGAGATTATTTTGACTCACGGGGTGTATTTAGTGTTATATTGTGTGAACCTGTTTGTACCACTGGAATTTTAATAAGGCGAATATTACTTAAAGGTACATTCGAGTGTTATACAAAACAGTTGTGAGTGAAAATAAATAAATTTGAATGAGAAACAATATTTGAGTAAAACCCCTATAGGGACGATAATACGTACCACTGTGTAGCTAGTGTATTTTCAAGCATGCAAATTGTTATGAAGGGACAGCGTGAGCGAATTAATCGTATTTTAATATTGTAATAGAGTGCGGAATGAATATTGAATTTGTATAAATGGGTTAGGATTTCATAATAAAAAATTTTACTTGTGATTCAAGGGCAAATAGCACTGAAGTTTATTGAATTTTACGGAAAAACACTTCGCGTATACGTGTAATTACAATACAAAGGTTTGTTTGGTTTTGAGTGCTTTAGTGAGTGAATTTAAATATCAAATTTGGACATTTCAGAAAGTGAGTCAAAAGAAATAAATTTGATTGAGAAACAATATTTGAGTAAAACCCCTATAGGGACGATAATACGTACCACTGTGTAGCTAATGTATTTTCAAGCATGCAAATTGTTATGAAGGGATAGTGTGAGCGAATGAATGGTATTTTAATATTGTAATAGAGTGCGGAATGAATATTGAATTTGTATAAATGGGTTAGGATTCCATAATAAAAATTTTGACTTGTGATTCAAGGGCAAATAGCACTGAAGTTTATTGAATTTTGCGGAAAAAGACTTCGCGTATACGTGTAATTACAATACAAAGGTTTGTTTGGTTTTGAGTGCTTTATTGAGTGAGTCCTTAAAAATTTCATGGTGTTGTTTCAGATTTTTCTGCGGGTTATTTAAACATTTATCAAATTTTTTGCACTATCTTATTCATACATTTAGAAACGCTACAGACAACATTAGAAGAGCTTCTAGATGAGCTACCAAAAAAATGGAAGCATTTGGTATCAACAAGATGGCGCTTCTGCTCACAATGCCAAATTAGTAGTTGATGATCGGTTTAACTATAACGTAATCGCTACAAATACACCCGTTCGATAGATGTTAATTTTTAAACATGGTAGTACTTTTATAAAGAACACATTTTTTTCGTTTTAACTTGTTACACCTACCCCGGAGTCGAGCCAGGGACACACTGTAGGTGATGCAGAATTTTATTCATAGAATGTACATCTAGATGTAAAATTGACTAAATATTTGTAAATATTAGTCTTCGATGAATATATCAGCGTACCGCGTAGATTTCCTAGTGGCCGAAGCACGAGGAACTATTTACTGGCTTGGATAGGGATCCTAGCTTGTTCAGAATTATGGTGGGCACATCTGGCACAACTACATCGTGCGATGTACCATTTAGCCAGGAACCAGTCTACCTTACGAAGCTAATATGATTTCCTCGTGCCTCGCTCTCTAGGAAGGGGGGTCAGAGTTGAAACATAACCGCATGTGCAAAATTAGTTGGAGTCTAAGCAAAAATTTAAAAACGTGTGTTCAACAGTATGAATTAACCCCCACCCCCCACCGCTACTGCATGATGTATACCGGTAAATGAAGAGAACGAAACACAGTGTGAAATTTCTCGATCGGTGTGGAATACACATTGAATAAATTTAAGCCAAGTGAAAAAGTGATCTGAATGGATGGATGGCTATACATACAACACACCCAAACGAGTTATAAGAATGTTTGAGGATGCAGGACTAAACGAGTAAATGAAAATGGTGGACGCCTGGTGAATATGTATGTAAAAAAGAATCCGTTTGTACCTAATCTATGCCACAGAGTGAGAGGGAACTAGAGTGTATATTCAAAAATACAACAGAGTTAGACAAGACTGCGTGATGTCACCATGGCTGTTTAATACAATCATGGCTAAATGTGTTAGCTAAGTACGTACTGATTTAAATGGTGTAATGATTAGTGACGTTGATGTACGAGTTCTGGTGCAACATAGTTGCAAACAATGAGGAGGAAGCTTTATAACGGTATGGATCTAAAGATACACGTGGGCAAATGAAGGTGGTAGTTTTAATAATGAATAACAAAAAAAGTAGCGTTTTTAACCTGCATGACGAGATTGTAGAGAAAGTTTATGTATTTGGGTAGAATGTTCGTTGCAGAAGGTAGAATGGATGGTGCAATTGAGCGGCGTGTCAAAACAGGAAGAAAAGTGTTGGCAGGAAAGGGATCATAATAAAATAGTAGAGCATGAGCGTTGTTGCGATACGAGCGATATAGAATAGAGTGTCTGTCTCATGAGTGCTGCATATAAATGAGACTTGGGTATATCACAGTAAACACAAACGCTAATAAACGCTGTGTGCATGTGATTTTTGCTGAGCATATACGAATGAGTAGGTCATGAATGAGTATGCCGTGAAAAGACGAGGGTCGATCAGTATGAAACAAGTACGGTTAGTTACCCTGGTCACATTATAAGAATGAGAAGGAACGATTGAAGAAGCAGACTGGGCGTGGTAGACTAATAGTGATTAAATGCAATAGAAAGCGCGCGCACTTACAGTCTGTGAGGAAATAATCGCGTTCGCCGGAAATAATAGAATTCGCCGGCAACGACGCAGAACAGAAAGCAGTTAAATTAGAGTGCGGATCCCTGGTAATTATATCGAATGAACCGTTGGAGCCACAACCGTTGCTATTAATAACTGGCAAAAAAACAGCCACGCATGGGTTTCCATCGTTGATTGATCTGACATGGAAGTCAAACGGAATCCAACGGGAAATGCTTTCGAGGCACTTGCCGAAACCACCAATCTTCCGAAAGCCTGCCTCAACTCTTAACGTGGTTATATAGGGAGTATCTTCTAGAGCAATGCTGCTCTGAGCTACACGAGCGCAACGTTAATACTATTTCTTGTTTCAGAATAAATAAACAAGTACGTCTAATGCAGCTTCTGCTGCTTAAGCTGCGACCAGGAGAGGAGTTAGAGAAGATCCTGAAAGTGGAGTACGTTGTATCACCTTCGAACCTTCGTCGAAGGCTTAGGGCGGATATCGGGCATTCACCGTCTTCACCAGTGCGAGGGATTCCACCATGCTCAGCGTTGCTGCAGGGCGCAGGATATTACCACCCAGTCAGTGCAATAAACCCCATACAGACCAAGATAGATGTGTAAACTACGATAACCACCTGGACAACCTCGGGACACGCCCGAGATTCCCCGTCTTCCGCAGCGAAAGCAGATTGACGCACCACCACCATAGCGATAGAAGAGGACCGCCAGCGGAACCCTCTTCAAATATGTCCGGCGCAGGTTTGACGCTATTCTCAGCGCTGGTCCTACGTGTCATCAGCGCAAGATGGCAGCGGCATTACCTAAGACGCAAACTGCGACTGACTTGTGACGAGTGATTCTCACTTATGGTTAAGCGATGTGCTTTCCTTTTTTGGAGAGCACTTTTCAGGACGGAGAGGCGTCGAATAAGTATAACAGTATCGATTCCCAATCATTTCCTTATTACTTTGTGTCACCACCAGATGCAGTAATTCTATTCTACTATCACATAATGATAGCACCATTATTATGATTCGTAAATTTTTATGATTGAACTAATAAGTTGTTCCTTCTCTTCCAGGGCACGTATGAACTGCACAACAGGGCAGATCCATTTCACAAAACAAAGCAATTACAACAACATCCACACAAGAACCTTTTTTATACACTCACTATCACAACACGATCTCAACAGTCCTACCATCAACTAGACGGCACACCAATTGTAAAACCTACGCGTCGAACATGAAGAAGACTCCTCTACAGCGCACAATACTTTGCATTATTGTTACTTTGAATTATATTCCGTATATACTGTTAAATTTCTATAATTTTAATAAACCCTCTTGAATTAAATTTAATAGAATGAGCGATTAACAAAGAAAGCTTTCGCCAATTGACATATTAAATAATAATTTCCCAAAGAAAGTGTTATTTAACAAAGAAAGTGTTTGTAATTAAAGTACCGTAAATTTTAAGTCTAATTGTTTTTTTGCAGTACGAAAAGAGTCTCCTTATTTTAACGTAAAGCTTACAAGTGTTTTGAATCCAATTAAATGGAAAGTTTCTGAGTTCATTTAATGGAATATAAGATTAATGTGATTTTGAAGTAAAACAGGTTATACCGAAAATTAAGGTGAGTGATGTGCTGGTTAGAGCACTGGATGCGAGAAATTTTTGTTAAATGGGTAAGCTAGATAAATATTTTAGTTTCCAGTTAACGCTTTGTATTATTGTCTTCGCGGACTTTTAGACCTTGTTCATGTCAATATCATTTTTCAGTAACGATTTTGGGCTTTTGTCGAAAATGACTTTGTGTTTTAACGTGTTCCCTATTAGTTTTTGGTAAAAACCACGACCCTCTCACTGAGCTAGTTCGGTACCATGAACTTTAGGTATTGTAAAAAAGATAAATGGAAGGAAGTGTAATAGATTAGTTCCAGAAATCTAGTGATACCTTGCAAGTTAGAGTGGTTATTAGTGCTATTTTTCTTTTGAACAGTATCTGTAACTAAATGTTTTAAAGATCTATATTTAATTTAGTCGTTACAAATGGAATGGTGCATCATTTATGTTATTCATAAAATGGTGTTGTTCGTAGAAAGAAATGGACAATTCTGAAAAGAATTTTTTTTTAAATTATGGAATAAAAATGTACTTAAGGAAACAGTTTTACATAATTTTCTAAAAATTAAAATGTAAACGATGCCACTTTGAATGGATCTGATGAATATGATCATGTTTATCTGGAATGTTTCAAACGAAATTTTGCATAAAGCATAAATATTTTGTGATACATAATAAATTTTGCAAGGCTATGGTGCATTTTTTAATTAAAAAAAAATGGTAGCATTCCTTTTTCTTAATTGATTGTTAACCTAGTTATCTGCCGTTATTTTAAATGGAATTTCGTTACATTTTTATAACATGCAATATTTAAATTAATTCCTACTCATAAAATAATTGCATAGACATAAATACAAAAGTGAAGGCAATCAAGTATGGTACTATTACAACGGAATTACTTTATTTAGACACTAATAAAAATTCAGCAGATCCTACACTTCTTAAGATTTACAACAATAACTTGTAATTAACGTTTAATAAATTAATAATTACAAAAGGGTTAGTGGACTGTTTGGAATGGGGTTAAAAAAAACGTTTGTTTAATTTAGTAATTGCCGGAAATTATTCTGCATTGTTTGTTTAATCGACATTGCTTAATTAACTAGTTTGGCATATACGTTTAGATTTTTATTTATTTTCTAATCTAGATATTAACAAAGGAAGATTTTTAGAAGTAACGTGGTTAAGGTAGGCATTACAAAATGCAATTACAATAATTAGATCATAACTCTTCCCCAAGCGTGGTCGAACTTCATAACAACCCCATTACCAAATTACCGCACGCGTGTCTCACATTAGCCCTGTTTAAACACCAACCCCTCTTTTCACCTTACATAATTCCGACGTCCCTAACTTGACAACTACATGCAATATGTGGGGTGTAAGATTAAATATCACTGAGGGATATTTTGTAGGGTTATTTCAATGTTACAGTTACTCAACAAAAGGTTTGTTTTTTTATTTAGAGATTGTGAAATCTGAATAAATTTTTAAGAATTTGGAAGTAGTAATGCTACTTTTTCTGAAAAACCTTTGCTAACCAGTCCTTAGAAATCCTTAGTGGAACCGAGAATGCATTCCTGCATTCTGTTCTACTCCGTTTGGGATTACTATCAGTCCTTCCTCATCCTCTGTCACCAGTTGCTTTAATAACACCCATTTCTCATTGTTGAGTGACGATAGTCAAGGAGTACGTACGCAAATTCCATTAATGCTAATATTTTAGTTTGGTTTATAAATTGCAACGACATGTTATATTTATGTACAGGGCACTTTTGCAGGATATCTCCCTTATTTTTAAAGATAGAAAGTTGCCTTTTTGTAAAATTAAAGATGGCGTTAGCGGAATTTTTATAGCGCTTTTGGTGTTTGAGATGCAGGATGGAATTGAAAAGCATCACTTTTAAGGCACTCCTCGTATCTCACTTATCTTTAAACCTATCGAAGAAATTAAGACGTGATTTTTTCCTGCAGAATCCATTGGTGTAGTCAGTTTTTTCTAACACCTTCCGGTTTTCAGTTATGAAGCAAACCTATGTTTTTTTTTATAATGAAAGACGCTGAATATTATTTCTTATATTTATTAGGCATAATGTGGGCTTTCCAAAAATATTTAATTGTATAAAATTATTTTCAAAAACAAACTCAGAATTTAAGTTTTTCTAAAATTTTCTTTTGTGGTGTCCAATTAGTAGGTAGTAGGCTATGGATAAAATTTATTATACTGTCAAACTTAATTCAAAAGATCTATTTCGATTCTCAACTATTAATTATTTATTACAGCATTTTAACTTAATTATGACAAAATTATTGAATTGTACTCAAAAGAAAATAATAATGACGTATCTTACTTAAAACTTAACTTAGAGAAAATAAAAAAGAAACAGAATTTTTAAAACCAAAGAGTTTTGTAAAGGTGATTTTCAAGATGACGACCATTTTGAAAGATCCGGAGATCGAGGGGACCATCTTATAGGTCCGTAGGTACCAATCCATATTTGAGGGAAGTTATCGTCTAAAAACGCCTTTATAAACGCAGAGTTATGGATTGGGGCATCGTCTTGTTGAAGATAAACGGCATTATAAAGGGCCAATGGAACATTTTCCATCAGTTCTGGATTAACTTCCTCAAGGATTTCTCGGTACCAAAGTGCTGTAAGACCTCTTTCATAAATTCTGTAGACTATACGTCTTCCAAAAATGAAATACGAGTCCCCAACTCCAAATCGTTCTTGATGTGCCGTCTCAAAAATAAACTAATTATCTGAGGACCAGTCTCTGAGAATTCCCGCATTTGAAAAATAAGATTAATCGGGCCAGATAACCTGTCTGCCAAAGATTCATCACTCATCAGTATGTATATCTTGTAAATACCATTGGAAAAACAGCATTCGGCGCTTGGGATCGCCGGGGTGTAAATGTTGAACTGTGTGGAGTTTATAGAGGTGATTTTTTTTAAAGTTCTTTGATCATCAGACTTAGATACACCAGTTGCTTCCTCTATTTGCTTGCAAGAAGATAAAATCGTGACTTCTACATAATCCAATACGTTTATTTATTTTCTCTCTTAATTTTGTTTGGAGTATGTTTTAGGACGGGGCTTGATAAATCATCCGTATTCTACTAAATCTGATCTAAGGCGGGCAAATAAGTCTGCCGCCTCTCTGGATATCTGACATAAACAAAAAGAACTCCAAGATATTATCCTAACCGCAGTGCGTAAAATACGTTACTTTTTAAACATAATTGCAAATCTTCTTGGAAATTTTCATTGGACTATATAAAACAAACCAATATATTATAGTACTTTTCATTATTTTCGTAAACTTTTAGTTTAAAACGATTGTATATAGTTTATATTTTTGAAAATCGCACATTATGCCTTTTAAATATATACTGTGGTACGTGGGTGTATTTTGTTTCTGATTTAGTGATCACACCATTTCGAACTCTTTGGAGAAATGATACTGGTTTTATTTCTATTATACGCAACTAGGATTAGGGTCAAGTAAATTCGGCAAATCTTTGTTATATTAACTTACATTATTATTCTTAGAGATTTCCGTTTTCTTTTCAGTTGCAGTGTTTCGTCTTTTGGTTAAGTTTCTAATTCCTTTTTTCGTTTATTAGGTCATATACTAGCTATGAATATTAGAATTCTTACTGTGTGTGTAATGGTAATCTTACCTATGTGTAAAGGAAATTTTGATTTATAAAAAATAACTGGAGTTGGAAAAACATGAATATTCATGGAACATCGTGCTAAGAAACAGACTGTTTTCGTGTGTAATTCTAATGCTAATTGCTTTTATCGCTAGATAGCATCTACATAGTTATTTACCACAAATTTCCGAGGAAGGATTTAAATAAATAGCAGCAATTAAGGAAATTTCAGTGCAGAAATAGGTAAATGAATGTAATTGTTTTGTAATAAACAAGAAAATTATTAGTTGAATTCATCGGCCTATTTTATAGCGCGACGTTTCGAAAGCGGACTCTACTTCTGTCATCAGTCTTAGTCCTTAGGACTGTTTTCGCACCAGAGCCGAATTCATATGTTATGATTTTTTCCCAAGCAGGAAGAAACCATCAGAATCTTCCAACCAAACCACGAAGAAATACTGGTAAGCTTCGACATCGTGAGCCTATTCACAAACATGCCCACAGACAAGGTACTTACTATCATGAGGGACAGGCTGAAAAAGGGTGAAACGTTAGACGGACGCACACAACTCTCGGTAAACACAATAATATAACTTCTGACAATATGCATTAGAACTACATATTTACAAGTAGAAAACAAATTCTACAAACAAGAGTTTAGGATGGCGACTATCACACTTAGTAAGCAATATATATATATATATATATATATATATATATATATATATATATGCACACGGCAAGCATAAGCTGGATGAATTCCTAGATCATCTGAATAGCCGCGCACCCTCCATAAATTTCACAATGGAATCGAAGTCCGAACAAAAACTGCCATCCCTGCATATCGCTATAACACTTAAAGAAAATGTGTACCCCGATCTAACACCTAAACAGGGAAAGGGTAACTAAAAAAGAAGAACCTAAAAACACAGCGATAATATCGTATATACATGGTACTTAAGACAAAATACAAAGGATAGGCAGCAAATGCAAGATACGCAGAATTCCAGTTTATACGACCTATCATGCGAATGCGGCAGAGGTTACATAGGAGAAAGCAGTAGACCAATCAAAGTGGGAACTCCAGAACATAAGAACAACATCCGCAAAGGCGAAACAGAAATGTCGAGAATCGCCGAATACGTCTAGAACGAAGACCACCGCATCCAATGGGGTAACTTACAGATAGTGGTAAAGGACTAGAGTACAAGTCGCCGGAAACTCAAAGAAGCCACATAAATCGCGCAGAAATAAAACGTATTTGGATCCCAATAATGCGCAAAGAGCTTAAACACAATGCACCTACGTAACAGGTTACGGCGCAACATACGCAATAAACCACTGCGCAACCACAAAAATGTTTAATATATATATATATATATATATATATATATATATATATCTGTGTGTGTGTGTGTGTGTGTGTGTGTGTGTGTGTGTGTGTGTGTGTGTGTGTGTGTGTGTGTGTGTGTGTGTGTGTGTGTGTGTGTGTGTGTGTGTGTGTGTGTTCTAAGAAATATATATTGGATTACTCAGTGGCTCAGCGGTAAAGGCGTCAGAATCTGATAGTAGTCAAGTGCTTGGGTAAATATGAATTCGTCTCATGTGCGAAAATAGTCCTTCTCAGAACAAAGTCTGATGACGGAAGTAGAGTCCGCTTCCGAAACGTCGCGCTATAAAAACAAAAACTGTGAAAATTATAATTTGAATAAAACATACCTAATACAGGCGAGCAATAGCGTAACGTGCGCCACGTGTACCCACATCATGTTCAGAGTAAGCGAAAAATGTCCAGTAAAATAATAGAACGGTCTAGTTTAAGTAATTCGCAGTTACAACAATAATACTAAGAAGTTGTTAAAACTCTTATTTTCCGTTCTCATTTGTTATAAGTTTAATTTATATAATAGTATAATAACAACAATAAGTAGTTCATTCAGTAGAAGCGGCAGTTGTTAGAGCATGATGTTTAGTTCTGCAGCGGCTACAAGATTACGCCAAGAATGCACAATCAAACGAAACGGGCAATGTAATTTTGTGTGTCTAAAATCTCTGCTCCACTTTTAATTCATATTAGTTCTAACAGTATCTCAAACATTTTTTTTCTACGCATCCACACCAGCTACCAGTACTGTCGGTCAGTACAGGTAACCAAGGGAACTACGTCGCTGAATAGCACTTGCTGCACCAGATAAGAGACTCGCGACGCCCTTGTTCACTGTTCACAGCAACACGCGACTTTGTGCAGATTATACGAGAGCTCAAGGTTTCACCATGATTGTAAAGGCTCTTTTTTGTATTGTGCGAAATTTCCGCGCTCGTTTTACAGAGTACGGTAGGTAAATAACGTAGCGCTGTTTGCCTGAGCTCCTTCTTTGGTATCGGCACTTCAATATTCATTTTGGTAATGAAGAAGTGACGGGTGTTCCTCAGATGACGAATTTAAGTAGTGGATATGAAAATCTAGTGGTTTATAGCGAGCGGCATGTACTAGAGACACCTGCGATCTTTAATAGCGGCAATTGAATCTTATCTTGATAAATCGCACCACGTGCCGGTGATATGTCAGAACGACATTGTTTAATTATTCATAATTTATATTGTGAACACCATATTAGTTACTTGTTCTTTTTTGATTCTGAAGGAGGTTATTATTAATTACTACACAGTTGGTATGGTTGAGTCTTGATAGATCAGTACCAATATTTTCCGGAAGAGGTCGCACTGAGTGATCTAAGTATGATTAGTTAGTCTTAGACTAATTGTTGTGCTTGTTAACTATAACGCTGCCCGTTACGATAAAGTGCGTGTGATCTGTTGTTAACTCCTTTAATTTTGAAAATTGAACGAATGTAAAAGCACGTGAGTTGCGATAATACAAGAATGATGTTATCATCAACGTTGCCACTATGTTAGTCATTAGTAATTTGCGTATCCGTTCTGTCCATCCGTACATGGTTTACTACAGTTTTCTTGCTATAGTGTCTAAACTGTCACAGAGGATGGGAGTCTATCGCCAGATCGTGTCTATGAATAGGCAAGACTTTTCAATAGAAGATGATGAAAGACGTGGTGCACTAATTACCGGATCAGAAGTTAATTTGCAGCGTTTGACTGTGCTAGTGAATCCGGATCGTCGTCTAATGATGCGAATGTTTATGATCTCGGTTCAATATTAACAAGGAAATTGTCCGTCAGATGTTATACGAGGGATGCGAAAGTTGTGTGCATGTACTTGAGGGCATCACATTTTCTGATAGAAAAGGAACCACGTAATGTTTCTAGTGTGAATAAAGTGTACATTTCTATGTTTGTATGTATGCTGACGTTTATGTTATAATCAGCAAATATTGGTCAACATCTGTAATATTGACAGCATCATCCTTTAACTTGATTTGAGTTTCTTTGGAAACTTCCAAAATGTTGTGTCTCACTCTTTGTAAATGTAAACACAATTCCAATTATGTAAATTACACTAATATTAACTGCACTTATTTTATTTTCATTTCAATACCAAAAGGAAACGTGTACGCTCCAAAAATTACGTTGTGGTTGCTTTACATAAGATGTTTAAGTTCTAAATTTAAGAAAGTTATAAAATGAGATATGAAAGTAATTACACTTTTACCTGACATTACTTACTTAACCAATTTTAATTTCACGTGTGACAAAGCTTTCGACCCCATTAAAATGACAAACTTTTATTGTAAATAAAAATATGTGGTATGAACCATTCAACCTTATACGGTAGGAATAAATCACACTTACATGTTAAAACTGCTACAAAAATTTGAAGATCCTTAACTTAAGTAAACAAAATCAGAAGAAACATATTCTCACGGTTAAAGCAAGTAATTCGTGTCAATAGATGAGACGACAACATAGTGTTAATAAAATAAAGAATTTTGTTACACTTTACAAAGAAAACACAGTAACGTCTGATAATAATAAATTGATTTGAAGAGGAAAAAAATGAATAAAAGAGGTCGCTCATTCATTAGCTAATGCAAGGTTCTTAGAATTTCGTTCTCGGAATGTCCAGACTGATAATGTTCCGGAATAAATGAATTTTAATTTCATTAAAGTAACATCCATTTGCAACTCAGACGAATTTAGATTGCAAGTTTGCGTGCGGGGAACCATAAAACTACGCCAAATTCGTTGCGATCATGTTTGATACCATCTTTAAATGGTGAAAAATCATCGTTAATTATTTTTAATGTTACCTACAAATATCGCATTTAGCATACCTATTAAAAATTTATGCGCATTGTCATTATCCTAAAACCAATTTTGCTAATTTCTTACATGTATTCACATGCGTTAATATCGCCCATAACTATTAATTTACATCTGTGTAGGTGATATTAATAATCTCACTAAAAAAATTAGGTGTGGCACTCATATTTCAATTTTTAACGTGATATTGATTTTTGAAGTTACTCACTTTCTTAATAAATCATTACGATACCACACCAGTTGATCGGTACAATCTCTTGTGTACCTATCCTTTAACCGATTTTATTGTACACAAAACATTTCCTTCTTGTTGCATAATACCCATTAATGATAATAATTGTGTTTATTGTACAAATAAAGCACGTACAGAAAAACAAAATAGTAAAATGATGGAGAAGCTATTTACTCAGGGAGAGAATATTGGGTACGATTGTCTATTGTTGCCAAATCAGACTTGAAAACTATTCGCCGTTTTCTGCAATTAATTTCCTTAATTTAAGAAACATAGACGGTATTAAGTATGTATGGGGTGACTTATATTCGACCTTTCGCTTGTACTATTGTTAAAAGTCGTTAGCTACAGTACCAGGCCCCCGTTGATGTCGTGAACGACACCTGGAGTATAAAGCGAACGCTAGGCGAAATACTAATACTACTTATTGACCATCAAGGCAACCAATTTTCCTGCAAACCCAACGAAGTAGAAACATGGATTGTAGGCGACACTAGACCCAAATTCTAACACGCAATTTAACTCCTAATCATCAGGAGAATCCATTTTGGTACATCCATGACAAAATCGTTGAACACATTTTTTGGACCAAATTCGGCGCAAATGACGACGAACACTCATGGATTACAGAATTTAGCTTTTGGACCATTGTCGCGTCCACGACGAAAGTAGTGTTTCGACATATCTTTTAAGCGAAATTCGACCCAAATGATGACAATGGAACAATCATAGATCACAGAGTGCAGCTTTTTTATCACAACCTCAACGAAATTGGTGTATAAATATAGATTATGAGCAAAATTTGGCCCAAATTTTAGCCCACACTCATGTTACAGAATTTAGATCTTCGTTATCGAACCCATCCTAATCCAGCGCAACTTCTGACCAACACTCATGCCTCACAATTTAGCTTTTGGTTATCAAGTTTTTATTTTACACAAATTTTGTGTGTAAATATAGATTTTACGGGGCAGGTGAACATATGACACCAGCAGTACAAGTTTTACCTCGTCAAGTGTGTTGCTTGTAGAGCTTGAGTTCTGAGAATGAGTGACACGAAGTTTGAGCAGCGGTGTGCGATCAAGTTTTGCTTTAGACTTGGTCATAGTGCAACGGAGAAGTATATCAAACTTCAGCAGGCCTACGGAGATGCTGTTTTGTCAAGGGTTCATGTGTTTCGATGGTTTAACCTTGTAGCGGTAGGCCTGCGGTTAATCAACATTTTTACCTAAAGATTCTTGGAGTCATACGTATGAGACCAAACATCAAACAACTGGGTGTTGCACCATAACACAACCCCTTCTCACACAGCAATTTCAAAAACCCATTTTCTGGCCAGTAAAAACATTTCTGTCTCCTCATCCTCCTTATTCCCCAAGCACGTCGTATTGGAGCCCTGAACAACATTCAAAAGGGTGTAACCGACCAACTGAACGCCATTCCTATTTGCGAGTTCAAGCGCTGATATGAGGAGTGGAAGAACCATCTACGGCGCTGTGTGGCTTCCCACGGCACTTACTTTGAAGGGGGGAATGTTCAATTGTAACTCTATTGCAACAAAAGTTGTAAAAAATCAGTCTCATTACTTTAATCACACACCTTGTAGGTAATATTCGGCTCAAATACTGACAAACACTGGGGCATATACTTTAGCGCTTGGTCATAAACGAAATTTATTTTGCCGCATCTTAAACTAAATTGGTGTATTAACATAGTTTTGGGCTCAAAAGGCGCGATTAGCCTGCTCAATTTTTGAAGAGGCAAATGCTATAAAGTATTTTCTAGATAAATTCTTTCGTAGAGAATTAGAGAAACTAAGAACATCCACATGTAATTCAGTAAAGGGGACCGAGAGATTTTTATGCAAATATGTGCAGATAACCCTATCACACTTTATTAAACGCAATAGAGTAGTAGCGAAGTAGTAGCTCAAACTATGGTTTCGTCAAATGGCAGATGGTTTACAACACCAATGTCGGAAACAAAACATTAGTTCTTTGTTTAAATAAAATTTAAGAAGAATTACATATGCAGTGACCCCTCGCCAATGTAATATGCAATTCTGCGGGTTTTAAATCAAGAAACTGACCACTGACACTGACCTACTAAGGCCGGCATACAGTTATAAAGGTAAAAAAAGTGATACAATTTGGATGGATAAAACAGCCGATTTCTGGATGAGTACTGCTTGTACACGTTGAAACTGTTCACAATCAAACGCGGCAATGATGGTTTGACACATTTCCAAAAGCTCATGATAGACCCTTTCGGCTACTGTCTATTATATATAAAATAAAACCTTTCTTAAGTGTAAAGAAGTCTTTAGAATGTGTATTAGATCAGTTAAGGGTCCATGAGATTTTGGTCCCGCCATTTCGTTCTTGCCATTTCGGTCCCGCCATTTTGGTCCCGACCGTTTCTGCCTTGGCCGTTGGCGCTCCAACATTTTAGTCCTGGCTCTTTCGGCCCCTGCGGTGTTTAATAAATGTGCTTTAAGAGAAAAATCGAAAAAAGCTGCTCTAGTCCATCTAAATTCCCTTGACATGTCATAAGGAATTAGGGTTTAATAAACATACTTAAAGGAAAAAAAAGTCACTCTAGCCTATCTTAATTCAACCGGAAATGTTTTTCGCAAGAGCTCTCATAGTTGGTACTATAGTTTCATAAACATGGTTTGAAAGAATGAACACAAAAAGCTACTCTAAACTATTAGCTTTGGTATTAAATATCCTTTTTTTATATCGTTTCAACTCTTATTAAAGGCTAGACGTTTGGGTCTAGGACACTACGCCGAATGCCCACAACGCCGACACTATTTTTTGATGGTCCATATCGCCGACTAGGGACAATACCTCATTGGACACTACGCCGACAGTACCGACAAGTGCACAAAGGACACTAAGCCGAATGTGTCCAAAACGCCGACTATTAGAAAAAAAATTAATAGGGACACTACGCTGACAATACCCACATAGTCAACAAGTTTGCAAGAGACACAACGCCGACCATGCTCATATCGCCGACGGACACTGCACCGACAATGTCCACATCATCTACAAGTGTACAAGGGACCTAACCTAACCTAAAGAGCACCTCAGAGAAAAATTCGGCGAAGTGCTTAAATTATGCTTTGCGTTTTATTGGTTTTACTTTGGAGTATCCATGTGTCACTTTTCTATCGAGATCGTAATTAAGTGCATCTCATAACTTTTGACTTACATAAATTATCTGTCAAATATTAGTTGTTGCCTGATCGTGTTTAAATTATTTGTGATTAATTATAGTGGAATTTTCATGTTGCAAGTATTGTGCTTGTTGTGCAAATAAGTTTCCGCCGTTACATAAGTTGAAGCCATCCGTAAATTACTCAACAAGCAATTCCACATCGGCTGAAGTCGTTGAAAACGATTCGAAAACAGAGAAATTGAGTTTCAAGCGAACAGACGCCGAGAAACGTTAAACGCCGATTTTTGCCATATAAAATGCTGCTTGCCAGACACCAAAGAAAGTTTTATGCGCTATATAGTTACTGGCAATAAAAAAATGGATGCACTATGATAATCCAAAAAGGACGAAATCATGAGGACCACCTGGAGTTACTTCAACATCTACAGCTAAGTCAAATATTCATGGAAAAAAACTCTTGTGTATTTGATGGGATCAGCTTGGTGTCGTATATTGTGAGTTGCTCAAACCAAACAAAACCATTACTGGGGCTGTCTACCGAACACAATTGACGAGATTGAGTCGAGCACTCAAGGAAAATCGCGTCAAATACTACTCCAGGCACGACAAAATCATACTCCTGAATGATAATGCTTGTCCACTTCCGGTCAAACCTATTTAGAAACACCCAATTGGGAAGTTTTGCCTCACTTGCTGTATTCACCATAAATGGCTGCTTCTGATTTTCACTTGTTTTGATCGATGACGAATGGCCTGCCTGAGCAACGCTTCACATCACATGAAGATACCATACATTGGGTCGATTGGTGGATACCCTCAAAAGATGATGTATTCTTCCAACGCGGTATTCGTATGTTGCCAGAAAGATGGGAAAAATTAGTGTTAAGCAAAGGAAAATACTTCGAACAAAACAGTAGGTAAGGGAATTTTTGATAAAAAATATTGGTGCACCTAATAATTTATTAGTCTACGCATTTTTTACTGTTTGATATTGTGCCACATCATAAATAAATATTGTACCTAAATTCAATATAAACGGTTTTAATTTCTTACATACCAAATTATTACTGTATATTGTCTTTTCTAAGGTGCAGTATGCTTTAATTACTAGGGTTAACTATTTTTATCGAACTAGTTCGATTGCGTAACATTATTTATAGTTTATTATGCACTCATTGTATAGAAATTTGCAGTGTTTGCACCACTAAACTCCAATAAGGTAGACGAGGGCTGCTGCAGAAGTTGCATGGAAACGTGTAAATACTACGGTGCGACGTCAGACATGTTTTCAAATGCTCTATGAAGCTGTTACACTCTATACATCCTATTTTCTAGCATACCTGAACATTTTTATGCAATTAAAAAATATACAAGCTCTCTATTATCATGGTGTTAATTTTTGTCGAAAAAACTCTGATTAGAATGTTATTTAGATTCTAATTTATTTTTTAATATTAAAGTGAATCCTACTCGTTTTATTTCTTATCCTATTAATTTCGTCATAGATTAGGACCAATGCCACCTTCATGTGACTGAGCTACCGGAGGCTCCCTGTATTATTATTTTCCAGGATACTAGGTGGCCATTTCTAATAACCAATTATGATATGCTGGATATGTTTGCACGTGACAAGTCCAATAAAGTAGGCGAGAACTGTTGCCGACGTTGCATAGAAACGTGTTAATAATACGGTGTGACGTCAGACGTTTTTAAATGCTATATGATGATGTTATACTCTGTATATCCTATGTGATACCATACATCAACATATTTATGCAATTAAAATATGTTCCCTGTTACACTGGTATTAATTTTTTGCGAAAAATCTCATTAAAGTAAATCCTTTCTATTCTTTTCATTTCTTATCCTATTAATTTCGTCATAGTTTAGGACCAATGCCACCTACATGTGACTGAGCTACCGGAGACTCCCTGCAATTATTATTTTCCAGGATACGGGATGGCCATTTCTAATACGTTGTGTAGAAACGTGTAAATAATACGGTGTGACGTCAGACACGTTTTTAAATGCTCTATGAAAGTATTATACTCTGTATATCCTATTTGCTACCATACCTCAACATTTTTATGCACTTAAAATATGTGCAAGTTCCCTATTATACTGTATACATTTTTTTCGAAAGAGCTCTAATTAGAATTTTATTTAGGTTTAAATTTACTTTTTAACGTTAAAGTAAAGCCTACCTTTTCTTTTTATTTCTTATCGTATTAATTTCGTCACAGTTTAGGACCAATGCTACTCCCACGCGACTGAGCTACCGGTGTCTTCCTACAATTTTTTTTCCAGGATACGAGTTGGCCATCTCTAATAACAAATTGTGGCACGTTTTAAAGGTTTGCGCGTTTGAAAGTTCCCTATAATGGTGTTTCGAAAAAACTCTAACTAGGTTTTTATTTAGATTTCGATTTACATTAAAATAAAGCCTACCTATTCTTTTTATTTCTTATCCTTAACATCAGTTTAAAATATATAAAATTTAAGGAATAAAAAATTTAAATAATGATATCCTTCACACGTTTGAATTTCTAAAATAAACAAATCTGTCACATTTATACAAAAAGCGAAAAAATAATTTACGTCCCTTCATGATATTATTTATTATTTCTATTTAGAGACACCGAAATTGTCACTAGACGTTCGTTAAGCTATTTTATACATTTTTTATGCTGTCAAAAGTATATAAAACGTATATAGCATTTTGTTTTATTTATTACTGAACATATTTGCAACAAGCCTCAGTAATATCAAAGATAAAATACAGTTGAGCTTTCTGGATCATAAATTATATTAAAGAAATTTATCTTATTAACAAATTAATGGATGCACGGTAAACATAATTTCTCTAATAATTATTGCATTCTATGCATTCTCTGGAGAAGTAATGATAATTACATTGTTGCAACTGTAAAAAAAATTACGTAGTTCTGTTGCAATTTAAAGATGTCAATGCTCAATCTTAAGTAGATGAAAGTTGTTCGGTTATTTTTTGTGTTATAGTCAATTAATAAGTCCTTATTGCAATGTCAGTGAAAGCCAGACCGTTTAAGGTAAGAGGAATTATTGTTAATAATATCTTATACATGTGAAACATTAACCATCGGCAATATTAATTTGTTATACTTCCATATTAGTTCTAAATATTATATTCATTTCAGCTGGAAACATTTCCTCATTTAATAATGGGTTTACGGTATAACTTACGACACGTGTCTACATTAACCTCCCCTTTATTAACATAAAAAAAGGAAAAGAAAATTACACTAAAACGCTTTCAATTAATTACAATATTGCTAAGTCATATTCGTTTAAGTGGATGAATCACATTTCCTAACATTATTTATTAATAAACTGTTAAAACAATTAGCATAACACATTACTTAAAATATCAACAAGGTTGGTAACGCTTGAAGGTATGGAAACTGCTTAATTTATTGTTAATGTTATCATAAAGTTTGTGTAAAGTTTAATGCAGCTCATGCTTTGCTTCATCTCTAAAGAGGTTATGTTAGTGAATGAAGAATGTTAATTTGGTTTTCTTCATTATTGCTTCACTTGATTTTTGCATGCAAATGTTGATAATTAAAGGTGTATACAATCCTATAATTATCTTACAGACAAGGGAAAATGTCAATTTTGCAACCGTTTTACATATTTATATTTAAAATAAGAACATATTACCCAGTATTAGATACATACCTACTGTGAGAACGTGTAATTGTACAGATTTTTTACAACTTACTGTTTCATATTTCTATTCCAAAAATAATTAAAATGGTACAGTGAACAGGAATAATTTATTACACATTAACTAGATACGTATATGTACTCTCTGTGCAAAAAAATGCATTTTCTTCGCATGTTACATAAGTAGTTCGAAAAATATATGTTAATTCCTTAAAATATTCAAAAGTTATTCTGAAAACTTGAGAATGTGACATGACATTAAATAAATTATAGTCTGTCCAAACATCCAAGTGCAGTACCGGCTCTTATGGACTAAATGTTTCTTTTACTAACTTTAGCCATCTACAAATAAAGCTATCCTTTTCTTTCATGGCAATGTTGTCAAACGTAAAATGTCACTTAGAAACACATAATCTCTATACTTTCATATTATTGTTCGTTTGCACTACGTGATTTTTAAAATTCAACAAACTACACTTATTTAAAATCGTTCTTTTCACAACGCTTAAAGTACAAGCGTCTTATGGGCTAAATATCTCTTTTACTAACTTTAGTCATTTACAAATAACACTATCCTCTTCTTTCATGGCAATGTTGTCAAACGTAAAATGTGATTTAGGCACACATAGCCTCTTTATACTTCCAAATTATTTCTCGTGTTGCACTAGTTATTTTTAAAATTAAACCAACTCCACTTATTTAAAATCGTTCTTTTCAGAACTTAGTACAAGCGTCTTTTAAGGTAGTGATGAGTATTTTCTATAATTCTGTTGAACTTGATTTTTCAGAAATTTCTTTAATTCTTCAATATGGAACTGGAAGTTCAAGCTGGCCATTCAAAACGACATACTGGAGAATATTTCACCCATAAGGAGAAACATCTTGTTCTTAACGTACTAAATTATTTCTCGGCCAAACTGAACGTTAGCGCAGCCGTTAAAGAAGCTAGCAATGTAGAGAAGATTCCAATAGTGGCATGGCAAAAAGAACAGATTGTTGGTGGGCTTAGTGAGAAAGAAATACCCATTGAAGAAAACATTTTAAATTGAGACTTACTGGCTTCTGTAGCTCAAGTGAGGCATCACAATGATAAAAATGAACTTGACGTAATGGCACAAGAAAGAGGTCATGATGTACTTCGTTTACCTCCATACCATCGTGAATTAGGCCTGATAGAAATGGTATGGACACAAGTCAAACAACATATTAAAATGAATAATCCGACATTAAGGTACAGGACATGGAACAGTTAATAAAATCTTGATACAAAGAGGTGACAATTAAAGAGATTATATAAATCACGTAAGGACTATTGAAAATAATATGTGGATAGCAGATAATCTGCAAGATGATATTGAACAGTTGATAATTAACGTTACGCCATCTTCTTCCCAGAAGCTAGATGTCGACTCCAGCAATTAAACGAAATTGGCTGGAATATATCATTTGTGCGAGAAATATTATATTATGTTGAAAAGAAATGATGTACCTATAATAAAATTATTTTTTTTACACACTAGTTCCTACTATAGGCAAAGTTTCAATTTCTACTTCATAGAATGTTACATGGTGTTAGTTGTAGTGTTTCTTTTATATGTCAAAGCAAATTCTGTAGCACTATCAATAATTATAATAACTTTATTGCTGTTCAAATGCAGAAAAAGGACACTTACAAAAGATAAAATAATACCTTAAGGTTAAATTAAACTTAGATGACTGTGCTCGAAGTCATACATGCATTTGCACCAGTCGAGGGAGATACTGTTAAAAAATATATATATAATAAGAGGATTTGATACATTTAAAACAGTTTTAATAAGCCGTATCTAAAAATTATTGTTGTATTTAAGGTATTCGTTACAGAAAGTTGCTTTATTAGGTACTCGATCGATAATTTGAATGTGGCCACAGTGTGATTTTTGTTTTTTAGTCAGTTCTTACGTCAAGACCACATCTCGTGAAGTTCATGTATAATCCCATGTTGTTTAAATGTAATTAAGATTATTTTTTACGTATTGTAAATATTCATGAACATAAATACATGTAAGAATGTGTACCTAAAATAAAATTCATTAACTGCAACATTGAAAGTAAATTTTATCTTTTATCTCGGTGCCCACATTTAGCTTCTAATGCGACTAGCTTCTTATGAATCGAACTTCTATTCGGTATATTTATAACTCGGTGTGTAATAAGTTCATTTAAAAGTCTTTTATTTTAGGTTAGAAACTGTGTTTCTTACACCGTAACTACGGAGCCCGGTATTATAAAACGGAGCAGGTGCAGTAATCTATCGGTGTATGAAGTTTGGCAAGCATGCACTGACTTCCTATAAGCCCCATACTACACTTGAATGTTTAGACGGTCTATAGATGGTAATATAATGACATTTTGACAACCGTTAACTATTTCGTATTATAAAATCGCAGAGTCATCTCTTAATACAAAAATAGAATTAAGCACAACGTTAATTGTTACTTATGCAACAAGTGCACAAACGTAATATCTACTACACGCGACGTGCGCTTGTCCAACGAGTTGGACAACACGTTGAGCACAATAAGCACTTTTTGCAAGAGTTTCATAAATAATTATTTTTTCTACGTTCACCAAAAGAAACGATTTTACTAAATGGCCACAGGTGTCGGTAAATAAAAAATATTTTTTAACAGTTTAATGTTTAATTATAATTGATCATCACTGTTAGCGTGATTTGTTGGATATTAAATGTAAAGACACTTTAGTTGCCAGTACACTGATTTCAGGTGGAGTGTCAAAAAGAAATCTTTTTCGTCACTGTCATTCATATTTTGAATAATATTTCTCATTTTAAGCTATAACACTATATTCACATTTGCACTTTTTTTCATTTACTTACTAAAACTCACAAACCAGAATAACCTTTAAGAATAAGACGCATGTTTGTTATCAGTATCCGATTTTCGGTAAAAAAAAAAAACTAAAACGTAGCGATAGAATGCGTAAGAAACAACCTTCGTACACTAAAGCGTAACAAAAGATAATTTCTTTTGTAAAAATTTTAAATAATATAAAAAAAATTATTACTTGGTTAAATAATTAGGTTTTTTTTATAAAGATAATGGTCTAATTACGTTTCGCCTATTTAACAATATCACTTTAAAACATGAAAGGGAAAAGGCAACGTGTTTCATTCCCTCCCCAAAGGGAGGGCGGACTGCTTCAGCTTTCGAAGCTTTTTCAGCTACAGTCATGGATTCTCAACATACTACATTAAGTATAAATAATGGAAATGCGTGGTGGGATTAAGGATAGGTGCTGTCAGGATAGAATCCGAGGGAAGGGAATTAGGGTTCTGAGGGGAAAGATACCATCCCAATATTCGCCAAAATAGCCATACGTGATGTGCGTATACGCCTCCTCATATAGGGTAGACGGTAACGGGAATCGAACCTATTACCTCCCGAATGCTAAGCAGGTTGTTATCACAGACCACTAGCTCGGTCTCTCAAAACATGAAATCAAAAGGGTATAACCTAAAATTTTTAGCATCTGCAAAAATATTTTCAGTAATATTTATTTTGTTATTAAGAAAGTTTTCGACATAACTATCAACAAATACGGAAGATTTTCAGTAACCCTGTCTTTAACACTTTCTCCGGAATCAGGCAAAAGGGGTGGACCTGAAGTAATGGCATCCGTAGTCAGGAAAATTCAGAGATGTAGGAATTGTTTGTGACAATTTCCCCGATGATTTTTTTCCAATATGGTAGGTTGTGTATGAATCGCTTTACATTGAACAAATAAAACACAAGTGCTGAGTGACCAATTTTTGCAAGTAACTTATATTCTGAATAACTCGACATAATAAATTTGACTAGTTTCTAGGTTTTCAACAATAAATTGTATGTCTGTTTTGGTCTCAAGACCTTTAAATAAAAAAAGGGGCATGAATCACTAATTGCATTAATTGTCTTTACATGTACCACCTTCTCCCAATATAAATGCAATCTAGAAAACGTAGTGCATTAAAAACTATTCATTTTCATCATTTTTTCTTTTATGGAAATGTGGGTTCATTAGGCTTAATTAAATAAATGATACCAACAATATCGCCTTCAACGTGAAATACTACGAACAACGAATAAAAACACGAATATTCTTATAGTTTCAGTAAAAGTATGCCAATATGAAAGTGACACTTGTTTAACTCGGAACCATATTAACGAGAGGTGTGAGCATCATTGAATTTTATTTTTAAAGGTTCTACATTTTCACAAAGAATTTTAGACGTTAAGTAAGCAAAAGGAATGCGAAAAATAACGTATTATGATGAAACTAGAGTGCATGTTAACATCTTAGGTAACCAATTTTTAGATAAAAATTACTAATATCCTTTTTGATTCTTGGTCCTGATGAAACCATCCAAATTGCCCAAATAAATCGCTTCAGACCGCATAAGCTATCAATAAAAAAGATTCAGGTCAATAGTGTAGATAGCGACAAGAAATAGAAATTGTAAACGCGATAGAAAACAGGTGATAAACGGTATTTATAAGTTGCAATGTTAGATGTTTACGGGAATTGCTCTAAGTGTAAGATTTCTTTTTCTGTATTTTATATGGTTACGTATTACAAATATTGTTACGGGTTAATTAGGTGGGAAATCTGTGCTGTACAGAAATTGGTTTATTCAAATAAACCGTGACGCATCGCTTGGAGTTCAGATACTCACGTAATTTTTGGGTAAAGTATCACCGTTTAGGATGGTAGTTATTAATTACACTGTTTAGCATACGGCGAAATATGGTTAAGTCAGTTATTGTTACGTTGAAATTCAATACATACGTTAAATTAAAAATTAATACTTCATTTAATGGAAAGGGGCGTATGTTTTCCATGTAATCTTTGTTGTTTTTTGTTATAATTTTTAATAGCAGTTAAAAATGGCCCTTTTTTGCAAAAGAAAGATAGTCAATGTTAGACAGAGTGTGAGTACAGACGCTGAAGTTGAAATTGTAATAGACGTTCTTTTGTTACATATACTAATTATACATCGTTTGTGGCAATATATAAATATTTTTTTTCCAATTTAGTAAAATTGTTAATGCTAATGTAAGTTTCTCATAATACAGTCGTGGAAACAAACTTATATCGATAAATAATTCCACCGCCTTTGTTACTATTTAATTATTACACGACATGTAAACTTTGTGTTGAGGTGTTGCTTGGTCATTTAATTTATTAATCTACGCCAGTGTCATTATGGCATATTTATCATCTTAATTTGGGTGTCATTATGGCCTTCATAATAGCACCCAGTGCCATTATGAACTCTTAATAACACGCAAATTTTAAAATAAAAAACAGGCAAAAAGAAAGTTAGTTACAACTTTTACTTCATTATAAAATCTTTACCAACATTTATTTATTGTAAGCATTAATTATAAAGTCTGTACAATTTGTTAAATTCAGTCCATCAGTGCGTGAAACTCATGTAAAGCACAAAATTGAACGCAAATAATGACGTTGTCAACGTAAAAATTGCAACAATCAACAAGCGCGGTTACTATAACATCGATTAATATGGGCACTTAATAATTTTGAATTTTTATTTACAAAAACGTTTCTGATATTGTAAACAAATCGAATCTATTTGGACTGGCGTAGATTAAATTTTGAATGATACACGTTCGATGTGAACTTCGTAATGAAACTTGTGTAAATAAACTTTACACGCGTTTCATTATGACGTTCATATCGAACTAGTATCATTAATAGCTATAACGACATCTAAGTCGCACAGGATTGTCTCTTGATACCACAGTAATTTAGCATTTAGTAGCCAATACACCGTCTCGCAAGCACGGTTATTACGCCCTGATATGATTTAGCATTGTTGTTTGCTATTAATACATTCTGCCCGTGTAGAGAACTCAACAAGTGGGGAACGTGGTATGATAACTTCGGCGTACCTATTTTTTGTTTGTTTGATTGATTATTGATGACGGCTAAAGTTATTGATGCTGTTGGGAAAACTTCTCGAACTTGTTATATCGTCGTTTATAAAATAAGCAGAATGTCGACTAACTGCAATAGTGATGGGTGGGTATGAAATAAGACGTAAAATTGCTGAAATTTGGCTTCAAACATTTTACACTTACCCTAATCAAAGTTCAAAATCGGGAACGAATGTTGTATGAGAGTCACAATGGTCTAAACTTCTCTTGGAAACCATCTTAAGCTGAGATGTTGATCCTGCGAAATCGTAGGCCGGAAGACACCCGCTTACTCGGTACATAAAACTCTAAACTTCCTGTATAAACCTTGTATAATCCACTTTGAATGTTATCAGTTGCTTTAAGTACTTTTGGAAAACAAGTCCAAAATATTATCAATTGTAACTAAACTATTTGTTTCTCCTTCGTATAAATATGAACAAATAAATAAATAAACAAATAACATCTAATTTGACAAAAAATAATTAAATCTATTAATTTTTGAATTGAAAAGTATAATTTTTGATGGGTTATGTTTAAAAACAGCAGCAAATGTATTGCCACAAAAGAACAGATACGAATTTTTGAAACTGTTCCCTATCTTAAAATAAAACGTGAGTAACGATCTATGTGTCAGTTGGAAGTTATATTTTTTCAAATACTGTGAGAAGTGTTATTAACGTATTAAAACCTTTGCAAGCACGATTCACCTTGGTTCAAGTCGTAACTTTTATATTCACAAAAAAAATTAATTAATTAATAATTAATTAACACAGATCAACACGGTGACAGTCACTGAAACTATGATATGTATGATTCTATTAACGAAATCAATTAAATTTTGTGGTTAGTTTGTCTAAAAGAAATCTAATCAAGCACTATTAATTTATAACACTTACATTGCCTTTTTGCTTTAATTAAGACTTACAGTAAAATTGCTGTAAAAGTTAAATGATTAACTCTATTACAAGTTTTCAATATCAATATCAATGTGCATTAACTTCCGCAATGAAGCAACACAAGAAGTATCTTAAATTAAGTTTTTTCTAACCGAATCTTAAGCTAGTCTTAACCCATCAACATTACAAAGGTAGTGATTAGAATTGATTTTCCTTATAGTCTAAATAAATTCCAATATTTTGCAATGCCCCCTTTTTAAGATAATCAAACTTTGAGTAAACGACAATACACAAATTGGTCTTACTCAATAACCTCCTACACATTGAAAACGAAGTATCCTAGTTTTACTGGGTTGAGCCCCTTCAATTAATCCTTGTAATTGTACACCCCTGCACACATTAACAAGCTTCATAACGTTTGCACTAGGCCTAATCTTTGCCGGCAGAAACTTAAATGTTCCACGCACTTACGTTCTTCAACGCATGTAACAATTAGACATTTTAATTATAATATTTAATGTAGTCTTAATTCCCATATATCCAAAATCTTTACCTAGTTAAAAAGGATCGCTTTAAAAGTTTCTTTTACTATCGTGCGGAATTTGCTATATACAATATTCTCTTAGGACAATGGATAATGTTTATTTTAAATACATGTAACCACTTTATTTAAATTTTTGGAAAGATATCACAATACAATTTCCAACTCAATATAAAGTCAACTTTACTCGCAAATTTTTTTTACCCCCAAAATGGGTTCTGGTAATAAACAATAAACAAAGTATGGCTTGCAGTACGTGAATTGGCGAAGAACGTTTGTACTATCTTGTGGAAACCGCTCTAACCGAAAGTTGGCTGAAAAATCTCTCTAACGCCTTCTATAGATATCCACGTCCATCTTGAAAACGACATTACGTATCATTCCACTAAATTAAAACCAACCACTCTTAAAGGGCAAGAAAATCTGAAAAGGCAGCAACGCAAACGATAGTTCCTACATCTACGCCCCTTAAAATTTTTAAGAAAAACGTAAAAAAATTCTGAAATGTCAATTTTCTATCTCATATATGTGTGAAATCTCTTTCCGTAAAATTCAGTAATTTCAATGCTATTTGACCTTGAATCAAACGTAAATACAATACATTATAACTGTTTGAACCTGCAATCCTGAAAATAAGGTAGCTACACATGCATTATCGTCCCGATAGGGGTTTTACTAAAATATTATTTCGCATTCCAATTTCATTCTTTCAACTAACAATATTTCTATTCAACATTCAAATATCCTTTTAAATAACATTCATCGCCTTATTGAGAATTTCAGTGACATAACAAACACACGTTCATACAAAATCAGAAATGCGTCGTACGTAGAATATAACGCTAAAGATACCCAGTGAGTCAAAATAATCTTACAAATAATAAAACTTACTCGTTAATTACAAGTTAGTTATCTACGGCTTCATTGTTGTTCAATTAACCCTTCCTTTTGTTTTAAAGGTGCAACGATGCATAGAGCTATGAAAAAGATATGCCACCATCCTTGACCCAGTCACTCAAACAGTGCGCAATTACTTGACGGGTAAGTTGTTGGCCATCCCTTGTCCTGTTTTAAACTTAACTGTTCTACTTTCACCTAACTTTTGCAAGGTAGTTTTATTTAATTTATAGTAATTGTATGAATTTATTTAAGTATTGGGTGAAAAGCTGCTTTTATTCACGATACAATTGTGTTTTGTGTAAAATCTTTGCTTTTTCAATTCTTATTTATGTGTATTGTAAACTGCATTTTATTATTAGGGATACCTTGTGCTAGTTTTACTTTTATTTTATTGATAATATTTGCCGAGTTGGTGTAATAATTTAATTTTGAATTTATTGATGACACAATTGCGTGCGATGTGTAGTGAAACTTCTTTTCATTTTTGTCGTTACTTTATCACTCCATTGTATAATGTTGTACGCATTTTAAACTGAATTAATAGTACTTCGCTGTGTTTGCACTCGCTTCTTGACTAATAAACAGCAGTATTTTCTTGATGATTCTTTCCCAATTCGTAATTAACAAGTTGAGGCATCAATGCGCAAAACTCTTTAAATCTAATTTTAGTAATTTCATTGTTTTCCTGTCCCCCTACGATGCAACCTGATCCTTGTCTATCTCGTATAATTAATATGAAACAGCCTGGGATAACTATAAGATGGACAATTATTATCAAATTTGAATTATTTTACGTAATTTCAGTATTTGGCTTTAAAATACTTCTAAGCATTGAATTGTTGCGAGTAAAGTCAAAGTAGTGGAATGAAATAATTTTAGTAAGGTTTACATTAATGCCCGGAAAGTCAAGATAAGATTCTTTTTATAGGAATTTGCATCAGTGCGAATAAATTCAACGTTATGCTCTTAAACATTTTATATTCTGTTAATTATTGAGAGTACTTTGGATTACATTTTTAAGGATAATGTACCTTAGGACACTACCATAGCTCGAAAAACGCAGCTAAACCTCAAAAATTACGTCACGGATCGGTAAAATAGCGCTCACAATAGTGTATTTTTTGTCTTTAATAAAATGCACTAAAAACAAGCTACACAAACATAAATAAATTCGTAAATGGTTATATAAATATTAATACACTTGCGTTATGCGCACTAAAGATGAAATTACTGATATTTTGTTTTGTTCTTAGAATTTTTTTATATTCTATTAATACAAAGCTTCTAAAAAACGAAGATGTGAAATAAAATATTCTAGGCCCATTTAGCACCATTTAATTATCAAAAAGTGCTAAAAGCATCTAGAGCATGAGTTCCTAATTTACGTGACAGTTATAATTCATTATAAACGAAAATTATAGTACTATATTTAATGAAGTTATGACTTTTTTATTAATAATGGTAAATTTTTTTAACCAAGTTTAACGATTCAACAAAATTTTATTGTCAATGTGAGAAAACATTAAATTGTACATTTTGTTAAAATTATTTTAATTAGTTGCTCGTTAACAACTTGTGTTTAGTTTTTTTAATAGGCCACAGCATTGTTATCGCGAGTTCATCCAGTAACTACTTTACCGTGATTTTGTGAAATATGAGGAAATTAAGCGAACGAGAAAGAATTGACCACCATCGTGACCTCTTTTTCAACAAGATGGAGCGCCGTCACACTACGCTTTACCTGTTGGCGCTTATTTGAATGACGTTTTTCCAAATCGTTGGATAGTTAGAAAATGGACAATTGAGTGGCCAGAGATCGCTAGATTTAAATCCTCTAGATTACTACTTGTGGGGATACTTAAAGAGTAAACTATACGCGACGCGACCGGCCAATTTAGATGATTTAAAAGCACGAATTCGCCAAGAAATTACCGCAGATGTCATCGACAACGTTCAAAAATGATTTATTAGTCAGCTTCACTATTGTCAGATTGTTAACGGTGCTCAAATCGAACATTTAATTTAAATTAGTGGAATCATTTTACAACTAAATTAGGGCCAACTCCAAAAAATTGTCTGTGTTTCAAAATATATTTTATTTAAAAAATCATTTGAATATTTCTTATTAGAAATGATACATGGTACCCATTTACGTACGCTTTTTCATTCAGAATGGCCACATCTTGTAAATTACCCTGTGTAACATAATCAAACCGAAGTGAGCTGAATCCAAATTTGAAATAATATACACAGTGTCCCATTTAAAAAATCGCCTAAAATAATTTTAAAATATGCGCCTCAGTTCTTTCTACTACACTTCAAAATTTTGTTCTCCTATTCCATCAAATAAGCGAGCTATCGCCCGCCTACGCAAGTTTGGGACTTGCATCATCCATATGTACCTTGTACGTAAAAAGATGTACCTTTTCTAATTCTGAAATAAAAGATGGGAGTTGACATTAAAAAAAATGTCGATGACGTCATATCTTTTTCTTGACACACCCTGCATATTTCTCTTTTACGTACAAAATTCTAAATTGAAAATAAAAATCGATGAGTCCGAGCGTATTATTCTTAAACTCCCATTCGAATTTTGATTGAATTTATCCGCTACTTTACGAACGCACTGTATAAACTGAATTCATAAAATTACTAAAAACACAATCCCAATGCTCGGTGCATTAAATCAATTTAATGTTTTTTTTTTGTTGGAAGTAAAGCACGATGCATCATCATGGTGTTAAGGAGGAAGTATAAAACAGTACTTAGTAATATCAAAAGTTACATAAGTATAAGAGTGATAAAGTTAAATCTTTCTTGTCTCTGTTGCTAATATAATGGCCGTCTAGAAATTCTCGCCTTTATACAGAGACGGTTTTTATACTACGATGCAGAAATTCAACAAATGTGCGCAGGATCCAAGAGCCGAAAGCTCTAAGCCTTTAAGACGCTAAAAAAGGCTGTATCACAGCCATATCGAGGTGACTAAAACGAGCTACCTATAAATAAATTTGAGATGTAGACAAAGTTCGATTTCTTCGAATACTGTGGCAATAAGTCATGCTCTCATGGGAAGAAATAGTTCCAGAAGACGGAAAACAATCAAATACCCGTAACTTTGCAAGTAAATATCCAGAGGGCGTAGTAAAATCCCAATTGAAACAGTCAATAAACAGTAAAAAGTTTAATCACAAAGAATATAAAGAGTAGTAGATTCTGCACAAGGCAGTAGTATCGACTGGATTATGGCAAAATTTTGACACCCTAAAGGCGTAGGATGTCACCGTGTAGTAAACATATGATAAATAAAAAAGTTTTTTTTGTCCTCGATTTGTCAGAGATATGTATGTATTCAATGGCGTTGCGCAAAATTTAAATTACGTACAATTTAACTCACGTGATGTTTTGGAATGCAAAATTGTATTTGTTTTCTAAGCCAGAGATGCTTATAACTTATTTTTCGCGATAGCGAGTTTGAATGAGTCAACGGACTAGAAGTTAAGCGGTTACGTTTTTATTACGTAATTCGGGATACGGAAGAATAATAACGAAATTAGGCAGTACATACATCATTAATTAAGATCCACTTAACATATATTTGGTTATAGTTTTAGCTTGCACAAACTATTGTACAAAGTATTGTACAAGGTAACACAGAACTATATTACGCGTTTCAAGATACCATGGTTTTATAAATTTTAAATAATATTTTACAATTTCTAATAATATGAAGCTTCATAACTATTTTGAATTTGAGTAACATAAGAGTTTCCTTATTTTAACGTAAAGCTCTGTAGAGTTTTAAGACCCATCTAATGGTAAATTTTTGCGTTTATTAAATGAAGGTTAAAATTTCATTAGAGACATTTAGTTTAACAGTGAGCGTATTTCATAAATGTTTGGAACCAAATTTTGCCATGTTTAGTAGCGGTTTTGATGTAGTTGGGTCAATAATTAAGGTGTGATTTTTTAATTAGTGTAGGTTAGATTTTGTGATATTTTGAGTGAAAAGGCTTACAGACCTAGTGCCACAAATTAATATATAGATTTAGATCCGAGTTTTATTGGTTGTTACC
The DNA here is from genome assembly GCA_036346205.1 of Vesta saturnalis. Taxonomy (NCBI): domain Eukaryota; kingdom Metazoa; phylum Arthropoda; class Insecta; order Coleoptera; family Lampyridae; genus Vesta; species Vesta saturnalis. The sequence continues at coordinate 5,092,501 of JARFJB010000902.1, read as the reverse complement.
AAAATCGTTTTGGTAGTGTGACATGAAACAGTTTGCTAAAAACCAAAAGGGTGAACGTGAACGTATTAGAAAAAATTCTTGAATACTTTTTGTACGACAACGGGTTGTAACAATGGCAGATACATATACATACGTCTTTCAAGTTGGAACAGTAAGAAGATATACGCGAAAAAAAAGTGTAATAGTCGTTCATTCTGTGTGGCACAGTATAACCAGAACATAAGTGGAACATACCTTCTGAACGAATGCAAAGGGGGATGTACGAAGTAAGAAACAGTACTCGTCCACTTTTATCTGGATTATTGAGGCAGTAATCAATCATTCTTATACCTAGTATAGAAAGTGTTACCCAAAAAGAGCAGACAAAATTCTTTCTATTACACTTATCACGATACCAGTAAATCATTATTGATAAAAGTATTTTTTAAATAATTTCGCGTAATAGGTACCAACCTGGAAGGATAAATTTCCATTAAAGTATAGTAATGCTTAAGTACAAAGACAGACAATACGTAAAAATTAATGTACTAGATTATGTATAGTGTCATTTCAAATACCCGTTACATTTAAAACAAATTTGTTTTCATTGTTACACAATACTTAAAAGATTAAGAATACAACTCCATTAAATTAAATTTTGTTTTATTATGGATTAAGTAAAAATATATGTAGAATTAGTGAAAGATGATTTATTTCGTATTGAAATTGACACCTTGCATGACGAATTTCAAACATATTTTCTATTTTATTCAATTCGTATCAATAGACATGCACAAATATTCCGTAAATTTAATTATTACAATACAATGAACTTTAAAATTTGCATTCAAACAGTACACGTGGATAAGTGTCACTCAATTCCCATATCTTCGAAATATAAGTTGACAGAACGATCTGTAATTATTAATTAAACCAGTACTTAAGTAACTATTTTTTTATGTACGAACTAGTAATTTTTTATACCAATCCTTCCGTTACAAAATGTGGAATGACAAGAGCATTTTATATTATCAAAAAATCAATTAGTTTTATTTTATCCAAAAGCTCAGACGTTGCTGCCTGAACGCAGGTTGAATTTTGATTTCCAATATCCCACTTCTGATGATATACCAAGGTTATAAAAATGAGATCGCGTAGTAAACCGCCATCTTCTAACGTTTAAGACGTTATCAAAGCGCAACTGATTACATATTATGAAGTATATTAACATATTAATCGCCTAACATATTTTTATATATAAGACACTACCTAAACTAGTCTGGACCGTATGAATTTAGTTGGAATAGAGAGTTGATATTTGTCAACGATCTTCATCTGGATCCCAAACCGCCAGCTCGTCCTAAATTTCTCAAATTTAGGAGCACCAACAACCATCGTATCGAGCCCTGAAAGCGACACAGAAAACTCTCAATGCACCAAATTGAAAGCTGTAGAGGTTCAGTACTGGCCCAAAGGCGATCTAAGCTGGATTATTCCTTTCGGTGGTGCCTGAGGCATTTTACATCAAATACATTAGACATATTTATATTTAATGAAATAGATACTTCCAATCTGGTTTAATTTGTAAAACAGAGATGGGCGCAGGCGAGACTAAAGTTGGCTTTTAGCCTCTCCTGCATGTTGGAAAGCATTTTTGGAAATAAAAAAACTGCGCTAAATTTAAAAATTTTCATTGACCAGGTTTGTGTACTAATATTTTAATAATATTCCAAACCAGTAAATACATTTTTTGTATGATTTGTTTTCTTTATTGTGGGTTGTATGTGTATGTATGTAACAGGTCCACAAATTTAAGAACAGGGGTTAAGTGTGAATTTCAAGAGCTTAAGATACGAGTAAACGCGTAGAATTCAGAGTTGGGCAAAGAAGTGGAATTTGGATTGATTTGTTTAATACTTGGGTTAAACCAACACAGAGTCCTTTATTGGATAAAACATTCAGCTATTTCTTGTGTTTGGAGTATTACAGTTTCGGGTTCTATCATAAGGCTTGGAGAAACGCATGACCAAACAGGGTGAACTTATTTCTTCCTGTCTTATCAGTGCTCACGCCTTGTATTTACGTACGCTTTAGTCAATTATAAGATAAGGTGGCGCCCACATTTAATTAACTCGAAAACAACGAATTTTATAAACACTGTAAACGGCCCGATGTTGAGTTTATCCAGGATATTGCTAATTTTCCTGTCCCAAATCGTATGACCGTTAGAGCCGTGATAGCCGTTATCAATTAAATGTCAGTGACAGGAACCTAGTAAATATATTTTTAATTGAAAAAAATCCTATTAAGAACAAATCACAAACTATCGAATAGATAAATGACCCAAAGATGTTCTTTCGCATACATACTAACATAATAACTTAATGAACACTTCTAATAATGAAAAAAATAAATACCTTGCACGTTGGAAACGTAGTAAGGAATAGTAAGGAATCTTCATTTACCTGAAACAAATAAAAAAAAATTACAAAATAACACTTACAAAACATATATAGACATGAATTTCATGTCGAAGATCGTGATTTCTGAAGCCTACACGAAGACAATGCCAGAGGCTTTTCAGCGTGGGTTTTTAGACTGTCACCTGTTGCTGACCTCCTATAAAAGGGCAAGAAGAATTATTTTTGTTTAATATTACTTATTTTAAAAAAAATTACTACAACTGTTTAAATTTCCGATAGGAATCTGCGTGTTTACGAAATATGCGGAATGTGATTTAAATACTAGATTTGTGTATAGACACAGACACCAAAAAAAGTTAATATATTGTTATAACCAAAATGCGTGTTTAATTTATTTTTATCGCTTATTTTATTCATAAACGATCACCATTACGTTGAATAAGAATTATTCTTTACTTAATTTATAATCCGCAAGACGGTAATTAAAATATAAAAATGTTTTAAGAACAAACTTTATACGTATAAAAAATAGTTTATAACAAATAAAATTGTTAAATTTAAATTTAATATCTGCTTACAATGTAATAAATAAATTTAGGTAGGAAAATTATACGTTTTATATTACACTATTATTTCTTGTGTCTTTTTCAATATAGGATAACGTTTTCTTTTATGAATCTAAATTGATGCAATACTTAAAATTTTTTTCTTAATTTAAACAGGTAGTAGAGATTATGCATAATATAACAGATGTTGAGCTATGCAAGAATTTAAGGTAATTGCCGCAATTCAGCTTTTTAACGTGAGATTTTTCAGACGTCCGCTTAGTGATAAAAAACCGTTTTGGCTTCAGGTCTTAATTTAATTTTCTACACGAAGCAAATTAGACAAAATTTTTTAAATGTTTACATACCGAATCAACATTTTTTTACTGTATCGCTCAGAGTTTATACACATTCAAATATGGATGTCTCACAAGTCACATAAATACGTAAAATTGTAAATATTTTTTGTGATCAAAACCTCTCTAGAACGAGAATACACTATCCATAGAACAATATTCAAATGCAATCAAGACCATGTTTAAATTTATCAAAAAATGGACGGTTAAAGGTGTTAATTAAGTACACGAAGGGGTAATAAACAAATAAAATGAACACCATAGTAAAAGAAGCAAATCTCCAATATATATATATATATATATATATATATATATATATATATATATATATTATTGAGGGTCTGACTTATAATAAGCTAGAAAGAAACCCAATAAGCATTATATGAGTGTGAGAGAGACATAACTTTACCGATGTTGCCACTTGTACATATTTACATGTAGGCACAAAATATGAACTACTTAAGACTCCTTCAATCTAGCTTCAACATTTCTAACGAAACCAAAGCAATTAAGATGATGTTGAAAAGTCGCGTGTTCTTTGAAACTATTAAGTAAATACTTTACACTTAAACATTAAATGATAATACCTCAAACATCGAAGTTTATTGTAATTGCGAATTTATGACATGGTTCGATTACTACTCGTAAGAAGAACCAAGAAGAAACTTACGAGAGCTACAAACAAGAACATCAACATTTACAACTTAAGTTTAAGGTTTAACTTTAGCATTATAGTTCTTATTGAAAAACCAACTATTTTTTAAAATGAACAGCATACACTTCCTTCAAAACTCTACTTTATAAGATTTTCGAAAAAAACTCCACATTGCGCAAGGCAGTAAACCAATCTGTGATAAAATTCAGTTCGGGTGTTTTCTAACATTTCTTGGGTGATGCTGTTTAAAGAGTCTGTAATTTTGACACGAAGTTCGTCCAAATTGTTAGCACGTTCATGTCTGTGCCCATAAATTTGCTGGGATACGTATCTCCAAACAAAGAATTCGTTTGGCGCGATATCAGGTGAGCGAGGAGGATATTTAATAGTACCTTTTCCACTAATAATACGGTTAGGGAACGTAGTTTCCAAACACTGTTGAACTCTATTGCAGTGTGAGCAGGGCCGCCATCTTCTTGATACCAAATGTCATCAAAATTTATATTGAGGCGTTGAACAGATGGAACTATCTGGTTTCTAAACAGTTCTAAATATTTGTCCGCATTCAAGTTTACGTTGATAAAAAATGAACCAATTATGGAATTGCCTAACATTCATGCCCACACATTAACTTTTTGGAGGAATTGCATCCTGTAAGGATGTTTTCCCGAGAGTAACCAACAGCGACAGACGGATTGTGATGGCCATGTAAGAGAACACTCGTCGGCCCGATTCATCATATCTTCACAAAATTTCATACGCTTTTGATGATCTTCTGGAAAAATGTCTTGTGTAGTTTGCAACTCATAGCAACGGTATTTATTCCTTTTCAAGATATTGCGAACTGTTCTTGGTTTCATATTCATTTCTTCAGCAATTTTTGTAGTATTGTACAGGAAATTAGTTCGCCATCGCTCTGTCATTCCTTTTTAGCATCTTTATTATTCGTTGAAGAAAAAGCAAAAATTAACTTTACCTTATTTTTCAAGCTCTATAACCTAAATATATTTTCATGTATACAGGGTGTTCCAGTTTTACTCTACTCTTTTATTTTAAATGGAACACCCTGTATATTATTACATTTTTTAATTTCCTGTTGAAATTGAAGGGTACTTTGTTAAGCAAACAAGTCACCTACAGTCCACCGTTTTGGCGTTATCTCACGTTCTTTAAAAAAAAATGACGTTTGCGGTATACTCAAAAATCACTAATATCTCACAAAGTAAAATAGATGGGCACATGCGGTTTTTCACCATTCGATAGAGCATGAAAAGGTCAATCAAAAATTATCAAAAGAGATAGATTTTTTTGCGGGTAAATTTTTGATTTTCGAAAAATTGAATCATGGATAACTTGATTTTTTAAATAGAAAGGTTTTTTACATAGACACACGCGGATTATTTTTCTCTTTTGATTTTGTTAATGCACGTTTTCTATTTTTTATTTTCTTTTTTGCTATATCGCCTAACAGAAAAACAAGGAAAAGGACGCAAAATAATAATTTATTTTAATTTTATGTTAATCATATTCCATTTAACAAACTAATGCTAAAAGGAAGCAATTAGAAGTATTTTAATTCAATAAGTTTCAGTAAGTAGTCCATTTTATTTTAAAGTCTTGACATTTTTGTGTTGCATAGGAAACTGCGATTTTTATTTTGTTCTTTATTGTTTCTTACGTGATACTAGACAACAATATTCATCATGGTAGGGGTGATATTTACGAGTACACTTTTTTATTGTAGTAGGCTTTGCTAGTTTTACATGCAGTACAAAAACAAAAGCCTAATTATTGTTTGACTGTCACAAGAAATAGCAGAAACTGAAGTATTGTTTGCAATTAGCTCTTAATCAACATGAATTTTACTCAAAACGAATTAGGGGACATGGTGTTTGATTTGTTCCTGTGTATAAACAAAGATATCCTGACAGTCGTCGTCCAACTACCCGTGCGTTACAAAAATTATTGACTCAATTTGAACAAACAGGAAGGGTACACTACAAAGCAAATGTTCAAAGAAGAACAGAAGAAACTGAATTTACTGATGAAGCTACCTTCCACAGCAACGGCCCACTAAACCGTTGGAATTTTCATTATTATTATAATATAAATCCACATATTGTGCGATATTTAGATCATCAGCACAGATGGACGATAAATATGTGGGGAGGAATTGCAAATAACTTTGTGATAGGTCCTTATTTCTTTGATCATCATTAGAATGGTAACCTATATTTGGAATTTATAAATAATGTGTTACCAGAATTACTCGAAAATGTTCCTGACAACATAAAACATATCATGTGCAACCAGTCTTGCCACTATTCTAGGAATGTGCATAATTTTTTAAATCTTCGATTTCCCAATCGCTGGGTCGGCCGAGGAAGTCCCATGTCATATGGCCTGCAAGATTGCCGGACCTAACCATGATGGACTTTTTTTGGGGTTTGTCAAAAATTTCGTATATGAAGAAGAACCTACAACACAAAAAGTAATGAAAAACAGAAGATACGCATTTTCTAACGTAACTCCGGAAACACTATTAAATGTGCGCCAATCTATGCAGCAAAGGCTTGAAAAGTGTTTAGTATTAAACGGACAGAATTTTGAGCACCTCGTGAATTAAAATGTTGGTAATGTTTATTTTAATTTTTTGCTAATAGCTTTAGTTTGTTAAATGGAATATGATTAACATAAAATTAAAACTACTGCGATATACTAAAAAAGTAAATAAAAAATCGAAAATCGCCAATTCTGTAAAAACGGCTCAAGATAGACCCATACGTGCATTAACAAAATCAAAAGAGAAAAAAAATCCGCGTGTGTCTATGTAAAAATATATATCTTTCTATTTAAAAAATCAAGTTATCCATGACTCAATTTTTCGAAAATCAAAAATTTACCCGCCAAAAATCTGTATCCCAAAAATTATCCTTTTTATAAATTTTTATTAACTTTTTCGTGCTCTATCGAATGGTGAAAACCGCATGTCCCTAACTATTTTACTTTACGAGATATTATTCTTTTTTGAGTATGCCACAAACGTCATTTTTTTTTCAAAAAACGTGAGATAACACCGAAACGGTGGGCTGTAGGTGATATGTATGCTTAACAAAGTGCCCCTCAATTTCAACAGGCAATTCAAAAATGTAATAATATATAGGATGTTCCATTTAAAATAAACAATTAAAGTGCTGTGCAGCAAAAGTCGAACACCCTGTATACATGAAAATCTTTTTAGGTTATAGAGCTTGAAAAATAAGGTAAAGCTCGTTTTTATACTTTTTTTTAACAACAAATAATAAAGATGCTAATATATATATATATATATATATATATATATATATATATAATGGGTGATTTACTGTGGATGGCATATTTCGATATTCTCTACCCAACTAAAATTCTCCACAATGCGGTGTTGCCGCTTCTATTAGAAAGTAGTAGCAACTTTAATATTTTAAACGGAATACCGTGTGAATAATATAATTTCTAGGATCTTCGTCAGTTTTCTGACAACTTCTCTTAATATTTCCCTATACCTATCTGTAACCGTTTTTGAATCAATAATTAAGTTCAATTTTTTCGTCGGAAAATATGACTGATAGCTTAAAGTTCAGTGATACAGTGATACCGAAATTTGGTCTAGAGTAAGGTAATACTTAGAGGCTTCCCACGCTTTAGCTGAATCCCAGTTACTACAATACAGTGTGATTCAAAAATGTAGTTATCTCACTTCAATAGTGACTAAAATGAATTATTTTAACTGTGTATTAATACTAATCCGGAAAGCTGCTGAAATTAGCCGTTTATGTATGTATATCATATCTAAATCTAACTGGTCGGGTTTATGACTTATGAGCATTTACTTACGAAAATGCACTTTTAAAATGATATCCCCATTCGGTTTTTGGTAAGTAGGCCACGATTACTATTTGACATTAACATTGTGTCATTACCGTAATTATATCAACGTTTTCGTCCATTCAGTAGCTGAAAATACCTTCAGAAACGATGGAACAAAATTATTCAAACAAAGTTCTTATAAATTTGTGTATTATCTTTGAACAATGACAAAGAAAGATATAAGATCTCTATAAAATAATTATGGAGAATATTACAAAATGTGTTCGAATCGCTGGCCGTTTACTTCCAAGCAGTTCAAAATGCTGGTGTTGACTACTTTTGCTGTGGCAGATCTTATTTCATTCGGATCCAATTTATCAAATGCTTGGGTGATTCTTTGTAACAACTCGTCACTCGAATGTACAGGCGTTTTATAAACTTTTTCTTTAAACATACCCCACAGATAAAAACCATCTAATGGAGTAAGATCTGGTGATATCTCAGGCCAATTCCACGGTCCCAAACACATTATCCACCGATCGTCAAAAGTCTTTCAAGTTTTCTGCTCACTTTTCTAGTACAATGAGCAGGAGCCTCGTCTAAATGATACCAATAATTTCGATATTTTTCAAGAAGCAGATCATCGACGTAGTTCTCTACAATATTTTCCAAAATATGTAGGTATCTTCTTAGTGACTCCTGGTATATCATATACCTCACTTGGTTATATAAAAATGACAATTTTTTCTATTGAAAATCCCTTCCCTTGAAAATTTTTGTTCGTCAGTCCAAATTGTTTTATTTAAAAAAGGATATTCTTGGGTGCGTACTAACATCGTTTCACAAAATTCATCTCTCTGTTGAGGGTTTGGGTCTCCATTGCTTGAACATTGGTGAATTTATAATCATGCATGTTATGTATTTGCAAGATTCTTGGTACTGATGAATATAGTTATACCCAAATCCTGTTCAGCACTTCCTATCGATGCGTGAAAATATGACAAAACAACGGTCTGGTTGTCTTCAGAAGCTGCGGGTCGATGCAAGTTTTTTATCGATTTTAAAGTTGATCTAAACGCCTTGAAAATTTCCTGAATTCGTATAAATTTCCTGAGGCTCATTGGTGGTAGGTTCAGATACATTTCATTGTACTTTCTACACTGTCCAAAGATAATAAACAAATTCATAAGAACTTCGTTTGAGTACTTTTGTTCCGTCATTTCTGAAGGTATTTTCAACTTCTGAATGGACGAAAGTGTTGATATTATTACGATAATGACGCAACGTTAATGTCAAATAGTAATAGTGGAGTCTTACTAAAACCGAATGTGCATGTTTTCTGGCCAAAAAAACTGAAATTAATTTTTATTTCAAAAACGGTTACCGTTAGGTATAAGGAAATATTAAGAAAAGTTGTCAAGAAATTGATGAAAATCCTAAAAATAATATTATATGCAGGTTGTTCCGTTTAAAATATCAACGTTGCTATTACTTTCTAATAGAAACACCGCATTGGCGAAAATATTTTGTTGGGTAAATATCCCATCCATTAAATTTTAAGAGTGATCAGTTACCCGGTTCACCAGAAACGTCTAACGTACCATCGACCGTGAATCACCCTGTATATAAGTTTATTGGGGAATGCATTCCCCAATAAAATTATTATCAGTCAAGATTATCCACGTACTTATACGGGGGGGGGACCTAAAAAACCCGGAAATAGCTCTGTTGTGGTCGGGGCTTGTGCAGTATGAATTTCTCTCACTAGGTGCATGTAGCGTAACTCATTACCGGTTCGGTACCGCCTGGTTTGTTGGCCTGGTTTGGTCTGTTCATCTTTAGTGATAGTTTTTGCTAATGTTATTTTGTGCTCTTTTCGTTTTTCATGGTGGCAAGTTTTAATGAACAACGTGCGGCCGTAAATTTTTGCTTGATGCTCGGTAACAACGCCGCTGAAACTGTTTTAATGTTGAAAACAAAGATGATACTATGTCTATTGATGACCAACCTCGTTCCGGATGTCCATCAACTGCCCGAACAGACGAAAATGTTGTGAAAATTAAAGAAATTGTGCTCACAGACCGTCGACTGACCATTGATCAAATGTCAGAGATTAGTGGGGTATCTGATTGATAATCGAAAAGAACATCCAGTTGAAACATGTCGTGCTTTGAAAGAGCAGCTTGAAACTGATCCAGATTTCCGGTCGAAGGTCATTACAGGTGATGAATCGTGGTGCAATGGTTACGACCCAGAAACAAAACAAAAAGCAAGTCAATAGAAAACGTCATTGTTACCCCGTCCAAAAAAAAGTCAAATCAAATTAAACATCAAAACAATGCTCATTTGTTTTTTGATGTGAAGGGGTAGTTCATTCACAGTTTGTTCCACCAGGCCAGACGGTTAATCCAGCTGTTTATTTGGAAGTTTTAAGAAGACTGCGCAACAGTGTCCGTCAAAAAAGACCCGATTTGTGGTAGACAGGGGACTGGGTTTTCCATGACAACGCACCAGCACACACAGCCATCACTGTTAAACGGTTTTTGGCAAAAAATAACATGAGTCCGCTGCCCCACGCACCTTGCGCATGACCTGATTGTGTGATTTATTTCCAAGCATGAAAATAAAAGGATTCGACAAGATTGATGTCAAGAAAAAACGAGGAAGAGTACAAAAAGTGTTTCGAACAGTGAAAACACCGATGGGACAAACGTATCAAGTGTAATGAAGAGTACTTTGAAGGAGATAAGGTTGTTATGTAAAAAATTGAAATATATAGCTTTTAAAACATACTTCCGTTTTTTGGGTACCCCTCGTGTTTATATATATATATATATATATATATATACATATGTATGTATATATATATATATATATATATATATATATATATATATATATATATATATATATATATATATATAGAAAATCAGCTGGTAACAACTCCGATATATCATCGCGCGTTGCTCTAGCTCAGCAGAAAAAATCCTAATACAATATTTTAGATTACCCCATTCTGATTGTGACGTGCGTTCATCTTATACTTCACTTTTCTAAAACCATTGTTTTCATCTAAAATATTGCTTAAAATACAAAACGGGGCAAATACATATCTAGTTCACTTATATATAATTTTATTGTTTTACTTTTTTAAATGAAAAGATTTGCTTAATTTTATTTAAACTTATTCCACCTTAAAAATTTGTTACTAACGCCATCTGATGGATTATGAATGATATAGTTGGGCGGGTGGAGACGCTAGCTACCTTTTAATGTACTTGTGCTCCTTCGACGAATGTAAATTCGGATATAAACATTTTCAAAGAACATGAAATTTCATGGACCTTACAAACTACCCACACAGAGGTAATTAATCATTTATGCTCCTAAAATGGTGCACATGTGTAAAGTAACCTTATTGCTACGTGTTCCTTGATCGATAGGTATATTTCTTCACACTGAAGGGTAAACGATAAAAAAATGTAATTGTAAAGATATTTAATTACAAATTTAACGTCAGTGTTGCAATATTAGGGAACAGTGGTAATTTTGTCGTAATATCCAACTTGCAAAACGGAAGAAAAATCCGTAGACAATTGAGTAAGAATTAAAGATAGAACAACTACTTAAAATATGTCGAAAGTTGTAGAGATCATAGATTTTGGATCTACGCTATTTTTCGAATAGTAAATTGAAATTAAGTAAAAGTTCGTCTTTAAAAACATCCGAGGTGACGATACATCACGAATATAGGTGAGTAACTTTCAAAATCATCGATTACTTTCATTGGGTGATTGTATATTTAGGCACAAAAATGGCCATTATGACAACCGGTGTTTAGATTCATAAGACGGGTTGTTGAGTGGGGAATACAGCAAACGGTTTGTATCTTCAACTGGTCAATCCGACCATTTGTGATACTTTGGACATAACCCTACGCCTACAATTTACTTTAAAGTTACGGAAATTGGTACAGGGGATAAAGTAGTAACCGTTATGTGTTGGAAAAACTATTATCTTTGGTAGTTTTTTATAAATAAATGAAACATTTCATTTTATGCAATAAACTTTTGTGACAGACTTCAATAAAACAAGTAGTGCGCAATTAAGACCAATGGAAGTGTATGAACGAGCATTTTTGTAAACTAGCTTACAAGAAAATAATTGTACCTTTTTAAACACACTTTCCACACATATTAACTAAAAGTATTAATGAGTACTAGAGTGCACGAGAATAAACAATTGCAAGCGTTTTAACGAATAAAGAATGGGCGGTGTCCGGAGCATGTTAAGACGATGATGTAATTGCAATATTACCGATTAGTGACAGGTTTGATCATTTCAACAGACGACGATACGAGGTTAACCTTATAAGTAAAAACGTTATTTTTAACATTAAGATTTTTTCTTACATTTTGATAATTCAATTATTTTCTTGATAAACAATACTATTCCATTTTCAGTTTTTAGGGATAATTTTAACTAGAGCAGGTCCGATAAGGACTAGTTCAAAAATTTACGTTTTTTTTTTGTGCAAGGCATAAATGAACAGAATTTATTAGTTTGTTTATGTAAGCATTAAATTTATCCATTCATCAATGGAAATCACGTTCAACCTTATTTTTGTTTATATTTATTTTAAAGTGATATATTTGACAAAATTGTTTTGTTACTTGAATTGTATTAATGGATACTTCGTTTACAAAATTAATGTGTTTGTGTTTATGTTTGCGTTCCCGCCCGAGTGCGCGCCCGCGGCCGTGTTAGCGTTAGCGTCTGCGTGTATGTGTGTGTGCGTGCATGGATATGCGTGTGCGTGTGCGTGTGCGTGTGAGTGTACGTGTTCGTGTGCGTGTGTGTGTGTGCCTGTGAGGGTGCGTGTGCGTATGTGTGTGCGTGTGGTGTACGTGGGTGGGTGCGTGCGAGCGTACGTGCTAGCGTGTGTGTAAATAAAAGAATAAATTACAACTGTACTAATTAATTTAATTGCGTAATTCAAATTTAACGTAATTGTGTGGTCTGGTCACTCCTGGTAAGTTAATTACATTAATGTATCTTCTTTGGTGGTTGAACAACTGCAAAATTTTAAATTTATCATTGAAGTTAGTAACTTCCAATTACAGTTAAAGAGATTCAAATAACCACGTTATCGATTAAGTAATTAAATGTTTTCAAAACTTTAACTAACGTATAGGATTGAAGATACAGTTTAGTAATGTGATTATTAATAAACTTGGTTTAATAGTTCAAGCTAAGCTGGAGGTAAATCTATTCAACAAAAACACTTACATAAGTCAACCATTAAGCTCAAATTCCACTACAATTACCATCTTACGTTTTTCAAATTAATTTAATGATTGGTTTATTATTTTTAGTATTAATTGAATCCAGCGGCTTTATTTACATAAATTTTACCATGCGTAGTAAAGCTAAGGTGGAACTTAAGAAATTATGTTTGCAATGAAGATTTTAATTGTACCAACTGTCGTCGTGCGAAGGCTACAACTGCTCCTGTCTCTTTCCGGTTTTTGACGATAGTGGCGCTCGTACGAGCTATTTCACCGAATTTTTAACTAACGTGTGGTAGGAGAATAGTGTTAAAACTAATCAATCTATTAACCAACTTACTAACGTCTTCTCCTCTGCAATGGACCACCAACCCGCTTCTATAAGAAATTACAGCGCGTAGTGTGGATCATTCCCATAATGTAATACACTTAGTTACCTAAGCTGTTTACAGTACTCTTTAATTAATTGAACTTTCTTTAAAACATACATAAGTATACCTTCAACAAACCAATAACATAACTTAAGAGAAAGATAAATTAAATCTTCACTATATAATAACATGAAAACGATATTAAACCTAACCAAAACTTCAAGTCGAACAATAAACAATAAACAAAACGGAAGATTCTGTATGACGGAAGTCGGTGGAATCTGGAAGTAAAACGTGCACCCGATTTATTTAATCTATCCTGCGCAGGTCCTAATGAACCCCTGGTTTGGCAGCATCAAAGGTTTTCCTAAACTCTTTTGAATACGGTACTGTTGGTACGGTTTCCTACAACTACGTGCAAACAAGCAAGGTTTGGTTCTTTCTGTTTTCGAAAGAGATTATTTGAACGCTTAAGCGGGTACAAGGGGGATGTCTTTGACTATCAAACTTAATTAGGCCAAGAACTTTATTTAGCTTTATTTAGTTAAAATCAATACTTCTATATCTTCAAAGCGTATGTGTAATGTACAGGGTTAAAACATTTACTATTAGCTACAAGATGTTTTAATCTTAGGGATATTAATTGAAATATTTACAAAGCTATACATAGCATTACTGACGACAATTACGGAATGTTTACCAAACATGTTAACGTTACCTTGATTTAGAAGGTTTTTGTAGTCGATCCGATCCTTTAATAAAACGAACATATAAGTATTATATGGTTATTTGTTTAACTTTGTTAAACCATTTTCATACAGAAAATTATTTATTTTAAAGTACTAAATTAATTCAAACCTTTCCTTGATAAATATTTAATCAGGATACCTCATACCGTATGTACTTGTTAACTGGATATACAAACTAGCTCGGGTTTTTTAAATTACGGAACAGGCGGCTTCACATGAACGAAAACAGTCTAGGAATGATATGGCGAGTGAATTAGATTCTAACAGGACTGGTATGTCATTTAAACCTTCAGATATTTGAAACAGAAGAATTACTGTAAGTAAATATTATATATTTACTTCGGGAACGACGCTTAAAATAAAAATAGGTTGTAATTTTCATGTGATAGAAAATAAATATAGAACCAGAAAATTAAGGTACATAATGCCTGGATGTTATCGTGATCTGGACCTAGTTTTAGTTTTGAATACGATAACGCCCTTCACGTCTGGTTTGCCAAAGGCGGTATGTAAAATCAGCCCGTAAAACCTCCTAGATATACTCTGGGAATTGCTAGTAGAGTAGACTTTCCGACTTTCTGTCCGATGATTGAAGCAAACGCTAGGTATGTCTCTGTGTTGCGATTTAGTGTACAGGACGTTTGAAAAGTTATATGCAGGTGAGGTGGTGCTGAACATTCGTGAGGTAATGGGTTCGATTCCCGTTACCGTCTACCTTGTATGAGATTTTTTCAGGGGGTTTTTCTCATACACATGCAGCGGCATGGTCACTGCGTATATGCATACCATGTGCGGCTACTTAGACGAATGCTGGGATAGTATTTTCTCCCTCATAACCCTAACTCCGTTCCTTCCAATACTATCATGACCACACCCATCCTTAACCCCATCATGCATATATATGTAATGTATGTAGGCTGGGTATTCATGATGGTCGCTGAAGGAGCTCTGATGACTCGAGCAGTCTGCTCCCCCCCTTGAGGGGGGAATCAAATACGTGGCCCTTTATGTTTCCCTGTATCACACGCTAAAAGATCTGCAGTTATATTCAAACTCGGTGTATTTGGACACGGCGTTGTTTAATAACACCAACATCGGTGATTGGTTTCTCACAGATGTTGCCAAACAGTGGGGACTCTAACTTATAAAATGTTTTAACGGTTGTCTTATTTACAGCAGAGGACCAAATTGATTATTTGTTAAATATAAAATAATTTAAAAAAATGTTAATCAATAATTAATTCAGGTTACCTAGGTTTTAGTATTTGTAGAATCGTTATTTTAGTGAGAGAAATTCTTACATTAAAGTTCTTATCGGTGAACATCTTACTTCTGGGATACACACTGACAAATTAAGGTTTGATAGTGCCTTTTTAACATTGTACTGGGTGGCCAAAGTTCGATGTTTTAATAGGGAATCTAGTACACTATAGTTCGTATAAAAAATTAAACCTCGCATCCTCGATCTCTTTTTTGAGAAAAACTCAATGGTACACTTCAAATTTGGCTAACGTCTTTTGTTTTCGAGTTATGGCCAAAAATTTAGATTTTCGAGTTTTCATTTTATTACTCGCTTATTTATGAAAAGAGAAACAAATCATTTCTGCGTTCTTCAGGAACTTTTTTGATAAGAATGCAGTGGAGTAGTCAATTCTTTAAAAATATTCTGGAAATACGAGTTATAGCATAATGTTGTATTGGAACGCGTAGTTGGCTATGGTATCAAAAAATTACTAATTTTTTTCTGATCCAACGATAACATGTGGGATCAAATTTTTCATTTTTACTGCTTTTTACAAAAATATTTTTTTAGGATAATGTTTTATCCAAAGTAACAATAATTATTTAAAAAAAAAACTCACACATTACGTGACATTTTTACAAACCAAGAACAAAGAACCATAATATTGAATATACGGTTAATGTATGATATATATATATATATATATATATATATATATATATAATTGAAAGTCCTGACTGACTTACTGACTGACTGATATATCAACGCACAGCCTAAACCGCTTGTCCTAGAGACATAACTGACTGTCTGATGTATCAACGCACAGCCTAAAACTAGAGACATAAAATTTGGACAGTGTATTCTTTATGAAGTGTAGGTATTCACTAAGAAAGGGTTTTTCGAAATTCCACCCTAAGAGGGTGAAATGGGGGGGTGAATTTTTTGTGAAACTTTTCATTTTCTGGGCCGATTGACTCAAAAATTGGTACACATACTCTTCAGTTTAAATTATGAGACACGTGTATCACAAAATTTAAATATCGCCCCCCCCCCGTCATTCTGAGATCGCAGCAACGCGCGACGGGTACGGCTAATTTTTATATAAATTGTATTTAATGTGTCCTCAAAAAGAAATAATCTAGGGGCGTTAAATCGGGTGGCCACCTTACAGGTCCATCTGTTCCTACCCATTTGTCTTCAAAACGAACGTTTAACAATTCAGAGACGTTTCTACTATTGTGAGGGGGTACCCCATCCTGTTGAAAATATAAGTTTTGTCTAATGTTCAGCGGTAAGTCATCTAAAAACTCCACGAGTACGTGGTAGTTTAAAATTTCAGAATATCGTTGACCATTCAGTTTTGTTTCATAGATGTGATAAGCAAAATGCGAGTTCCGAATAAGGCACACCAAACACTAAAACCGAAACGTCCCTGATTTTGAACGTCAACGGAACGGTGCGGATTAATGTCGGACCACCAGTGCTCATTGTGTTTAAAACTGACAATGTTTGACTTCATCGTATACCAGACTCGGCCTCAATTTGACGGGTTGAAAACGAAGGATTTGCAGCTACCATTCCGATAACATTGACGACAACTTCCTCAGCATCTTCAATATTGTAACCTTTTGTTTTGGTTTGTTAAAAGCCCCATGATGTAAGAGATTTTGCACTTGTAAGGTGATAATAAACAATCAAATGTTATTAAATTGCCAGTTCTGTAACAACGCAATGACAAATAGGAACCTACTTTGTTTTATCAGAAAGATTGTAAATGATACAAGCCTACTTGTATTTAAAATAAACTATTTTTGCTAAAAGCAGCAAAAATTAATAATTTGACCCCACATGATATATATATATATATATATATATATATATATATATATATATATATATATATATATAAATTAGTAATTTTTTGATGCCATAGCCAACTACGAGTTCCACATAAAAATACAACTTTATGCTATAACTGGAATTTCAAGGATTTTTTTAAAGAATTGACTACACCACTGCATTCTTATCAAGAAAGTGCATGAACAACTTAAAAACGTAAAAGAACGCAAATTGTCATTTAATAAGCGAGATATGGCCATAACATGAAAATTCGAAAATCTGAATTTTTGGCGATGACTCGAAAACAAAACACTTTAGCCAAATTTAAAATGCATCATTGAGATTTTCTCAAAAAAAGAAATCGAGGATGCGAGGTTAAATTTTTCATACGAACTATAGTTTACGAGATTCCGTATTGAAATTTGACCACCCGGTACTTTACTTCACCTCATGTTGTTTTTGTTGATGTGTGATGTTTGGTTTCAATTAACGTCCAGCAAGTTACGTACCTACGTACGCTGATTAATAGCTCACGTTCACTATATTAGCTTATCGCATAATGATCCAAAGATAAATAAATATTTAGCATATAAATGATCAGATAAAATTAGTTAACTAAAAAAGTTATAGATGATTTCTAGAAAAAAATTGTCACAAAGAAAAAAAATAAAATAATATGTAATTGAAAAAAAGTACATTACTTTTATAACCCATTGGGGCCTGGAAGATTATGATATCTATAATAAAGATTTAAGAAAAGCATAATATTCCCTTGGCAGTAAACAGCGAATGACAACTATGTTAGTTTAGAAGAATATAAAAAATTGTTTAATGAATATTCGAAACCAACGCACAATAATGTGAGAGATCGAATATTTTAAAACTATACGTTAAAATCAGGGTTCTAGGCGAAAATCTAGCCGTAAGTGAACAAAATAAAATGTTAATCACAAACAACTTAAATATTTATCTCAGCTACTGTAATAAAAAATGTAAGTTTTAGTAACATGAAACACGTGAGGGTCAATTATATGGGGTGGAGTTCCACAGGGCTCTAAACTGTATCCCGTATTGTGAACCGCCAATTAACTATAAATCCATTTTTCAAATAAAAATGTTTGAGGTTAACGTTTATTACTGCTTTGACAAGAAACTAAAATCTACGGTACTCAACTAAATAGTAATTTGTTTATCTATAACAGTTTTATTTTAATTATACAAATCTAAAAAAAGATTTTGACAACTACCTGTTAGCAAAAGTTTATTGACATATCTGTTCTTTACATAAATTTTATTTTATACGTAATTTAAATAATACTTTTTTCAGTATTAAAATTCAAAGGAAGAGAGAGCTACACTCAAAGCATGTAAAAAAGAGATTACTATTAAGATTTATTATTACCTATCTATCGGTGCATAAATCACGAGAACTCTTATGCATAAATAAATCATGTATAAAACATGAAAGCATGATACAAATAATAATAATTGCACCCACGTCAACGATATTTGCGCTAATTGGAGAAAATAATCAGTATATATGTGTGTGGGGCTTTTAGAAGAGTTCTTACAAAAGCTCTTTACCTTTTAATATCTAATGGATGCCGTTGATTCATTATACTTTATAATCACTATACAAAGGTGTAAAAGGAACAAAAACTTGCATTATTAAAATTTATTGACAATCGGGTAGGTGAGATTATTTTATGAACGTTATACGTTACTTCGTAATTATTTCTTATTACACGAGACTTTCTATGGCCATTCCCATAGTGCGCAATTAAAGGTTAAAAGGCAATAAAGATGCCTAATTAAAACGTGTCTTATATTACAGTATTTGCGTAGTACGATGATGTACTCAAACTGGAATAGCAATAAATTTGTTATTTGCTAGATCACATTTAGTTGTATGTCCTCATAGTACAGTTGTATCCAGAAATTTCCACATCATCCATTTTTTAAATGGATCTTTGATGTTTATGCTTATGTCTATCTTATTAGACTACCTTTGCGTAGAGTTTACCTTTTTCTACACAGGTGTATTGACGTTCTTCACTGCGCACTGCATCTATCTAATCTTAGTTTGTTTAGTTATACTTACTATAGTACTGTAATAGTGACTTGTCTGTAAATTTTTCATTCCCGATTTCGAATCTCGATTTTATCACCGACCCGTTGTAAGTGTATAGTGGGTTCAGTGGTAGAGGAGTAACTGAATAAGCAATTTACAGACAGCACGAAACAATGCGAGTGAGCACTTATATTTTATTATACTAAAATATACGGCTGTTATCAAAGTGTGTCAAACCGGGGCAAATTTTATATGGGCGAGGTTTAGGCAAGAGGACATTCTGAGCGGACACTTCTTGCTAAAAAAATATAGGCAAACGATTCTTTAGGAATCTACTTAAAACTGTTAAGGTAGAGCGTAATTAAAAATAAACCGTCATTATCCCAAGGAGAACTAGCCTACCAGTAGAATCGGGACGCCCTCATTACCCTGATGATGGTAACTTGGGTAAAGACACCATTACAGCGTTCGAAGTGTATTTTTTCCTTAACTAAGGGAAACAGTCAAAAATGGGTTCCCTATATAACGGAATACAATACACAGTTAACAGCTAAAAGTGCACGTAACAGGAACATTAAAAAAAGGTTTTAAATATCGTAAGTAAGTAATAAGTGCTGATACTATGGAATGAAATTGGGAATTTTGGCATTCAAAGGCGAATAACAGGGGTGAGCACAAGTCTGCACGTTCGCGGTTATAAAGAAGTTAAGACTGAAGAGACAGAAACGCGTAATCCAGAGAGATTTGTAATCAGGGATACTGTTGTGGAACTAAATGGGAAATAAGAACTGTATTTATTCTTAGGCAGGTTAGAATAGTAATGATTTTTTATACACGGTGACAAAATATAGCCTTGTAACAAACGTTTTTGGTGCGTTTAATTACCTTATTTTTATTACCAAGACTATTCTCTAGCTCGTAGATAACTTAATAGTTAATTACATACGGAGCTAAACTTCTGCAATACGAAACAAAATATTGCTTTATCGAAAACCTAACAATAAGAGAAATGGTACAAAACACAAATTAAACTTTACATTAATAAATTAATAAAACGGAATTGGAAATATTCTGATCTGTACTGCTTCTGAACCTAGAAATACTACGAAATTATGTACAATATTTACAGTGAGTAGTTATTGAAAATATTAACATTATCGTGATCTTAGAGGTTTTACTATATTTAACTGGACCTCTATTTAGTGAAACGCATTTAGTATCAATTATAATGAAATATTTATGCTTTTGTTATGTTCTTGCAAAACAATTTCCTTGGTTTTTGAATTATATTAATGGAACATTGGGGTATTCATTCAACGGCGGGGATCTTTTAAAAAGGACAAATTCTTTCTTTTAATTAAATACAGTGTAACAGTTCGAATAGGACTTTAAAACTTCAGTAAACACTTTACGTAAATATACAGAAGTGACTTCAAGACTAGCGGTTACAATAACTCGGGGTTTAGTATATGTAGTTAATTGAAAATTAATCATCACACTAGAAAGCACTAATAGTATTTATTATTTTTCCTGAACTTCGCAATAAAAGTAATTTACTTTTTGAACAGGATTTTATACCTTGATTATTATGACAAAAATATAGGCAAACGATTCTTTAGGAATCCACCTAAAACTGTCTAAGGTAGAACGTAAGCAAAAATAAACCATCATTGTCCCAAGGGCAACTAGCGTATCAGTAGAATAGGGACGACCTCATTGCCCTGATGATGGTAACTTGGGTAAAGACATCATTATAACGTTCGAAGTATATTTTTTCCTTAACTAAGGAAAACAGTAAAAATGGCACGATTTGGACCGGTAGTTCGTTTTAAGATATTATAGGTTAACGTTTAGTTAACCTATGGCGGCATGTAAAATTCTGTATAATTTGTATCAACCTTCCTAGTGGGCAGTGACGTTCGTCCGTTCACCCCTAGGATTTCCGGTTCTCGATAGATGAGGGTGTTAGTAGATTGGGCAATTAGGCGGTGACTCGGCGTTCACTGTCGTCATGTGGTACAATAATGCTACGTTGGGCAACTTCCCTGCTTACGGCCTTCGTCCGGTGTGTTTGTAGGTGTCGGTAAATGGTTTGAGGTCGAAGACAGTATGTAAGCCGGGTCTTTGATTTGAAAACGCCTCCTGGAGCTGATTAGGAACTATTAGGTGGTACCAAGGGAGTGCCATATTGCTGTAAATATCTCCCTGTGGACAGGGAACACTAAGCTACAATTCCTTTGAAACAAACTCCGATTCTGTACACGTGACCCGTGGTTTCATTCAACAACGTCGTGGGCGGCTATGGCTTTTGGTTGTGAGGCCAGCGCCAGTCATTTATTTATGGTAGCGTAAAATGAACAATCTGTGACGCTATATTAAGTAATATCATACTTGATAAAATACTTAAAATTGTCATGAGGTTGTATCGTACTAAAAATAGACAGTTTCAAGATTATTAAAAAATTTTTTTTGCAAAACATGGTAAACTTAGAGGAGTCATAACGAATTTATTTTTGGTTTAGTTATATCAAGTGATTTTTTTACTGACACATTTCTTATCACTTTCCACTATCGTATATGTTAGTATTTGATTTCGTAGGGTATATTTCAAGATTTATTTGCAGTTGAGTGTAAAGTTTCTTGGATATTTTAATGAAAATTTAACTATTAAACTTATGCACTTACATAGTCTCTATTTTCCATATTCACAATGCTGAAACTGTCGATTTTGGGATTTCAAAATACCAAGTTAAGTATTTTATCATGAAGAAGTTAGACATGGCATAATAATTAGTCTTTCATTTAAGATTTTGCTTAATTACGCGATTTTGCTCACCCTGACTAATTAAAAATGATAATAAATCATAATCCTTTTCAATACATACAAGCGTTATTATAAATGTTTCTTCTAAACTCAGTAGTTTTATTACATTTGCACAATCGTGCATAAAACAGTAATAGAGTAGACTAAAACTGAATTTATTAATGTTATCAATTAAGTAAATAAATGTAACTTCTAAATATCTATCAAGCCAAAACACTTTATAAGTTTAAATAGTAGTCTTCTACTGATTAAAAATATCTAAACCTTCACATCATTTACCCAATTTTAAAGTAATTGCACACCACAAGGTTTTATATCTGAATATAGTAACGATACAATACAAAGTAGTGTATAAAATGCAGAGTCGCAAATCTTGCCAAAAACCACTTACGAAGGTTAACAAAGGTAGTGAAGGTTATGATTACTCTTTCTTGTCGCGCGATTTTTAGTAAAATCGATATCTGACGCCCTCCTTTTAACCCTATCGACCGATCTACAATCCATGATATTAAACAAAACAAGAACAAGATCGAGTCGTTGTTCATAAATCAGCAGTCATCAGCTTCTTGTGTAAGAAAAACTTTAAAATCCGGTGAGTTTCTACAAGTAAAAGATACACTTTATGCATGGTTTGTCGAAGAAAGCAACAGACACACGCCTATTTCAGGCAAAATGCCAACGTTCTTACATACTTACTTGCGATGAAGCCGCTGTTCAGCAATTTATCGAGAGGTTTAAAAAGATTATTGAAGAAATGGAATTAGGTCCGGTTCAAGTTTATAATGCGGATGAAAGTGGTTTGTTGTGGCGGTTTTATCAAAGAATACATTTGTGTATCTTGGCCGCAAGTTAGCTAAAGACCGAATAACTTTTATGCTCTGTGCTAACGCTAGCGGTACTCATAAGTTACAAATGTTTGTTATTGGAAAATCCAATAGGCCTAGAGCATTAAAGAATGTACATTTGCCGGTTGTATACGCAAACCAAACTAAAGGATGGATGAACAAAGCACTGTTTACTAAATGGCTTAAAGAAAACCTTGTCCCTTCAGACAAAGTTTTTCCCAAAACAAAACCTGCCCCATAAAACTCTGTTAGTTCTCGATAACTGTCCCGGGCATCCAGAGGCAGAGGCACTCAAGTCTGAGGATGGCTTAATCACCACATTATTGTTGCTCCATCGCTACAGCCAAAGGATCAACATATGATTCATCGAACCATGAAAAATTCTAACCGAGTTATAAAAAAGCTTACTGTACAGTGTCTTGTCAAAAGAGAGGTGTTGTCCATGAATTGAAACAAACAAATCTTAAAGATGTTGTGTTTTATCTAACAAGTGCGTGGGAAAAGATTTCCATGAAAACTGTTTGTTCCTGGTCTAAGCTCTGGCTTTCTCTTGCTATACGGGAGGCTCACATGTAATGAGGACGAGCGACTGCAGGTTACGACGAAATTTTCGCATCGATCGATAGTGAAGACGACGAGGTGGAGGGGAAAGCTAAGTATCCGCCGGCGCCATTCCCAAACACTGTCAACAACGACGACTCAATGAATGTATTCGCGACTGGCATTACGTGGCCGGAAGAAAATGGCGTTTCAGCGAATAACAATCTCACTTTAAACAGACTGCAAGAAAATCTAACTAAAACAATCGTTGGATGCTAAAACGCAAAAGACAATTTAAAGCTTTTCCCCAGTTATTAATTACTAACTTTCGTCCATTTTGGTTTACAATGAGTACGCGTTGTTTTTAACGCTGCTTTATACACTATAATGCACTTGGTTTGCACAGAAGTTTATTGCTTTATATTCTTGTCTCTAATAATTTTCACAGTTCAACCATTTTTGTAACAGTATAAAACATTGTAAGTCTTATATATTCACTTAATACACAATGTTTTATTACATAATTTTTTATTTTTGTTTGAGACCCTCCATTAACCCATTAGTTACCACCAACAGCGTACGGCAGAAAACCGAGGAGCAGTGGCTAGTACGATTGAACGAAATGACGGGATACTTTTTGCCCAATGGAACGATAATGGTGTTGTTACTGTTGGTTCAACTCTGTTCGGAATAAAACCAACCACACCAGTGCAACGGTACTCACCTGAACAGAAACAAAAACATTACAGTACAAATACCTCGTTTGATTTATAGGTACAATCGAAACATGGAGGGAACAGACTTAATGGATCAGAATATCAATGCCTACAGGATCAACATAAGAAATAAGAAATGGTGGTGGTCTTTGTTCTCATGGAATATTGATGCCTTAATTTAAAATTGTTGGATCTTGTATAAAAAAAAACAAATAAAATATCGCAACTCGAATTCCGAAGGAGCATTATCGAGACCTATCTCACTCGATATGTAGTTGCCAAAAGAAACCCTGGACTTTCTGGGAGATCTTCATCGAGAGTTTTAGACGACATCCGTTTTGATCACCTACGTCGAGCATACCCCGGAGAAGAACCGCAAAAGGTGTGCAGGAATTATTTGTAAATCACAGACCCGAACAATGTGTAGCAAATGTAAAGTTGGATATGTGTTGACTATTTTTCCTTATTTCATATCTGCGTTTGTTTAAAACAGGTGTAGTAAGTATTTATTTTGTATCCTTTTCTTTCTTATTATTTCTCATATTTGCACCAACAGCACAAGAAATGGTACCCTTAGTCACATAACTGTGTTAGTACAGATAACCGACCATTAGTGCCCAATTTTCGAAAATTAGTCAAAAATACAATTTTTTTACTATTTTTCTTATGTTCCTAGAGCCAAACTAAACCCTCATAGCTAGTTTTATCAAAATACTTCAGAATAAAAAGTTATGGAATCTAATGGGTTAATCCGGCGACTTCACTAATCCTGCACAACCTTTCTGCATATAGCGCCGGATTACTGAGAGTACTGTATGATAATCAACTTTAAATTATACGGCGTTGGTAATTCTTCGTCACATGGTAATAATTTTGGTTAAAATACAACTAATTCTGTATTTATTACAATTTTAATGATTTTCAAGTTAGTGGTAAGTGTGCATCGACAAACTTAAAATGGTTAATTACACTTATCTTATTAATCAAAATCAATCTTTATCGCTAACTGTTAATTTATGTTGCCGAATTACCGCTTCATATTACTTTTCTGAATCATGTAAACGTGCTTTGCATAATTAAGTTGCTAAAATAATTATTAAAATAGCTGTTTTTATATCATTAATTACATCTTCTAAGTTATCTAGCTTATAAATCGTACAAGTCTGCTTCCAAGAATATTTTGAAGCCATTTAAGCTTCCGAATGCCAAACACTTTGTCGATTACTGAAAACAACTATGGTTGTGTATATACTGCAATTATACAGTATTAAAATAACCATTTTATTGGTGCCTGCCCCAGTACTTATTAAGTTTAAGGATTAGATGTAAATTATTATAAGTAATAGTGCTCTTTAACCCTCCATTCCCACACTTATTTTTTCTTTCATGGAACACACACTGGGGTATACGCCATCCCAAGCTTATTTATACATATTATTTAAAATTAAAAAGCAAAACTATTTTTGTAATGGTACTTTCTGGATGGATACTAATCCATATTACCAATAAGCACATTATGTTCATTAAAATTAAATAAACATATACACTCAAACAATATATAAAAAAACAAATGAAAATTCCTACAAACACACGAATAACTTAACTTACAAAACCAATTTTAACTGAGCCAACAAACATTGCATATTTAAACTGTCAACTGTAAATAAGGTGCTATTATAAAAACAACCTTGATGCCCATCTGGACGTAGGGAATCCCCCTTTGGGGATGCGCCAAAAAATTGAACAAACACCATTCAACGCGCTCAGCCAAAAATTCTGAGAGGCCTCGTAAACGCACCTTGGTACGTCAGCAATCGCACTCTACACAAATGACTTAACATCCCTTTCGTGATGGATGTAATAAGGAAGTCAGTGTCATCTTACTTTGAAAAGCTACCAGACCATATAAACAGCCTAATTTAACAACTATTGCACCAATTGATCTTAAACGATCAAGAATGCTATCCCAATCATCCCATTAAAACCCAGGAGTATCATCGCTGGTAGAGGACTCCCACATGTCACCACAGCCATCACATTTAATTAATACTCTTACACTATATTAGAGTAGGTTGTAAATTAACAGAAAAAAAAATGACAAATTAAATGCTTATTTTGACTTTTTATTTCCAAATACCTCAAAAACTATGAAATTTTAACACATGCTCTATATGACAAAAAACGTTTCATTAAATACGAATAATTTAAAAATAAAATTAAATATATGGTGTTGCATCTGAAAAAATATTATTTTTTCCTGTATCACTTTTCTAATACACCTTGTGTAATTTCCAATACTTTTAAAGTATGCTCGTTTGCTACTACCTCTACCATATGTAAGCCTTGGTTTTAATATAAGTAAAACAAGTTAAAATCGTCAAAAATCTAGTTTGAAAGATCTGGAACAGACGTACCACACAAAACAGCGGTAGACTAGGCTACTCGACCGCTGATGATGATAGCGGAGCTATTGAAACGCGTTCGGTGTTTTTTAATTTACCGTTGGGACACGTTGCATAAGACAATAATCCTAAACTATAATGATCACCCTGTACAACACATTACCAATATTGAGCAGGTATTAAGTTAATATAGGATTAATCCTTCTCTTGACAAATATATAAAATATTACTATTCAAATGACAAACCACAAATTTATCAAAACCATAAAAATGCTTGTCTTCATCTATAAATGTAAAAAACAATTAAATTTTACCACACGCTCTATATGACAAAAAACGTTTTATTAAACACGAAGAATTTGAAAGTAAAATTAAATATAAGATGATGCATTTAAATAATATTTTTGACGCACCTTGTATAATTTCATATCTTTTTAAAGTATGTTCGTTTGCAAACTTTACCTTATGCAGGATATGATTTTAATACAAGTAATATAAGACAAAATCAGCAAAGGTCTACTTTACTGCATCGTTGAGATACGTTGTATAAGACAGAAGCTTTAATTATAATGATCGCCCTGTATAACAAATTACTAATATTGAGCAGGAATTAAGTTAATATAGGATTAGTGACTTTCTTGCCAAATATATAAAATATTACTATCCAAAAGACAAACCACAAGGTTATCAAGACCATCAAAATGCTTATCTTCATATATAAGTACAAATAGGTTTGACAAAAACTATGAAATTTGAAGACATTTCATTAAACACGAAGAATTTAAAAATAAGACTAAATATGGGAGGGTGCATTTAAAAATAATTTTTTCTGACGCACCTTGTATAATATAAATATTTCTATAATACCCTCGTTTGCAACCTTTACCTTATGCAAGATATGATTATAATACAAATAATATAAGGCAAAATCAGCAAAAGTCTACTGTATCGTTGAGATACGTTGAATAAGACAGAAGCTTAGGTTATAATGACCACCCTGTATAAAAAGTTACTAATATTGAGCGGAAATTAAGTTAATATAGGATTAGTACCTTTGCTGCCAAATATATTAAATATTACTATTTAAATGACAAACCACAAATTTATCAAGACCATGAAAATGCTTATTTTTATCTCCAAATAGGTGTGTAAAAAACAATTAAATTTTAAGGCACGCTCTATATGGCACAAAACGGTTTATTAAACACGAAGACTTTAAAAGTAAAATTAAATATAGCAAGATGCAGTTAAATAATATTTTTAACGCCCCTTGTATAATTTGATAAATTTTTAAGATATGCTCGTTCGTAACGTTTACCTTATACGGGAAATGATTTTCATACAAGTAATATAAGGCAAAATCAGCAAAAGTCTACTTTACCGTATCGTTGAGATACGTTTTATAAGACAGAAGTTTAAATTATAATGATCACCTTGTAAAAACAAATTACTAATATTGAGCAGGAATTAAGTTAATATAGGATTAGTCCCTTTCCTGCCAAATATATAAAATATTACTATTCAAATGACAAGCCACAAATTTATCAAGACCATGAAAATGCTTACTTTCATTTTTAAGCCCAAATAGGTATGTAAAAAACTATTAAATTTTAAGACATGTTCTATATGACAAAAAAACGTTTTATTAAACACGAAGAATTTAAAAATAAAATTAAATATAGCATGATAGGTTTAAATAATATTTTTTCTGACGCACCTTGTATAATTTCATATGTTTTTAAAATATGCTCGTTTGTAACATTTACCTTATGCAAGATATGATTTTAATACAAGTAATATAAGGCAAAATCAGCAAAAGTCCATTTTAAGACACGCTCTATATGACAAAAACCATTTCATTAAACACGAAGAATTTAAAAATAAGATTAAATATAGGATGATGCGTTTAAAAAAATATTTTATTCTGACGCATCTTGTATAATATCAAATATTTCTAAGGTGTTCTCGTTTGCAACATTTACCTTATGCAAGATATGATTTTAATGCAAGTAATATAAGGCAAAATCAGCAAAAGTCTGTTTTACTGTATCATTGAGATACGTTGTATAAGACAAGCTTAGGTTATAATGATCACCCTGTATAACAAATTACTAATACTGAGCAGGAATTAAGTTAATATAGGATTAGTCCCTTTCCTGCCAAATACGTAAAATATTACTATTTAAATGACAAACCACAAATTTATCTAGACCATGAAAATGCTTATTTTCATATACAAGGTGCGCTACGGAAACTGGCGATTTGTAAGACATAAAAAATAACTAAATCATTTTATTAAGAAAATTAAAAACTATTTCACGTTAACCTATATAAAATAGCATTTATTTCTTAAAAATAACGTTTACGAGATGTCCACCATTTCTATGCAAACATTCTTCCAAACGTAGAGGCAAGGTATGCATAACATTGCGTAACATTTCAACAGGTATCCGGTTGATTTCTTCTCGAATTCTTAACTTCAGTTCATCAATGTTCTGTGGGCGATGTGTGAAAACTTTAGTCTTTAAGTAGCCCCACAGAAAAAATCACACGCCGACAAATCCGGAGATCTCTCTGGCCAAGGAATGTTTTCATTCTTAGAAATGATGTGATCGGGAAAAAGTCAGTTTAGGGCTTCTATAGATATTCTGGCAGTGTGTGCAGTTGCCCCGTCTTGCTGAAATCATGTGTCGTCATTTATCTGTGGAAGTAACGTTAGCCTAGGGCTTAGAAATGTCTTGATTATTCCAACATAACGGCCTGATGTAACTGTCACTGCATTTCCATTGTCATCTTCGAAGATAAATGAACCAATTACTCCAAAGGACGAAATTGCACACCACACTGTCACTCTTGCACTATGTAGTGGTTTTTGATGAAGAACTCTAGGGTTTTCATGTGTCCAGTATCGAAAATTCTGCTTATTTACGAATCCTGAGAGACGAAAATGAGCTTCATCACTCATAATCACATTGTCAATAAAATTTGCATGATTGTTAATATGGTTTAACAAATCACGACTGAAGTTTGAACGACTTATGAAGTCATTTGGTTCTAATTCTTGCACAATCTGAATTTTATATGGTTTAAAATGCAAGTCCTTGTGTAAAATTCTTCTTAAGGTTGTCTCTGAACTTCCCAGCGAAATTTAGTGACGCCGTGCAGAACGTTGTGGACTTCTTACCATAGCTTCCCTGACTCTCTGAATAGTTTGCGGTGTTCTCACTGGATTCAATCTCCGGTGGGGCTTCCGTTTGAGCGATGAACGGTTTCTTCAAAATTTTTAACCAAAATTTTGATAGCATGCGCAGAGGGCACAGCATTATTACGATCAATGTTAAAATGGTTGCGAAACATTCTCTGAACTACTACGTAATTATTACTTTTGTGGAATGCTCTTACGGCAAATGAACGGTGTTCCGCTGACCACTGTTACATTTTGACAAAATGCTGTTAAACTAACAATAACCTAAAAGTAACAGCAGCCTCTAATTATTTGAAGTTTACTATAAAAATGACATTCAAAATCGCCCGTTTCCATGGGGCACCTTGTATAAGTCCAAATAGGTATGACAAGAACTATTAAATTTTAATATATGCTCTATAAGACAAAAAACGTTTCATTAAACATGAAGAATTTAAAAATAAGATTAAATATAGGATGATGCATTTAAAAAAAATTTTTTTTCTGGCGCACCTTGTATAAATTCAAATATTTCTAAGATATGCTGGTTTGCAACCTTTATCTTATGATAGATATGATTTTAATACAAGTAATATAAGTTAAAATCAGCAAGAGTCTGCTTTACTGTGCCGTTTAGATACGTTGTATATGACAGAAGCTTAGGTTATAATGACCACCCTGTATAAAAAATTGACCAAGAATTAAGTTAATCTAAGATTAGTCCCTTTCCTGATAATATATAAAATATTACTATTCAAATGACAAACCACAAATTTATAAAGAGCATGAAAATGCTTATTTTCATCTATAAGTCCAAATAGGGATGACAAGAACTATTAAATTTTAAGACATGCTCTATATGACAAAAAACGTTTCATTAAACATGAAAAATTTAAAAATAAGATTAAATATAGGATGATGAATTTAAAAAATATATTTTTTTTTCAGACGCACCTTGTATAAAATCAAATATTTCTAAAATATACTCGTTTACAACCTTTATCTTATGGTAGATATGATTTTAATACAAGTAATATAAGTTAAAATCAGCAAAAGTCTACTTTACTGTATCGCAAAGATATGTTGTATAAAACAAGCTTAGGTTATAATGACCACCCTGTATAAAAAATAACTAATATTGATCAGGAATTAAGTTAATATAGGATTAGTCCCTTTCCTGATAATATATAAAATATTACTATTCAAATGACAAACCACAATTTTATCAAGACATGAAAATGCTTATTTTCATCTATAAGTTCAAATAGGTACGACAAAAAATTATTAAACTTTAAGACATGCTCTATTTGACAAAAAACTTTTCATAAAATACGAAGAATTTAAACATTAGATTAAATATAGGATAATGCATTTAAAAAAATATTTTTTTTCTGATGCACCTTGTATAATGTCAAATATTTCTAAAATATGCTCGTTTGCATCCTTTACCTTATGCAAGGTCTGATTTTAATACAAGTAATATAAGGCAGAATCAGCAAAAGTCAACTGTACTGTATCGTTGAGATACGTTGTATAAAATAGTACCTTAAGTTATAATGACCACCGTGTGTAACAAATGAATAATATTGAGCAGGAATTAAGTTAATATAGGATTAGTACTTTTCCTGCAAAATATATAAAATATTACTATTCAAATGACAAGTCACCAATTTATCAAGACCATTAAAATGCATATTTTTAACTATAAGTCCAAATATGCATATAAGTCCAAATAGGTATGTAAAAAATAATTAAATTTTAAGACACGCTTTATATGACAAAAACGTTAAATTAAATACGAAGAATTTAAAAATAAAATTAAATATAGGGTGATGCATTTAAATAACATTTTTGACGCACCTTGTACAATTTCATACATTATTAAAACATGCTCGTTTGCAACCTTTACCTTATGCAGGATATGAGTTTAACACAAGTGATATAAGTCAAAATCAGCCAAAGTCTACTTTACTGTACCGTTGAGATACGTTGCATAAGAGAATAAGCCTAAACTATAATGATCACCCTGTATAACACATTACCAATATTGAGCAGGTATTAGGTTAATATAGGATTAGCCCTTTTCTGCTAAATATATAAAATATTACTATTCACATGACAAACCACAAATTTATCAAGACCATGAAAATGATTATTTTCTCACGCACCTTATATTTCAAATATTTTCAAACTATGCCCGTTTGCAACCTCTACCCCATGTAAGATATGATTTTAATTCGAGTAATATCACTTAATATCAGCAAAAATCTACTTTACTATCGTCGGGGCACGATACACAAGGCTAAAAGGTTATTTATAATGATGCTGTATATCAAATTACCTATATTGAACAGGTATTAAGTTAATATTATTCCTTTTTCAGAAATTAAACATTAAACATAGCATTTGAAAAAATATTTTTTCCTGTATCACTTCTCGTATAATTCCATATAATTCCAAACATTTTTAAAATATGCTCGCTTGCTACCTCTACTTTATTTTAATGCAAGTAATATCGGTTAAAATCAGCAAAAATTTACTTTATCGTTGTGACACGCTGTACAAAACCATATGCCTATTGTTAATAAAAAAATAAATTAAGTGTAGGGTTTTCCATTTGAAAAAATATAATTTTTTCCTGTATCACTTTTTTGACAAACCTTGTATAATTACAAATATTTCTAAAATATGCTCGTTCGCTTCCTCTGCCCTATGTAAGACATGATATTAGTTACGCACAAATCTACTCTATCCTTGGAAAACGGTGTGCAACGTGAATATTCACGTATTTAACTTTATACTCCTATACACACTGTATAATTATCACGAAAGCAGGCTTAATTTCTTGCTTCTTAATTTTTCATTTTTAATTTAATACCTTTTTAAGCTTATTTTAACTAAGAAAGACAGCTACAACTGTTAAAATGTTTAACAATTCCTGTATTCAATTACTTGAAGATTAATAGTATTTTATTTACTGTTAGACACTGTTAATTTAATATACTAAAATCAAGATTATTTAGAATTTTATAGTCAATTGCATTTACACACAAAAAAAAAATTAAACTTGATCGCAATTTAAAACAATAGGAAGATGATTTTCACTGAAAGAAGATGATATATTATTAAACGTTTCTTCTTCGAAACCAACAATTGTACATTTTACGCCCACACAAACCATTCTTGCTTATTTAACCTATTGTTATAATCATATACGATTGTGTAATGCCCTTATATCAGAAAACCTTTCATTATTTCAATCTTAATATCTAGAAATATTGAGTCATATAAAGAAAAAGTAAATAGAGATTTATATGTCTTAACTGTAATTGCAATTTATTATTATATCGTATATTTTCTTTTTGAAAATACCAGACAATGGTTCTTTATTCCATTTATTTAAAAATGGCCGTTTATTAACACAATTATGCAAACTTTCTGAGTGATAATTGAACAATTTTAGTATATAATGCTTTTACGCAAAACAGCCCAATGTCGGGTGTATTGTTCTCAAATACTAATTATTGCAGTTTAAAAAATCAGGTCGTTAAACAATTCCAATAATGTTAAATCAGTAATAAATTATCTTTTATTATTAATTTTTTTGCTTTAAAAATATTATTTTACGATAGTCTATTAATTTTTAGAAACTTTATAGGGAATAGTATAATGATGTAACTTACGCAGAATTTTTTTTATTAGTTAATATAAAACATAATTACATGCAGTATGTAATTAATTTAATAGTCTATTAATATTTTAATAGATAATGGCTTTATTTTAATTTAGTTTTAAATTGATTTTTATTTTTATTAATATGTCTATTAAGTTTTCAAGCGTTAAGAACTAACCTACCTTCATAATATGGTATATTCAGCATTTACATTGTATAAATAACTATAAATGCCAATACAATAATATTATTTTTGAAATACTTAGTCATCCTAATACTTCATAATTTTTATTTTAATAAACCATTAGATTTACTCTAGCAAAGCAATTGTCGTAGGATCAAGTCCTAGTCGAGGTAAACTTTTTATTTATGTATTTAATAAAACTATTATTAATTTTTAATACATCATTTGATTAATCGATTATTTGGTTAGTATATTATTTGATTATTGATTAATAAAAAAAATAGTTTGGTTTCACAAATCAATTATCGATTGTTCAAACATATCCGCGCCCTAAAAAGAAGAGGCACAGCGGAACGAAGAGACGGAACGATGAAACTCCCGAAACATCAACAAAAACGACGGGAAAAACCGAAAAACCACGAGAAGATGGAAGTCTGCACAGCAGCTTCTCATCAAGAAAAAGATGAAGACGCCCTCTTCGAAGAGGAAGAATACAAGACCGTCACGAAGAAAGGCGGTGTTAAGCGACAACGGGTGGACGCCGAAGCACAAGACCAGGAAGTGCCCACCCGAAAAGAAAAGATCCCACCACTAATCCTCCACCGACAGGAGGATTACTCCAGGACGATGAAGAAGCTAGCCTCGGTCGAAATTACTCCAAAGGCTACTCGAACATCCAACGACGGGATCAGAGTAATTCTAAGCACCCCTGAAGAATACAGGACAGCAACAACTGCACTGGACACCATCGGAGTGCAGTTCAACGTCTACCTTTTAGAAGAGGCAAAACCGCTAAAGGTAGTCATTAAGGACATCCCGCAAGACGACGAGATGCTAGAAACGGTAAAGAACGATCTCAAATCCATGGGGTTTAACGTCCAGAAGGTTAGCCGAATGTTCGCCGGACGC
Source organism: Vesta saturnalis (assembly GCA_036346205.1). Lineage (NCBI taxonomy): Eukaryota > Metazoa > Arthropoda > Insecta > Coleoptera > Lampyridae > Vesta > Vesta saturnalis. The sequence continues at coordinate 5,057,859 of JARFJB010000902.1, read as the reverse complement.
GAACACCGGAAAACCGCCATGGCACTGGTCCACCTCGAGAGAAGTGAAAGGGCCAAGGAGATCTTCAGCATCACGATCATCGGATACTTGAGGGTGCGAGTGGAGTCGCCCCACAAGAAGAACGGAACCGGTCAGTGCTGCAACTGCCAGCGATACGGGAATACCACCAGCGAATGCCACGCACAGCCCCGATGTATGAAGTGTGCGGGGACGCACCACACCAGGGAATGCAAGAAGACCCGAGAGACGGGAGAGCCAAAGTGCTGCAACTGCACCGGGTTGCACACTGCAAATTATAGAGGATGCCCCGCCCATCCAAGAAACATCAAAAAAGGGAACGCCCCCAGAACAGCAGAAGTTAAAAAACCGGCAAGGATGACCGAAGCAGGGATAAGCTACGCCCAAATGGCAGCAGGCAGCAAGAAACAGGCACCTGAAGAATCAGAAGACGAGGACTTGGCGCTCATCATGAAGATCGTGAAGCCACTCAAAGCAACGAAACAGATCAAAGGATAAACTCACAGATGAGTAGACACCGAGGTGACCGGAAGCATAAAAGCCGAAGTTCATCTCAGGAAACGACAACAGAGGTATAGGTATATTTAATGTATTTATTTCAGGTACAGAAAATCTACATATATCACCAGAAAAGCCAATAAGACGGAGGTATAGAGGGCTAGAGCCCGTAATACCGAGAACAAATAACGATGACCGATGACCGATATACAGGTATGGAAAAACATTATTGCGGGTTTGACTTATAACAAGCTAGAAAGAATATGAGTGTGAGAGAGACATAACTTTACCGATGTTGCTATTTGTACATATTTGTATGTAGGCAGAAAATATGAACTACTTAAGTCTCCTTCAATCTAGTTTCAACATTTCTAACGGAGCCAAAGCAATTAAGATGATGTTGAAAAGTCGCGTCTTCTTTGAAACTATTAAGTAAATACTTTACACTTAAACATTAAATGATACCTCAAACATCGAAGTTTATTGTATAATACTACTCGTATGAAGAACCAAGAAGAAACTTACGAAAGCTACAAACAAGAACATTAACATTCATATTGATAGTATAATTTAAGTTTAAGGTTTAACTTGAGCATTATAATTCTATTTTAAAAAATGAACAGAATACACTTTATTTACTTTATAACATTTCCGAAACGACCTCCACCTTGCGCAAGGCAGTAACCCTATCTGTGATAAAATTCAGTGCGGGTGTTTTCTAATATTTCTTGGGTGATACGGTTTAAAGAGACTGTAATTTTGACGCGAAGTTCGTCCAAATTGTTAGCACGTTCATACCTGCGCCCATACGTATCCCCAAACAAAAAGTCGTTCGGCGCGATATCAGTTGAGCGAGGAGGATATTTAATAGTACCTTTTCCACTAATAATACAGTTACGTAGTTTCCAAAAAGTGTTGAACTCTTATTGCAGTATGAGCAGGACAGCCATCTTCTTGATAACAAATGTCATCAAAATTTATATTAAGGCATTGAACAGCTGGAACTATCTGGTTTCTCAACAGTTCTAAATATTTGGCCGCATTCAAGTTTCCGTTGATAAAAATGGACACAATTATCGAATTGCCTAAAATTCCTGCCCACACATTAACTTTTTAGGGGTATTGTGCCAGATAAGGCATACTAATGTGTTTGTTTTCCCGAGAGTAACCAACAGCGATAGACGGATTGTGATGGCCATGTAATTTAAAAGAACACTCGTCGGTAAACAAAATGTTTTCAATAAATCTTTCATTTTCATTAGCCCGATTCATCATATCTTCACAAAATTCCATACGCTTTTGATGATCTTCTGGAAAAATTTCTTGTGTAGTTTGCAACTTATAGCAACGGTATTTATTCCTTTTCAAGATATTGCGAACTGTTCTTGCTCTTCGTTTATGTTACGACCAGGATGCTCACCATTAATGCTACTGCATTTTCTACAATTATTTAAACATCCACATCTTTAAAATTTACAAACATTAGGCATAATCGTACTTTCTGATAGAATTGGCCTGTTTTCAAAGGAAAAAGCAACCTCCATTATTTCTTGTGTAGTGCTTCCTGAATAATACCACTTAATAATCTGTATTTTTTGTTCAGTGCAATACATGAGTATTGTGTCGGACTTGCAAAAACATTGATACTAGCCTACTCAAAAGACGCATGTATGGCATCAGCACTTTTAGTTTGTTGTGTATTCTATCTCACTTAGCACGTGAACTGATTGTATTGTCTTTGTTTTACTTATTATAAGTCAGATCCGCGATAATATTTTTCCATACCTGTATAATCGCTCACCCTTATTCAACATTAAACTTTCTGCTCATACTGCCCTAATTCATATATTATATTCCACTATCTTTTACAATATATTTGCATTAAATATATGAATAAATTTAGGTAATTTTTCACCAACCATATTTTCAATGCAGGCATTATGTTATTACACTCTACACTGACGTTCTCCAACTAACCATCGTTTCATTAATCAATTGCTTGATTAACAGATTATATGACTGATTAATAATTTATTTGATAAATTCATTATTTGATTAATCGACTATTCGACCATCGATTAATAAAAAACAATTATTTTCTGCAATGGATTAAAAACTGTTCAAACTTATAATCATCCACTTCTAATAGGTACTATACAATGTGCCCAGGATATGGCATGGGTATCTTGAAACAGGTAAAAGATACAAAGGCACTTAACCAGATAAACGTTGTATAATTTAGGGCATGTTCACATGTAGTTTGCAAAACTTCATTATTGTTTATCGTTTCCAAGATTTAAAACAAAATGCGATTTTTGGGTTTTTATTTTTTCGTAATTCCTTAAAAACCACTTTTTGAATTCTATTAGATGGCGTTTTCAAATTTTTTATTCGACGTTTCGTCTTCGAGAAACCATCATCAACTTTAGCATCTCTACTCTCGATACGAGCCCTCATAGTATAAACCAATTTATTCTTTCTTATTTTTGGCAAGTAACATTGACATTCCTTAATTGATTTATTTTTTTACAGACGACGACGAAACTGAGGACGATGGAGTGTGTAACATAACTATCGATAACTCCGATGATGACAGTGACACAGATGACGAAGATGACGATAAATACAAATATTTATTCCATTAAATATTTCCACATGTGTACGTGAATTATGTTAATAATAATTAATAAATTAATTCGAATACGATGTAATGAATCCGGATATTCTTTATCAATATGAAACATGACATAATTTTGCCTTGCACGTATCTTTGATAAATTGATGAAAGACTGTTTAAAAATTTATAAACCTCATAGTGTTAATAAATAAAAATGAAAAAATATTTAATCAGCTGATTGCTTGTTGGGGGAAAAGCCGTCAGTCGGACTATTCCATATTAATATGAAACATGTTATAATTTTGCCGCTTTATTTGCACGTATCTTTGATAAATTGATGAAAGACCGTTTGAAATTTATAAATACTATAGTTTTAACAAATAAAAATGGAAAAGTATTCGTAGGCTAATTGCTCGTTGGGGGAAAGTCGTCAGTGGGACCATTAAAAATTGCGCGTTCTGCCGAGATACCGTAAACCGGGGCTACTTGGTCACCCCGGGGTAACTTGTCACTTATGACGTAATTTTCATTTTTTTTTTGTTTACGGTTTGTTTTTTAGGATTTTAGGACCCTTTCGTTTGTTTCAGGTAAGAAGTGAGTGAAAATGGTGAGAACCTACCAAACAACCCCGGGATCAAAGCCCTACCAGGACTATGATCAAAAAAATCTGGATAGAGCCATTGAGGCGGTTAGGGGTGGCATGTCCAAAAAATTAGCCGCCCACATGTATAAGGTACCTCGAATAACGTTATGTAGGGAGGTTCTAGGAAAAAACCTTGGAAGAGTTCTTTCGGCTTGGAGTGGTGGCCAATTGGGGTTTCCCTTTAATCAGGTTGGATGTAAGGACTGTAATTGCAAAGTACCTTGACAAACAGGGAAAAACAGTTCCGGTCTTCAAAGACAACATTCCCGGAGAAGATTTCCTAGATTCCTTCATCAAAAGAAACAACCTATCTATTCGTCTGGCATCAAATATAAGGAGGTCCAGATCCTCCGTCGACTGTGAAGACATCTTAAAATTTTTTAACAATATGACTGAAGCTTTAAATGAAGCAGACGATTTAAATATTTATAATTATGACGAAACAAATGTCACAGATGATACTGGAGCAAAAAAAGTGGTGGTCCCGAGAAACACAAAAATGGTTGAAAGGGTACAGAATCACTCTCGCACTTCCATTAGTATTATGGCATGCGGAAATGTGAAAGGGGATCTACTGCCTCCCATGGTCGTCTACAAATCTGGGAATTTATATGAAAACTGGACAGAAGGCGGCCCTCCTGGAACAAAATATGCCAGCAACCCGTCTGGGTGGTCGATATGAATCTGTTCGAGATGTGGTATTTTAACATTCTCCTCCCACATATAATGGAAACACGACAGCCAGGTGCTAGAACTATTGTTGTGGGCGATAATTTAGTCAGCCATTTTTCGCCTGCAGTAATTCAGTCTTGCAAGGAGTATGATATTTATATAACTCCATTCTCTACAAATGCAACCCATCTAATGTAGCCACTTGATGTGGCTGTATTTGGACTTATGAAAAAGCACTGGAGAAAAATTTTACACAATTGGAGGAAAGAAAGCCGATATCCAGGAAATCTTCCTAAAGAACAGTTTCCAAATTTGCTCTCTAGGTTATGGAATGGTATATCTAAGACTGTTAGCCAAAATTTGATATCGGGATTTAGAGCCACTGGGTTTTTCCCACCTAATCCAAACGAGGTTTTAAAGCGGATTCCAGATGGATTAATAACAGACGATCAAGACAGCGTTGGAAGAAGAGCTCTTGATTCATCATTAATTGATCTTTTAAGAGAACACAGAGGAATTGGCAGTGAAGCAAATCCAAAAAAAAGAGAGGAAAAAAAGTTGAACCCGGAAGAAACTTAGCAATAGATGAAGCTAATGAAGTTGCTTCTACAGATGTCAGAGATGAGCCTATTGTAATAGACCCTATAGATCTTGTGGATCCTAATGAGACAACTAAAACAGAACTAAAAGATGCTCCAGGATCTTCTGGTATAGCCAGAAAGAAAAAAATAAAGAAGAATCAACGTCCAATTTACCCTAGAGAAAAAAGCGAAAGACAAAAGAAAAGTGAAGGAAATTCAAAGTGTGGCATTTGTCATTGTAATTGGAAAGACTATATTGGGGGAAAAGAATGGATAAAATGTATTCAGTACCTTAAATGGATCTCTAGCAGTTGCAACAACGAAAATAAAGACCCTTATTTTAATCCGACTACTGTGACGATTCAGAAGAAGAGCCGATGGAATTTCAGGATGATTCTGATGTGGACAAAGGTTTTGTGCCCAGTGATTAAGTTGGACTTTTTAAATAGGTAGGTATCAGTTTCGAATTTAGGCTTTCTTTTATGTTTATTAATTTATGAATTACCTTTTAGGTTTATATTTCTCATTTTAAGTTGTTTTTGTATCAATGAACAATTTTGTACATTAAAACACATATTTCAAAAGTTTTTCCTTGTTATTCTTAATATAAAATCAAATAAATTGACTACTTATGAAAAAATTAAAGAAAAAGAGGCCCTATAACATCGTTTTATTATTATTTTTTTTTCAAGTAAAGCTGGGGTAACATGGCCAAGCAAACCATTTATAACACTAATTTCATCGAAAAACTCAAAGGTGACCAAGTTGCTAACTTGGTAACCTCATATATATATATATATATATATATATATATATATATATATATATATATATAAATACAGGGTTATTACAAATGATGTTCATGATTTCAAGTGTATATAAATCTGGTTTTATTTATCATATAAAAAAATAAAATGGTTACATTTCAAGAAAAACTCAAAAAGTTTCATCCCAGGTGACAAGAATTAAAAAATGTTCGATATGGGAACCCCTTATGATACAACAGATATCAAGGCTGTATTCAAACTCTTGCCATACTTTGTTAAGAGTGTCTTGGTCGATTGTTACGTTGGCTCTGGTAATCCGTTGTTGTCTCAGGTATTCTTTCTGGTAACGGTATTTATCTTTGATGTATCCCCACAAGAATAAGTCACAGAGGGTGATGTCCGGAGATCTTGGAGGCCAGTTCAAGAGTGCACCATCATTTGGACCAGCACGACCGATCCATCTGTCAGGCCACCGATTTCGAAGTTCAGTCCTAACATCGAAATAGTAATGTGGACGTGCGCCATCTAATTGCAGAATGAAATTTGGGTATTCTTGTTCTAATTGCAGTAGAAGCCATTCCGTCACCATGTACAAGAAAATTATTACATTTATTGTTTGTCCAACAAAGAAAAAAGGCCCGTACACTTGGTTGTACCTCATAGCACAAAACACATTAACTTTCAAAGAATCGCACATGTGCTCGATACAGGTGTGTGGGTTCTCCGAGCCCCATATTCTGACATTATGTCTGTTCACTTTACTACACAAGTGGAATGTGGCTTCACCACTAAAGACTAAACATTTTACAAAGTTTCCATTTTCCATCAAGGCCTGCATGTTCTCACGAAATGAAAGTCTTAGAACTTTTTTTGTTTGGTTTTAAATGCTTGAACAAGCTGAATTTTGTAAGGCTTGATATTTACACTGTTGGATGTGGTATACCAACTCTCTGCTGCATTTAACAGTAGATTTCTGTCGACTACGCGTAAAACTTTACCTTACCTGCTCTACCACTTTCGAATAGTGATTGCTAGGGGATCTTCACTAAATTTGCACACTAATAACTGATTTATTGATGCGGTAATCCAACACAAAATGCTTTCCTGTTTTCAAACTCAGCCATTACACAATTGACAACAATTGATTTTAACAAACAGCAGATACGTACCTAAACCAATGTAATCTATATGTGTATATATATATATATATATATATATATATATATATATATATATATTATTTTTCAAAAATTAAAAAAAAATAGGGTTTTTATAAACGTTAAATGCTTTTGTCGGTATGTCAAAAAAAAATTCATCCAAATATTGCTAACCGGACACAAAATATTTAGGTTAAAGTCGGAAAGGGGTGACCAAGTAGCCCCAGATTATGGTACATAAACGCTATCATACATTCTTGCGCCGGCTGACGGTCTTCCCACCGCTATAAACGTAGCTGATTATCATTATTATATTTACATACGTGCCCAAAATCATGTAAAAAAAAATTCAATTGGCCTAAAATAATTTTACTTTTTATTTTTCTTAGAAGTTCAACTGCTCAGCTGACGTATTGTACCCCTTTTACTGCGCAGATGACTATTTTTTATCCCAATGAATGTCAATAATATACGAAAAAAATTTCACCCGGTATAAAATAATTTTGGAAAATATTTTTTCCTACGTGCTTGGTAGCCTCCCACGCTCACATCCACCGCTACTAGACCAGGTGACGGTCGTGTTCGTCATTCGATAGATGGCATCTTCCTCCAGTATTAAAATCAGTCGGCTTGAAATGATGAAATCAAAAACGCTCCTGGCTCCCGGACTAAGAGGGATACATAGACAATTCAATTAACAACAAACTGAATACAGCAAATAAAATTATAAAATCCATTCAACTAACACAACTACCCTACAACCACCTTTGTCATCCTCAGCATCATTTAAGTCGATGAATAAAAACGTAAACTTAGAGTCCAATTCAACACCCATAAACTTCACTAATTGTTCGAATATAACCATACATATTAATACTAAGACTCATAACGTTACAGTCGTCAATTTTTAGAATGTTCGTTAATTTTTATAAGTTTTAATAATAAACCTTCGTTCAAATACTGCAAGCCTTTATTAATTTTTTGAGTACAGGGTGGCCAACAAAGAATGCGAGGTACTGTATCTGGGAAACTATCCATCGTATAGGCTTTCGGAAAAAAGTCATTACTAAAACGGCGAATACAAAAACCTAGAAAATATTTTCAAGTTTCTGAAATGACCGCTAGGGAGCGTAACTGCAATCTTGAATCTAAAAAGTGATGTTTCTGTGAATTCTGCTATATTAACCCAATAAAAAAAATAACTTTAAAGTCGAGGATAATCGGAACTTTTTTTGTTTGGCACTTTTTGACGTATGTCTAAAAATAAAGTGGTGGGGGGTATTTAAAGGTTTCCTTAAATGTTATAATATTTGAAGTTTTGTTAGTTTCACATGTCGTTGCTAGAGAGCATTGTTCGACATTCCGACAGAAACGGTTAATTTTCGCAAAAAAATTAAATGCATTGGTATGACTTTTTTTTCATGAACTAGTAGCTAAATGATGCCTAAACAAGCTCGCGAAAACCGCATCTCGATATCTTGTTCCTAACCTAAAATATCGGCCAAAGAAAACTTTATATGAAAATCCTTTAAATTTTTACTTTTTTTAACTATATTTTTCTGGAATTGTTTATATTATGTAAGTTGTGGCCCTAAAAAGGACCAATTTAAAGGAGGAAGGTTTTTAGTGCCCCCGTAAATGCTCGAAATGCTGACCATCACTCGGTGCATTGCTATGGCTAGACAAAACTGCAGATTCAATTTCGGCTCTGAATAGGTTACCTAGAAGTTGCGATTTTAAATGTTTGTAAATTTATTCACAAGAATAAAACCACCCTTTTTGAAATTACTAGAAATTGCGATTTTAAATGTTTGTAAATTTATACACCAGAATTAAATCACCCTTTTTAAAATTATTACGGGCAAGTAAGCAATGCTAAAAGTTATACGAAAGGCCTATTTTTTGTTTGTTTAAATGCATATTCACTATGGATATATACGAAAAACACAATTAATACAAGCAGGGAATGGGAACAGATACCTAAACAAAACATACATAATCCTCAAATTGTCAATAGTTGTCAATACTTTCGCGTTATTTTGAGCAATTTTTGTGCTTTCAAAATGCGTTTTACGAATAATGAAGCTGTTGATATGCTTGCCGTTTATTTTGAATATCTTTAGAATGCCGCAGTAGCTAAAATAGTTTACGCGGCTCGATATTCAAATCGGCGTCCTTGCGATGTAAGAGTTTTTCCCCGATTAGTGGCGAGCTTACGAGCCAATGGTAGTTTTCGGCCTACGTTTCAACGGAAAGAGTTGGAAGAACACAAGAAAATATTAACCGTGTACTGGGCTATATTGAAGGAAATCCTCATGTTAGCACAAGAGCATTATCCACTGAGTTGGGCATATCACGGACAACGGTTCAAAATATTTTGAAGGACCATAGGTAAGTTCTAATGGCGATCCAAATATATAGGTATTCGTTTAAACTTTTTTTAATTACTTTAAGAACGCACCCATATCATGTCGTTTTGCATCAGCCCTTGAAAGAGGAAGATTTTGATCGAAGGTTAGACTATTGCCATTGGCATGATACGCGAAAATAGAGAATTGTTATTTCAAATTCTTTGGACCGATGAAGCCACCTTCAGTAGTGACGGGAGAGGCAATCTGCACAATATGCATTATTGGACTGCATAAAATCCCCATTGGTTGCGTGAAGTTCAGCGCCAAGGACGTTGGAGTTTAAATGTATGGTGTGGCATACTGGGAGGCAGAATTATTGGGCCATATTTTTTCGAGCAACCCCTAAATGGCAACGTATTTCTTGACCTTTGCCAATCAATTACCGTTATTGTTGGCAGATGTGCCTCCGGAAACAAGGCAAAAATTGTTTTTGCAGTTGGATGGTTGCCCAGCACATTTTGCTATTTATGTGCGAGAGCATATTAATGCAGTATTTCAACAGCGGTGGATTGGAAGACGAAGTCTGTTTCCATGGCCTCCGCGATCGCCAGACTTAACTTGCCTCGATTTTTATTTATGGGGGCGCTTAAAGGACGTCGTGTTTCGGACTCAACCTACTACTAGAGAAGATATGAAAAACCGGATTCGTAACGCAATACGTAACATACCGAGAGCCGAAATTGAAGCTGCAGTTTTGTCTAGTCATGAGAGGCTGCAGCAATGCATAGAGCGTGATGGTCAGCATTTCGAGCATTTACGGGGGCATTAAAAACCTTCCTCCTTTAAATCGTTCCTTTTTAGGGCCACAACTTACATAATAGAAACAATTCCAGAAAAATATAGTTAAAAAAAATACAAATTTAAGGGATTTTCGTATAAAGTTTTCTTTGGCCGATATTTTAGATTAGGAACAAGATGTCGAGATGCGGTTTTCGCTAGCTTCTTTAGGCATCATTTAGCTACTTGCTAATGAAAAAAAAAGTCGGAATGTCGAACAAAGCCCTCTAGAGACGACATATGAAACTAACAAAACTTCAAATATTATGACATTTGCAGCCCAAGAATAGCTCATTTCAACACGCCCAAGTTTGTTAAAATCGGCTTAGCCGTTTCGAAGATACAGGGGGTCATTTAAGGAAACCTTTGAATACCCCCCACCACTTTATTTTTAGACATGCGTCAAAAAGTGCCAAACAAAAAAAGTTCAGATTATCCTCAACTTTAAAGATCAGTTACTTTTTTTATTGGGTTAATATAGCAGAATTCACAGAAGCAAAACTTTTTTAGATTCAAGATTGCAGTTACGCCCCCTAGCGCTCATTTCAAAAACTTGAAAATATTTTCCAGGTTTTTGTATTGGCCGTTTTAGTAATAACTTTTGTTCCCCAAGCCTCTACGATGGATAGTTTCCCAGATACAGTACCTCGCATTCTTAGTTGGCCACCCTGTACCCTGTATAACAGTCGTGGAGAAACTATAATCTTGAACTATCATAGAATGATGCCTATTATCCATTCGAATTGTTCCGACACTCGCTACCGCTCGTGAAGAATAGCCATCATTCAATGCTTTTTGAAGAATATACACTTGCTTACAGGAGTAAAAATAAAGACAACTTATGTAGATATTAGCCAATAAATTCATTCATTATTTCGTCAGTGCTTCTTTGATGTAACTGTCAATACTACAGCTTTATTTTAATTGGTTAAAGTAGAAGTATTGCATTCAATCATTGATAATAAGAGACAAAGTATTTTATAGCTAAATAGTAATGATGTAATTCCCAGATTGGTCAAAAAATCACTGTCTAAGTAATACCAAGTATAGAAAATATCATTACACAATCAAACTGAAACAACCACATAAATATATACAAACGACTTAAACTCAAAAAAAGTGAACATTCGAATACGCCATAAAACGGTGAAAATCTTATTAAAAACAAGGAACTAACCAATTAAGATTAAATGGTAATTTCTTTAATTAATTTCACTCTTAAGAATTTGCACTAAATCATATATTAGGCGTTAACAAAATATTTTCGTACCCTTTATTTCAATATTTCCGAACAACAGACTGCAATTATAATATTGAAATGATATAAGAAATATTTTATATCGTGAGATTTTTCAATTTGATAAATAAATTAACTCGTAACCAATATTAAATTTATGTATCAAAATTTGCATTATTAAATTATTAAAAAGAATGTTAAAGGTAATTTGTCGGTCATATATACTATGAAATATTCCCAAACGTAGGCGTTTAACAAATCTTATTTATGATCCATCTCTCTTACTAATATCAACATTTAAAAAAAGATTGTTAATTTTCTCTTCGATGTTGTTGAGTGTACGAAACAGGAAATAAAGGCGATTAAAAAAATAAATTTTCGTACACCTGCAATCGATAAAGAAAACTTTCTAAAAAAAGAAATGTTCGATCTACATGAAATGAAAAATCATTCATGAGTTTCAGTAATATCGATGCGTAGTAATGATCTCGTTAAATTTAAACAAAGGAATGAGCGAATTTTTTGGGTTGTTAGGCTTTAGGGTATAGGTCAGTCTACGTATATGACCCAGTTTAAGATATAGGATTGTCTTCAGTTAAGGTAATCGAATGATTTATGTTCTAGTAACCGTGACATATCAGAAAAAGGATTAAGTTAATCCAGACTATCTATACATAATTTCGCAGAGATGGATGATCCAATCAACCACCTTCTGTGACCCTAGATTATTTTTTTCCCTACATCTTTCTACAATCTGATTAAAGTTAATACTTTTTGAGTCTTCAATCCGGGAGCAGTTGGGATTTGTTAAATATTATCAGATTGAATTAAATTAGGTGTTTTTGTATTATTTTTACGAGAGTCATACAATAACTACATTTACATAATGTTTAGGAGTTGCTAATAAACATAAATATATCAATAGATTTTTGTTATGTTCATTTAATTTATGCATAATGTTTATACCACTATCGATTACCCAAAGATATATCATAATGCGATCTCCCAATTGAATTTCTATTCATGAGTATAATGTAAACACCTGTTCACATAAAACTGTAGGACACCAATCAAAAATGCATAACGTTTGCTCTGGTTGAGGATGCGTTATTAATTTTATTTATGTTAACCATATAAGAATTAGATAAATTACTGGGATAGATAATCTGACAGTAATCAAGGTAAATATGTACGTATTGCGCGGTATCATTATTATAATTACGTATATTAACCATTTTGGGTATAATGGGTAAAAATATTGTTAACAGAACAAGAAAAAAATTACGCAAAACTTTGGTCAAGCTTGCACGTAATACTTACGACAAACAGAACGAAACAAATGACAATAACAAAAGCACATAATGGATGAGATGTAACGGTAGTTTCAAGATTAAAAGGACTAAGCATGGAACAGAAGCGTACCCAAGAAAGAAGAAAATGGCGATACCGACAGTACAGAGGAAGAAGAAAACAGCGTAAACAATCAACTACTGAAGTTAATATAAACTAAAACACTTCATTTGGTATTAGAATTATAGTCATAAGGAGTAAAAGTATATGAATGTAAATGTAGTGCTACTATTTTTGTATACAATTGGGTTTTCAAAATAAAAACTGAAAAGATTGAGCGTTTTTGATCATTATATAATATTGCAGGTGTGGAAAATAAATAGAAATTTAAATAAGAAAATAGTCAGTTTTCGTTATATGGTTAGTGAGCTAATTTCCGTACTGCAGGGAGCTGTGACAATTTTTTTTTGTTAGTATGTTCATGCTTATGGTTAGTTTCTTACTTATTTTAGCTTATCTAGATGTTGTGCGTAGACTGGTCAGTAGTCCTTCTCTTCAGCCCCGGTCATTCTTTTCCTATTGGTGTTGCGTTGTTTTGTGTAATTGTATAGTTTACAAACATGAGATGTGGTTATTTTTGGTGTTAAAAAAAAGAAAAAAAAGATTTAGATTTATCTAAATCATGCTAGGTCATCATCGAATGGATGGGGGGATGCGGAGGGCATATGGAGTGTTGTTTAGGGATTCTTCTATCTCAAGGAGTTGTGTTGGGATCGTAGGGGGTTTTTTCCATAGGAATTGTGGAAATCGGTAGTTGTACAGAGTGGTAAGGATCTCTCTGGTTGGGATTGTGTCGCCGAAAATTCTTTTGTGTGCAAAGTATCTTTGTAATGTGTGTATTATATGTGTGATGGGCGATATGTTTGCGTGTTGTATTAAGAGGTCGTTAGGGTACCTCCAAGGTAACCTGTGTATGCGTCTGAGAATTCGGCGTTCACAGGATGCGATAGAGGATATGCGATTAGGGTTTATGTTAGTGTATATGGGCGCTCGGAAATCCATAACAGGTCGTATGTACGTTTTGTAAATGTGTTGTAGTATTTTGTGGTGGCAGCACCTGAATCTACCCCAGAGGGCGCCCCATAGGTTTGCTCGGTTTCTTATCCTGTTTAGTGTTCATTGGAGAGCCAATTGAGGGTTCTGGTGAAGCTGTGCAGGAACACTTAGAGCGTTGCATAGAGGGATACTAGACTGCCAAGAGATGAACAGCTACCTTAAACTATTTTTCATTTAGTATTAGAATTATAGTCATAAGGAGTAAGAGTAGATGGAGATAAATGTAGTGCTACAATTTTCTATACGATTTGGTTTTCAAAATAAACACTGAAAAAATTGAGCGACTTGGTACATATATAATGTTGTAGGTGTGGAAAATAAATATAAATTTAAGAAAGGGAATAGTTGGTTTTCGTTGCATCGTTAGTGGACTAATTACCGTACTGCAGGGAGCTGTGCAAGTTTTTTTTTGTTAGTATGCTCATGCTTATGGTTAGTTTCTTACTTATTTTAGCATATCTAGATGTTGTGCGTATACTGGTGAGTAGTCCTTCTCCTTTTCAGCTCTGGTAATTCTTTTCCTGTTGGTGTTGCGCTGTTTTATGTAATTGTATAGTTTACAATCATGAGACGTGGTTATTTTTGGTGTTAAACAAAAAAAAAGAGATTTAGATTTATTTGAATATATGTGCTAATTGGTTTAGTGTGCGTGTTGTTTAGTTGGGTGTAGCGTGCTGTATGGGGTTAATTCGATTCGTTTGCCGGTATCATGCTAGGTCGTCATCGAATAGACGGGAGGATGCGGAAGGCACATGGAATGTTGTCTAGGGATTCATCTATATCAAGCAGTTGTGTTAGGATTGGGGGGGGGGGGGGGTTGAATTTTGATTTGGTTTTTTTCCGCAGGAATTGAGGAAATCGGTAGTTGTAGTGAGTGGTAATGATCTCTCTGGTTGGGATTGTGTCGCCAAAAATTCTTTTGTGTACAAAGTTTCTTTGCAATGTCTGTATTATGTGTGTGATGGATGGTATGTTTGCGTCTTGTATTGTGAGGTCGTTAGGGCACCTACAAGGTAACGTGTGTATGCGTCTGAGTTTTCGGCGTTCGTAGTAAACGATAGAGAAGAGGTGATTAGGGTTTATGTTAGTGTATATAAAGGCGCTCGGAAATCCATAACAGGGCATATGTATGTTTTGTAGGTATGTTATAGTGTTTTGTGGTGGCAACACCTGAGTCTAGCCCGGAGGGCCCCCTGTAGGTTTCCTCGGTTTCTTATCCTGTTTAGTGTTCATCGGGGAGCCAATTGAGGGTTCTGATGAAGCTGTGCAAGTTGATGTCTATTGTTTTATAACTGCAAATCTGAATACCGCTAAAGCATTCCGGAACATGTAGAGCGATGCAAGGGGGATACTATACTGCCAAGAGATGAACAACTACCTTAAACTTGTTCATATCATTGTTAGAAGTCCTGTAGCAGACGTGCATTGAATCTGTTTGTTACGAAAATTAGAAAATATGTACTGTATATTGCAAATGTGAATGAGCGATCCGAGTGTTCCTAGAAAAGGTGGCCGCAGATAGTATTAAAATAATGTAAATTAGTAGCATAATAGCCATTGTAATATCGATAGTACACAAAAAATGGGGCTATACACCTATGCTCAAAGGACTGTATGTCAGAGGTTAAAGATGAAGCATTTAAAAGCGTTCTTTGAGCGCAGTAAACGATATGGACAGCATATTGGAAAGCACCAACCCAAAATTAAGAATTATTTTCTACATCCGACCGAATTTGGGCCTCATACAGCAGAAAGAGTTGTCGGGAAGTAAAGTACTGCTTAGAGCTATTAAAAAAGCCTATTTGATGAGCACCAGCTTTAACTGACAGAAGATGGTCAACTCATGATAAACTTGAAGATATAGACTAACATAGTAAGACAATAGTTGTAATAGTACCAACTGGGTTAGTGGCCTTATTAGAATGAATACAGTCACGACAGATCCGTTAAAAGAAGTAATGGGGGGAAATGAAGATATACCAAAGGTTTTATTAATGACTTCACCGAGCATGTAGCTAATTAGTTGTATTTCTAATGATCGAACCAGTTTTTAACTTTAGTGGTAGCACTTTTGCAAGTATCTCTAATAGCAACGAAGTCTGTATAACACTCGACGGTTTTCTTTGATTTTAATTTGGTATAAGATTTATTTGTTCAAAATATTGCGCCAGCACAAACGCTACTGAACCAGAGATGAAAGCAAGAATGATCTATACAATTTGGTTTTGGAATGTCCCTGAGGATGGTTTTGCGATACTGCTGAGGATGCCTAAAACAATATATTCACTTCATATAAAGGTTGTAAAACAATCTCGTAGATGATTCATAAGTAAAAGTTTGATATAAGAAAGAGGTCTAGAAAATGTAGAGTATTATTAATGTTATTAGGTATTCCAGAGGGTTCGGAAATCATTTATATGGGGTTCCTGTATTACGACCACCAGAATTAACGGTAGATGAAATTTGAAGCCAATTTAGATTTATAAACAATCACCAAGAATTGAGATCGTAAGATGGAAAGTGAGATGCTTTAATAATGAGGTAATTCAAGAAGTCATTGAGAAACACAGTAGAGTTTCACAAACTTATAACTAAGACATTTGAACAAAATCTTAACTTCTAAAAAAAACCACCTGTAAGCGATTTTGTCTTTGAGGTAGAGATTCCACCTATATGTCGAAATTTAGAGTGAAGGTTGTATTGAGGAAATTGCGAGCCGTGTGAATCTGAGTGTAATTGTGCAAAGTATTGGTGAAAAGAATTAATAGTAGACCTGATGTCACGCTTGTTACAATAATGGATCAGAAGATGAGTACCTTTGATAACCGATAACATTTGGGTCTTGCGTTCTAAAACATCCAAATAGGGTAAGATCTTACGTACGAAATTTTTGACTCTAAAAACCATAGCCATCTTGTAAATTTTGTGCTCTAAATTCGATAGGAAGATTAAGTTGAAGGCGAGAGGAAAAAATGGAACAAAAATGGATTAAAAATAAGGAAGGGTTGATAGACAACCATCACTGATTCACAAAATCGGCGAACTAGCATTATTGAGCCCATGGTGGAATCTTCGACACTCCCACTTGGTATTCTTAGGATACTCAAAAGTTCCTAAACTCCGTCATTATTATATTTCAACTCACTATTTTTGGTAATATGTAGGTATAAGGTTCAAAATTTGAATGTTAAGTGGTTGGTTTCCCATAAAATAAATTCAACACCGAATAAACGAACAAGACACAGGAGTAATAAAAAAAATGGATCTATTTTAAGAACAATAGAAAGCAGTAAAACTATAGGGCAATTTAGAGCGTCTATATTTGAAGTTTGGTAAGCATTATGTAAAAAATGTTGTCGTCCCTAGTAGTTAAATGCGCTTGATTTTTCACTTAATTGCAAATTTGAGCAATGAGTAACGTCATCTAATTACTAATTGAGTTGATCGGCCTATTTCACCAGTTTTTGCTTTTTTGGCGCGACGTTTCGGAAGCGGACTCTGCTTCCGTCATCAGGCTTAGTCCTGAGAAGGACTGTTTTCGCACTTGAGTCGAATTCATATGTTATATAAATTTTTTTCCCAAGCACTTGACTACTCTCAGATTCGAACGTGGTAGCTTTCACTTACTAGTCTAACACCTTTACCGCTGAACCACTGAGTAATCCAATATATATTTTGTAGAACTAGTGCGATATATGTGGCTTTTTTGAGTTTCCGACCAGTTGTGTTCTCGTCCTTTGCCACTATCTGTATGTTATTCCATTGCATGCGGTGATCTTCGTTCCAGACATGTTCGGCGATTCTTGATTTTTCTGTTTCACCCTTGGGGACGTTGTCCTTATGGCCCTGTGTTCTCACTTTGAGTGGTCTACTGTTCTCTCCTAGGTATGCTCTGCGGCATTCGCATGGTAGGGTGTGTACACAATTCTTGGAATTCTGATCGTTGTATGGTTTGGTTTTGGTTAGTATTCCCCTGAGCGTTCTGGTCCATTTGAAGGCAGTGCGTATCTTGTATTTGCTGCTGATGCTTCGTATTTTGTCTGAGGTACCTTGTATATATGGTATTATTGGGTGTATATTTAGGTTCTTCTTTTTCCGTTCCCTGTTTAGGTTAGGTGTTAGATCGGGGTAACCATTTTCTTTGAGTGTTGTTGCGATATTTTCTTCTTTTTCTTTGTTCAGGTTCTCGAGTTTTGAGCATATTGTTTTTGCTCTATCGTACAAGCATTTTGCCACGCCTAGCTTCACGTTTTGTAATGATTGAGTTGTAGTGAAGGTACCTCCCGTGTGGGTAGGTTTCCTGTATACAATTGTCGTGTAGTGTTATCATTCCTGTGTACAAGTACATCCAGGAATGATAGTTTTGTTCCGACTTCAATTCCATTATGAATTTTATGGAGGGTGCGCGGCTGTTTAAATGATCTAGGAATTGATCTAGCTTATGCTTGCCATGTTGCCAAACTACGAAAGTATCGTCCACGTATCTAAGCCACATCCTTGGTTTCTCTGTGAATTCATATATATATATATATATATATATATATATATATATATATATATATATTGCTCACTATGGGTGATAGTGGGAACACATTGACATCCCAAACTCTTGGTAGAATTTATCTTCTACCTGGAAATATGTAGTTTTAATGCATATTGTCAGAATTTCCATTATAGTGTTTACCGAGAGTTGCGTCTAACGTTTTATCCTTTTCCAGATTGTCCCTTATGATAGTTAGTGCCTTATCGGTAGGAACATTTGTGAATAGACTCACAATGTCGAAGCTTACCAGTATTTCTTCGTGATTTGTTTCGAAGTTTCTGATGGTTTCCACGAAGTGCTGAGTATTCTTGACCATAGACCTGGTTTTTGCCGATAAGGGTGTGATGATACCTAACAGATAGTGTGCTAATGGGTGACAAGGTGAATTTCTCGAGCTCACGATTGTCTCAGAGGAATTCCCTGCTTATGAATCTTTGGTAGACCGTACAGATGCGGAGGTTTGCTGTAGTGTGGGTAAGTCTAGTTCTCTGCTAATCGGAGAACTCCTCCTTATATTTTGTCAGCGTTAGGTGTTTCGATTGATGGTGTGGGGGTCTTTGTACTCGCCCCCGTCTAGTAGTTCTTGGATCTTAGTGTTATAAGTGTCCATATCCATTACCACAATCGCGTTTCCTTTGTCTGCCGGGAGAATTTTGATCGTTGGGTCATTCTTCAGGGAAATGGCCGCTCTCGTTTCTAGGTTAGAGAGGTTAGGTTTAGTTTGCTTAGATGAATCTAGGACTGATTTAACCTTACTTATGTATTCTTCGTCTTCTTCAGGATCTATGAAATTAGATCCTGAAGAAGCCGAAGAATACAGAAGTAAGGTTAGATCAGTCTGTAGTCTGCTTAATTGTCATGTAACTCTTGTAGTAGTGGTATAAAGATAAACTTAATAAAAGGAGTAATTGTCAAATAATATAGGATACAAGTTAACGTATGAGCTACTTTCCCTGATGCAGTGAGCCATGTGTGCAATATCACTCTGTTCAATGTGAAAATATCCATAACTATTAAATAAAGACAAGTCGGTTTTGGATAGTTTTTTATACTATACACATTTGTAGATATTCATATGAAAACATATAAATAAAATTATTACCATTCACACAGTTATAGAGTAATGAGCAATGAACAAAAATTCATAGCTTGAGGTTTGAAGACACTGTATTTATGCAACGCTCGTTACATTAAAAAATTTAAGTAGGGTCCTTTTTCTGTTATTAAGTTTATCATGCACATGTAAATAAAAATTAAAAGGTTTTTATGCTTTAAGTAGTCCAGATTTATTAAATGCATTGCTTTGATTTAAGCGTAATGAAAATTAGTTGAAAGTTAATCACAATACTTTTTCTAGAATTTAAAATAATTAGTCTATTTTAGGATTTGTGTATGTTTTAAAATAAATATATTGGTGAGATTATTTTAATGCAATATTTTGTGTTTATAGTAAAATTAGAGCTACTTTGATTTCATGAAGAAATTCATTTTACTTTATTACGTATTACTAAATTTTAAGCGTGTGTTTCTTTGCTAATTGAGTACTCTTATAAAGGGTATATTTATTTTTTTATGACCACAAAAAATGAAAGCTTAGATTTAAAGTTTAGATAAGTTATTTGGTAAAGCAGATCACCTTCGGTAGTAAAGTTGATGATGATATTCAAGAGAATTATTTAGAAATCTGTTTATTTAGATTTGGTTACATATTTGTCTCATTTATCGTGCTTTTGAAATAACGTAAGTATACTAGTTGGCAGTTAAGTATAAATTTTACACTAACGTTCCAGTTACTGTTTCGGCCTTTGGGTTGATGGCCCATCTTTGAAACCTTTCCGATTCTACATGAGTCATTATCTACGTATTTTGATGATTGAAGTTGAAAGTTTGAACTAACTTCCCGCTCACGTTGATTTGGTAGCTGGCATCTTTGACGTTTATACTACAATTGCCTAGAGCAATAGTACTATAAATATGGTTATGGAAAACCAAGTGTACGACAAACCTATTGAAACATATTTTGATTATCAATGAATTCTGATTATTTAGGTTGGGGTGTGAAGAATTATTTTTCTTTATTCGTCATTTATTAGAGCTTTATTTACTTATCCGTTACTATGGATATTTTGAAAACGTTGGTGAAAAAATTGTTAATTAATGAAGCTATTATAATACGTGCAGTGCACCTGATATTATTTTAATTGTCGGGGAACCTTTTTTTTCGGCCTTCACGAAGTCTTGCGTTGTTAGTACAGTTCACTTGTTCTAAACGTTTATTTGGTTTACGTGCAGCTAAATGCAGCTTTTTGTAATTGTGATAGTATAGAGTTAAAGAATGGAACAGTGCGATTTTGCTAAATTTGCAGACAAGCTTATTTGCTATATATTCTGATTGAATATAACTTTGCAGTCCATAAGACTGTAGTTTTGAGATTCATCGTTAAAATAAGAAATTTAACAAATTATAGGAGCCTGAAGAGAAGAATCAGTTGGATTCCTTAGTTAAGATTTAGAAACCGGAGGCTAAAAACCTAGTACCATAGCTAGATAGTTCACGTGGGTCGCGTTGATCGGGCACGTCATCGTATTGTCTATTAGTATAGTAAGAGGCTGAATAATCTAGCTCTTCGCATACGGCGGATTTTATAAACATCTACTTTTCTAATAAACATATTGATTATTATGGAGTTTAACAATTTTAAGTGGGTTTACGGAATATCCATTTTTGGCGTTTGTCAATATGTTTATGTGTACCACTCAAAGAGTTAATAAGTTAAAGTTAATAAGTTAATTACTATTAATTGTGTCTAGTTACTACGCGTAATAGTGGTATGTATTGGAACTATTTACTTTCCATTACATCAGCTGTACTTACGCTAACAAATGTTAGTTGGGAAATGTTTTAGCCTGGCACCATATAGTCTATGAACATAGGTATGGTCTAGCATAATATGCCGTATTTATTTATGTCTCTTTATTTTATGTTATTTTATATAGGATCTTTTATATGAAATTTGTGATTTGTTTGTGAACACCAAATCCTAAAGTACAACGAATATTCTTCAAGTAACTTTCAGTGGCCAATTGCACGTACATTTTGAACCTAGGGAGATACTATGTTAATTCATTATTAATGATGTATACCATAACCAACCATTTTAAGTATGGATGTGACACTGTCAATGATGTTAAATGGCAATACTTTCTCCATTATTTATCGAAAATTTCGGATACATTGAGAAAGCTTAAAGCTTTTTATGGGTTTAAGTGAGTATTTACGAAAATGAGCTAGTTAGCCGAATTATAAACGTGAGAGAGAAATTTAAAATTTCGTTGAGTGTTGCTATACGTACAGATTTTGATATTTTAGTTGATTTGCAACGAGTGCCCTATTAATTATTAGTTGGAAGTAAGTACCACGACCCACTTCACTGAGCTACGTCGGAAACATGCACTTTATTTATGCGGGGCGATTTTGTAGTGTAAATTTTGCCCGTAGAAAGACAATACCAGAAGGTTAGGAAGAGAGCAGTTACCTCCAGTATAAAAGTATAACGATAAACGTGGGTAGCCTAGATGTAATCGGCGCCTACAATTAAGAATAAGGTAGGACGTATACACAATCATATGTGTTAAAGTAACACATCACCACTCCAATATTTTACTCCGGAAGTTAACAGAAAAGAGCTATTACATTAAAACGTTATTGTAATTGACTACACAGACAGTAACACACATCTGAGCTAATTTTCAAGAATTTTGGGTTTGTACTCCATTTTTTTTTTATCCGTCTGCCAAATAACATCAATATTTTTAACTGTAATATGAAAAAAAAGGTAGGACATAAAACGAGTGATCATGTATACCACGCCAGCGGTTCAGCACGACCAATCAATCCATCTTTCAGGATACACTTCGTTTAAAATTCACGTCTTATAAGACTAGGGTGGACAGACGTATCGTTATACATAAATCCAGTAGGTCATTTTTTAAAAGGTGTTAAATATGGGCACAAACTGTCCATAATAATAATAAAAGGAGAAATAAAAAAGTCGTTGAGAATTACCAATGTTGTTGATGTATAAACTGAATAATAATATGAGAATTTTTCTTGAGACCGTTAAAATTGTAGAAATTAGGACACCAGTGCAAAACCAACCGCTTCTGTAATGAGTACCCCTTCCGGCCAAATTGGCCGTCGACCGGTAAACGTCCCTTACGGTTCTTGATACTCAATATACTATTTATTTCACTATTGTAATCGCAAAATTACCAGCGTGCGATAAATGCTGTGGGCATATTTACGGCCACAGTGAAGACTATCTAGTCTCCTAGTAGATCTAATTCAATTTCATCCAGTCAAGGTAAAAAACGACCTGGTAAAAAAACAAAATCGAACTATCTGCCAGAAACATCCAAAATGTGCATTAGAAATACATTGTACAACATGTATGCACAAAGTGAGTACATCTAACGTATACATATTCCCACATCGGAAATACTTTTACAGAAAAGCATGTCATAGTTAGAGCTTTAAATACTGAACTCTGTGTTAGTCATGTTTCATTAAGTGATAGAATTTTAAATCGTGCGTTACACACATTTCAAGTTCAAAAAAGACTATAATCGTAGAGCTTTATTGGAAAAACAAAATATAGTAGAAATGCGAACTCATTTTCTCAACAATACATTCAAAAGATCAAGTCTTAGATGATTTCGTGGCTAACATAAAAAAATATTACTTATGAACTCACACTATTTAAAACTGAACTTTATTCACTTATTAAATCTCAGCAAATAGAGAAAAGGTATAAGGTAGATGAAATAATTAGAAGCTATGGACAAGAAGTGTTACAATTGCCACCGTATCATTGTGAATTTAATGCAATTAAACTCGTATGGGCACATATAAAGACGAAAATGTTAATGTAGTGTGGAAGAAAGCATTACAGCAACGTAACCAGACTGTTTGGTGTAATTGTGTACATCATATAAAAAATACTATAAAGCAAGTGGTACAAACGTGAAGAAATGTTGGACATTGCAGTTGAGATGGTGATTAATGTGCCGAACTATTCTGAAAGTTCCGATACGGATAGCAACTAAAAATTTAGTAATTTTAAGTTTATAAGGTATAAGTACATTTATATTTATTGGTTCACTAAAAGAATCAACATCAAACGTTGAAGTTAATCAGAAAAAGGAACATGCAGTTTTTTGATGGAATAAGTTTACTTATATCTTATTGATAGTTTTACTTTAGCTAGACTTATGTCATGCGATATGTAATGGTTATAAAATAGTTTTATAATCCATTAAGATTGTCTTAAATATTTACATAAACTTGCTGCAATGTATTTTGTTGAATATAAGCATTGTTTAAATGTATGTATAAACAATGTAAGTACTCATAAATTATAACCTACAAAAACCATTAAGATAAAATGTTTTCTAGACCTCTATTTATGACTCGCCATGGTCATTAACACGTTAATTATAATGAACAATTTTCTTAGATTTTCACAAACTAAACGTTGTTTTCTTTTACGGTGTAAATTTTACAATAAACAGTATTCATAATCATATGAAAACCTGTAACTACACTACTGCCATCTCGGAAAAGGGTAATTAATTAAAAGAAATTATCACGGAAACAATTTGAATCCGTTTTTTTTAATATTGACTCGTACTTGATGACGCAGATTTATTCTTTGGTAGCGAGGATAGTAAAGGATGGAACAAACTAAAAGTGATGTTGACCAATAAAGAAGTGTGGTACAATATTGTGCACACTAATGTAGCATTACTTCACCTTACAATCAAATTGTTAAGAATAAGGATTTTACTGATGAGTCATACTTTCTGCTTCATTTTTATTTTCAATGTCTTGGATCCTTTTCCGATCGACCTGTAAACCTAAATCTAAACCTGTATACTATTCTACTTGCCGTCGGATTCGGGCAATTTGAAGCTTTTATTTCGTTTATCTTTTCTAGGTATCCTTGTTCACCATGGCCTTTTTATGTTATCGATTCTAGTAACACCAATAAAATCCTCAAAACATTTTTTGAATAAAAAAAAACGGTTTTACGTAAAAGGAACCTTTCAAACACAGTTCACCCCTCTGTTCATGGTACTTGGTTAGAAAAAAAGATTGCCAAAAGTAGAATAATACCTGATTTAATGAGTCCTGTATTAGGAGGTCACGCCTAATAATTGAAGAGATGATGGTCCCACTCATATGATTTTTAATAAACATAGTTAACAAGTACGAAAATAAATATTTAGCTAACGTTAGGGGACGAATAGTAATTATTACGATTAAACGTTTGCAAGTGCTGTTAACAGTGAATATTAACAAAAATGCGATGATAAATTATAATCATTTAATCTATTTATTTGCATTTTTTATTAACAAGTGTTGTGAGCTTTATCAAATTTAAAGGGAAAAACTGAATGAACATCTATATGTTGTATACTATGTTGTTTTAAACTACTTTTAAACGATGCAGCCATTTAAGACAACTTGTAAATATTTCTACAAATTCGTAAAATACAGTATATATCTGATTATTACATGGCATAAAAATGTGACGATCCCTATGTCGGCTAAAATCAAATATAATAATTATGCCAAAACATAATTTAGGTCACAAAATTGATGCATTCTAAACACAGTTAAAATATGAATAATACTTAACTGGTTGCTCTTTTGGATCTAGAATACAAAGTGGTTTGCAATTGATATGCAGAAAAATGTGACCTATAAAAGTACAGATAAAAATGGAAAATAAAAGAATTAGCACACATACCCACATTTATAGTTGTATCACTTCAACCAAAACTGAGTTGCACGTTCACCCATACGTTTTTCTCATAAAAGAGTTTGCTCAAAAGAAAAAATACGCTTATCTCATTTCTAAAACATCTTAAATATGGAATTTTGGGAACAACACAACAATATCCACATTAATCATAAATTTATTAATCTCAATATAAATATTTTAATTAATCAACTGGCATTTCACTTTAACCGGTGTTATTTTTTTTTCTAGTGCAACCCGTTTAATTTACTGTACCACTGATAACTAATGAGAACAACCTACTTATTTCATAGATCAAATATTTAACCTTCTTAATATTTGTATAATAAGGTATTTTAGTATGCAAAAAAATGTTTTGTTTTCATAAATGAGTGAAGGGAGTTGAATGTTTAAAGCAGAAAAATTTTAATTGGTTTGGACTAGCACATATTAATGAAGTTAATTGAATAATAACGTGTCTTTCTATGAAAAGTTACTAGCCTGCTGTACAATTAAAGTCTCCATACAATGCTGTTATAATTAATATTTATTGATTGTGAAATTGGTTTGAGGCAACAAAATGACCACATTTTTTCTGGTTTTAGGTGGTCAATTAGCACAGATCAGAATATTCAAGACCTAAAGATACTAATCATCGACTACTAACTGTAATTCATCTGTAATTAATTTTTGAATTTAAACGAAAGTATGGTAAACTTCATGTATTTTGCCAATTTTTGTTAAAAATGATAATTCTATACTAATTTGACAGAATTCATTGCCGTTTGCAAACTTCTACATTTATAACCAAATCTGTATAGTAAGAGTTGATGTGTAATTACAGAAATTGGACAAGGAGAGAAAACACTGTTGCTCACTATTCGATACGAAGTGAAGAGAGTTACGTGAGCTGTTTTTAAGTGCCATCGGTTATTATCGTTCACTAAAAATTTCATTTTGCTAAATAGTTTTCAGCTTTAAGAAACAAGTACAGAAAAAAATTCGCTTAAATCTCACAAACGCACACGGACAATGTAAGGTATCATTTTAGAAATCGGATTTAAAACTAATGGTTCGTCTGATTTTCTCCACCTACAAAGCTCACAACAAAATTTTAATATTATCTTATGTTAATATCATTAAAAGTCGTGAATAATGCCCAAATTCACTATAACAGAACTTTCATAAGCATTTCTACAATACATACATTCCAGTGCGAAAATAATTTTCGTTTATTCACTAAAAATTCACGCACGTAATCGTTTGTTCAAGTCACAAATTTATTTATGACAAAAACAAAAGCAGCTTTACTTCAAAAATAACTAAAACGCCCCTTTAATTTTGCTTAAAAACTTTAATTCAAAACTTTCGATTACTTACACACTTATTAAACTTTGTCTTAATAATGCCACCACAATACAGTTTTCTTTATTTAGGCGCGAAAAGTTAAGAGTTCAACCCCTGTGTGCAACATCTGCATTTAAATTTTCAATTTTCACAGATTCTATATGTAAATATATAGGCTACACAACTAGCCTGACACCAAAACATTCTAAAGCATTCACACTATACCTCTTCATTAAGATTTGGGACACGAACTAAACTGATTTTAACTGCACATCATAACCCGAAATATGAAATTTTTTACGGAATATAAACTATTATATTAGTATTACACTTAGATATATATTTAATTGCTAATTATTATATTATTAAACAATAGTATTAAAAGCGCCCATTAAAATTATGTTTGATCTTAATTTAATACTGTAGGTAGCGTACCGCGAAAATTTTGATTGTAATAAACGTTTGTCAAATCGCCTTTATTACCACGATAGAAAACATAATTAGTGGATTTTTAAAATCTTAATAATACGTCGTAATTTGCTGTTTTCAAAATAGTTTTGTTTATATATGTTTATCAAAGAAATGTAGGATTGTTTGTAACCAATATGTATGTAAATACATGATAGGGAGCTTAAAAATGATTTATTGAAGGGGCGTAACGAATCATTGGAATTTTTTATGCGCACTCTTGATGGAAAAAAATGTCACTAGCTTAATAAGTAATTGTGTCGGTACAGACCGCGATTAAAAGATATCTTTGTTTGTTACTTGAAACTTCGAGAGAAACGTAGGGGATTACGGAAAAAAGCTTATTTTTAAAATAAGATGTCCTGCAATAATGTATATGAAACTATTCCAACGGAAATTAATGTTTCTTGTTTTTTTATTACTATTGAAAAACGGGGGTGATTTTTCGGGAGTAGATATAGTTAGTTAGTAATCGAAGGGCGGGCAGCTACAGTTAGAGTGTCAATCTAGCCAGATCGATTTTTGGGTTAATTAAATACCTTCATTGTAAACAGTTTGTCTTTAAAAATATTTCGTGCGTGTATATTTTCTTTTAAATTAGTCAACACTAATTTGTCTTTTCTTTGGAGTGTTAGTTGTAATGTGTGTTTCAAATATTAATCTATAACTAACAGTCACCCTTTTTGAAGTTAAACCGCGTAGGTTAACGATTTGTGTCTGTGATCAATTAAGGGAATATTTATTCCTGTGTAAGTATGTATTTTTATATAACTGAAAGCTCGCAGCTAATCATTTTTACCAGCCTAGATAACATATTAAATACCAAACATTGTCTTGCAAAGGTATCTTATTCATACGCGGACTCATTAAGCTGAAATCTGCTAAAATAAAAAGGTAGTACAGGGCCCTCTCACTCTGGTATTTGTGCGAATTAGCATTGTTGGTTGTTGGTTATATTTATAATTGTGTAGAGGTGGCTGTTGAATGGGTATAGGATACCACTGGTTACTAATTGTAAAAGGCAATTACCAGTTGGTACACACTCCCAAGCCAGACCATTGAACACCTCGAATTTTTATTTATATTGTTTTTATTTGTTGTATAGATGAATGTGTAACCAGAGAGAGAGAGAGAGGAGCACCGTATTTTTCTAACGTATTCAAACATATATATATATATATATATATATATATATATATATATAAGTACATCTGAAAATCATTAACACGACCTGCATTGCAAGAGTAAGGTAACGTGTACGACCATCTTCTATTATTAACAACCATACCAATCTTGCGTTTTTTATTGAAATTCCCACATTCTAGTACAACTAAATCTACCCTCCAAGTAACTAACTTTTTCGAATAAATGACTGTTTTCAAAATCTATTAGATTTAAAAAAACAACAATTTTTTGGGCCGTATAATCAACAATGTAACGCCACACTAATCATTATGTGGAAAAACACGGTTATTTCTACCCCAACGTGCGTAAATCCCAACTTCCATCCTTTCTTCTTTTCTACCCTTAATTCCATACATTTAAATCTTAATTACATAAAACAAAACATACGCTGTAGATTAGGCAAAGCTTAACCTGTTCGGGAATACTAGAAGGAACAAAAAAAATATCGCTGAACTGTCATTAAATTGTAAGTAATTTATTTGTTACTACAAGGTCTTAAAGGTTGTTTCAAGTTCATAGTAGCTATTCTAGTGAAAAAAATTTAGACGTGATATATATATATATATATATATATATATATATATATATATATATTATTAGTGGATTTTTAATATCTTGATAATACGTCGTAATCTGCTAATGTTTTCAAAATATTTTATTTATATATTTTATGTAAGAAATGTGAGAATGTATGTAACTGATATTTGAAAAACACAAGTTAGGGTCTTAATAGCAGGGGTACGCTTAAAAGAATACTTTACTGAAGGGGCGTAACGAATCATTGGAATTTATTATGCTCCGATTCTTAATGTAAAAAATGTCATTAGCTTAATAAGTAATTGTGTCGGTACGGACCACGATCAAAAGATATCTTTGTTTGTTACTTGGAAACTCGAGAGCTACATATAGGGCTGTTACGGACGAATGCATATTTTTAAAATTAAGATGTCGTGCAATAATTAATATGAAACTGTTCCAACGTAAATTAATGTTTCTTGTTTTTATATTACTTTTGAAAAATGCGGGTTGATTGCGGGAGTAAAGATAGGTTTGAAATCGGGGAAGGTTAGTGTCAATCGAGCCAGATCGATTTTCGGTTAATTAGAAACTCTTATTGTAAACAGTTTCTCTTTAAAATATTTCGTGCGTGTACATTTTATTTTGAATTAGCCAACATTTTTCTTTCGAGTATTAGTTGTAATGTGTTTTTCAAATATTAATCTATAAATAATAGTCACCATTTTTGAAGTTAAACCGCGTAGGTTAATTGTTTGTGACTGTGATCAATTCAAGTGTAAGTAGGTAATTTTATATAAAGGAAAGCTCGCATCAAATCATTTACCAGCCTAGATAACATATTAAATACCAAACATTGCCTTGCAAAGGTATCTTATTCGTGCGCGGGCTCCTTAAGCTGAAATCCGCTAAAATAAAAGACAGTACATGGCCCCCTCCCTCTGGTATTTGTGTGAATTAGCATTTTTGTTTGTTGTTTATATTTATAATTGTGTAGAGGTGACTGGTGAACGGATACATGATACCGCTGGCTATTAATTACACACTCCCGGGCTAGACCATTAAACACTTTATTTTTATTGTTGTATAGATGAATGTGTAACTTAAGAAAGGAGCACTGTATTTTTCTTCCGCCCTCAAATTTATATATCGGTCACGATGTGGTGATCTATTTATAACTTACCCTTGTAAGGCTTTGTTTTAATGAGTTTTTTTGTGTCAGTTGTTAGGTAGAATTATTTGCCTGCGAGCTGGTTTCTCTTTGTGTGTGTGTGATTTATTGTAATTTGACTTATGTATTTTGTGCTTTGCTGGTCACTAAACAATTGGGTACGTGTAAATTCCTTGTCTGTTTTCTTTTGTCATTGCCTTTACCTTATTATCACCTGTGCAATTTTACTGTTGTATTTTATATGTACCGTAATTTGCTTTATTGTTTTATGTGCTTATTTACTTAAAGACTGGCATGATTGGTTTGATTGTTTGGTATTACGATTTTTATTTTGATTATTTATGACCTAATTGTGCGTATGACTACATGTGTTTTTTTTATTATTGTGTTTCTGTGTAACTAAACTGCTTTTTATTCATTTTCTCTTAATGTTATAATTCTGTAAGCACTTTAACCTGATTTAATGGTGTTTTGTTATATACTTAACCCTTTCATTGTTGTTTTGTGTTATTTGATTTAATAATGTACTTGTGCAATTACCTTGTAACCTTATAAGCGGCTGCCAAAGTATAACAACAATTATTAAATGGCGTCAAATTGTAACATTAATAAAAAATTACCAAATAATAATCGCTACTGCCGTCGGCTCATCGGTAGATGAATATGGGAGGGTTCTAATTTAGAGTTTAATTAACCTACCTGAAATGCTAGTAGCTTCTTTTCTGCTTAATTATTTTCACTTAATTCCAAAACTGTTATCAAAAAATTATGAAAAAAACGATAAATTCTCGAGCGCCATGTTGTCTTTTTTTTTAAGTACTTTTTAAGTACCAAAAGATTTGTTCTAGGAAATGCCAATTAAATTGCCATTCTCAATTCTACATATTAATAATTAAAAACTTTTCTAATATTACGCCAAATAAATGAACGATTCTTAAATTAATGTACTTTTTAATACAACCACAAAAAAAAAGGTTGTTACACCCTATTTATGAATAAAGTTAGTTTTATTGGTGGTTCTTTCCCACAATAGTATATAAACGTACTGAACCACCGCTGCGCAAAGCTCATTGATTTTAATTTGAGTAGTCTCATTTTTTTACCTGCCTCTCATGATGCAACACTTACCTCATCCAGCCTAGCTAATTTAGATAGCACAACGTACCTACCACTAGACGACCACTTCGTTTCATCAGATTTGAGGTTGCCGAATAATTAAAAATCAGACTTGTAAATAAATTCTAATGTTTTAATTAGTGCCAGGAACGCGGTCGACTAGGGCGAACTAAAGAAATTTTTAATATATATACCATCAGCGAGTAACGCTTCGTTGGTTATCTCGTGAAAGTGAAAGTTATAAAAGTTTAGTGAGAACCTAAAGGTCCTTGAAAGGACCGGTGTTTTTTAATTTTGTGTGGTACGTGGGTGTATTTTGTTTTAAATACGCTGTTAAATTCTGTATGATAATAATAAAACAATGAATGGGAATTACATAATCAGTTAATTACCTGGTTGTTACTTAAAAATGTACGATTTCGTAACTGGACGTAAACAATAATAAATTCCATACATATTTTACGTACAAGTATCAGCTCGAAAATACTCATTATGTAACATAATTGGCCTCTGTAAAGATGTCACAAGCAAGAAAAACTGCGGAATATCTTCTAAAACAGCAGTCTCATCTAGGGGATATTTGTAAAACTAATGTATTGTAATAGATGAAATTTTTGAAATGCCCCTGTATTATTTGTTATTGCGAGATGTGAAATTCTACAGCTGATCATTTGACATAAAAATATCTGGGAATTAGCTATCGCAAGCCAAATTAGCAATTTGGATGCAATACAATTACGTAAGATATTATAATTAAATCACGTCTATCAAACTCTTCGTGAAAACCATCAGCAGAGAAAACCCATTATATATCTTCAGTTCAAAAATAATTACTGATAAGGTCATTGTTGTATTTTTATGGTTCATACAAAGAAGATAAGATCAAATAATACCAACCGTTTGGTCATTTTCAATAAGGCATTTGTCAATTTTTATTTACCAGAGCACAATTGTGGAAAAACAAACATTATACAATAACTTGAATATTCCATCATTTATCAAATCAATCCCAATCAATCAATCAGTTCAACCGCAAACAAATCGATTAATCAAACCAATCATCCAAATCAATTTCAATCAAATGAATTAATCAAACCGAATACATAAACAGATCTTTAATTACATCCCAATTTAAATCGAAAAATAATATTTTTTTTTAATTTGAAATTCATATATTTACAGTCTACTCTACATGGAGTATTAAGTAAATCGGATAACATTAAACAGACTTTGTAAGGAGAAGCCATTCATTAATGGGACTCCTGTATCATTCCTTTTGGGTTAGGGTTCTTTCAGGTTGCAAGGTCAAGTTCTTTTCAATCTTCTTCTGCATGGTGGGACTTCAGATAATTCCCGAATCAATGCATTGGTATGGTCTTGGAGCTTACTGTGATAGTTTTCAGAAAATCTGTGGATTTCATGAGCGACAAATGGAATTCGAAGGTCCTCGTATAGCGTCTGGTTTGTAACAAACCACGGAGCATCCACAAGAGCGCGGTGCGTTTTGGATTGGAATTGTTGTTGGTTTGGCACATCCCCAGAGTTGTATTCCGTATTCCATATTGGTTTGATCGTTGCTTTGTATAGTAGTAGCTTGTTATTTAATGATAGTTTAGAATTCATTCCAATACGACCGGAATTTTAGATTAAGCTGAAGTCGCGTGGTTTCAATATGCTTAGTTCATTAAGGCGTTAATCCAAGTGTAGGCCCAGATACTTTGTTTCTATGTTAATTGAAATGAGCACGTTATTGATAGTAACTGGTGGACATACATTTCGTCTCGTGGTGAAAGTCGCTTGAACCGATTTAGTTGGGTTGATAGTAATTTTTCATTTCTTTAGCCATTCATTAAATAAGTTGAGGTATCGTTGGAGGTTTAAGGATGCAGTATCTGAATCTTCATGTGGACAGAAAAGTGGCGATTACCGTGCTTTGGTCTTCAGGTAGGTCAGAAGTATATATTAAATATTGGAGGAAACCAAGGACACTTCCTTGGGGAACATCGGATTGGACGGGATATTGTTGAGAGATGTCACTGTTATATTTATCTGAATAGTATCTGTTTGTTAAATAGCATTTGAGTAAGAGGTAGTAATTACTTGGTAGTAGATTTTTCAATTTGTAAAGTAGCCCAGTTTGCCAGACCAGATCGAACACCTGGGCTACATCTACAAAGGCAGCTGTGCAGAATTTCTTTTCTTCGAGACTAGTTGTTATTTTATTAATGATCCTGTGTATTTGCTGAGTAGTAGAATGACTTTCTCGGAATTCAAACTGGAAAACCGGTAGGTAAACTAGAATTTCTGTGTCTGTCAGAAGTCTTTTGAGAAACCATTTTTCGAATATTTTGCCAAGTATGGGTAAAACGCTAATTGGTCTACAACAGGCCACGTCTTGCATTGGTTTACTAGACTTGAGCACCATTATAATGTGCGCGTATTTCCACAGTATGGGGTAGTAGGAAATACTTATCATTCTGTTACATATGGTAGTTAGCACAACAATAGATTTCCCTGGAAGCATCTTCAGAATTTGACCTGTAATCAGATAGTAGCCTGGCGTTTTATGTTTATCTAATTTGCGTAGTTGTGCAAGAACTTCTGTAGGTGAAAAGGGTGTTTAGTGGGTGGAGACATCTGGCAAGCAACGTCAAGATACTCTTCGATATCTCTATCTGCGCCTATTCGTTCAACAGGTTGAAAAATTCATGACAGGTGTTCTGCAAATGCATTAGACTTCTCTTTGTTAGACTTTGCCCAGTCCTCATTATTTTTACGTATTGGTGGTATGCTGATTTGTGATCTTTTGAATCTTTTTTTCGCTTTCCAGATGGTATTGTCCTCCTTCTTAAGGTTAGTAATATAGTAATTAAAGCTAGAGTTTTGACTACCCTTTAAGACTGTATGAAGACTGTGTGTTATCCTATTGTAGTTGCAAGACCTTTGCCATTTAGCTCTAGCTCTTCTTTTTTCGGTAATGAATTCTTTTATGTAGTGTGGTATGCTTTTTACATTGTTTGTGTGGTCGTTAAGATTTGGGATAGCTTCCCATGCCGCTTCTTGTATACATTTGACAAAGTTTTGTACTGCTTCGTCTAATTCTTCAGGTTTCTTTATGCATACTTTAAGATCAGTTTTATCTTCAAGACTTTCTTGGAATTTTTGCCAATCTGTGTGTTGCGATACTTAGAAATAAATTCAAGATGTTGAAGTGAAATCCACTTCGATCAAAACATCGTGATTATTGCCAGTAACAAAAAGATAAATCTCGCTACTTGAAGAGTGCTGTTTAAGATGGCCCTTAAAATTATTTTTCACGATGTGTTGCATAGCATTAAACTTATTTTTGTCATGAGCTAAAAAGTCTGTGATTAGATTATGTGATGATTCCCGTTGCGTCACCACCACCATATAAGGATTCTGACACCATCTCGCGTCGGCACTCTGAAATTAATTAAAAATAGATTAATCAATAAATCAAATCAGTCTCAAGTACCACGAATCAAAAATGATTTTATTTATTAAGCCAATCGCATACAGATCCAGGGTGAGCTGATTGGCGGGATTAAAGATAGACCCCAGTCTACTGGTTTCTGATTGGTCTAGTCTCCAGGCTCCGTGCTATGGTTGTACGCCTAAGGCGCTGCATCTTGATTGGTTGGTTTTGTTTGTGGCGCCATCTGGTGGTGTATTTCTACGACTAATCAATGTTTTCTGTAATGTAGGTTAATCGTGGCTCAACCTACTGGTATATTTTTAAAAGTGCATGCAGATCCCTGTAATCGTTAGTGTGGTAAATTTGAAATAGTGTTCTAATAAGAGGGCCCTCGTACTATCTTATGACAGGGATAGGTCTCCGGAACTTGTGTTAGGGTCTTCGCCTTGGCGGGAAGTTTAAAATCGTATTCTAATAAGGGGGCCCTCATACTATCTCATAAGGCAACTATAGGCCTCCGGAATTTGTTCTCAGGTTTTCGCCCCCTGTCTGTCCTCCGGATTGTTTGTGACGCCATCTACTGGTGTATTTATAAAACTACTGAATATTTTCTGTAATGGGGGTTGACTATCGATAATAAACAGATAAAGAGATTTTCAATAATTTATTACAAGTAATACTATTTATAAGATTATCTCATGTATTAGCAGTAGCATAAGCAGCATCATCATCATCCTTCTCCTGTTAGATCTTCTTTTTCATCTGACTTCTCGCTGGTTGTACTAGTATTAACCTTCACCTTACTCTCAGACGCACCTTCTTTATCATCTTCTGTGGGTTCATCATCTTCAGGGGTTGTTATGCAATAATAGCTTACCCTTAAGGCTTCAAAATCTCCAATATCTTCGATTGTGGGTTCATAATACGGTGAATTCATTTTAAGCTGTTGACGAATTCACAGCTTGAAAGTTACTAAGGTACAAGCAATGATGTGTTTTTATTTTACCTGATGTTCACCATTACACAGCCATGACGAGGTACGGTCTAGTGTAAGTGTGTGTTGAATGTATGAAAGTACACGCAAATTTTTAGGTTAGGTTTATTTATTTTCCACACGTACAAAACACCGTCGTAAGTAAATTGTTTGCGCGCTAGACTTGATACTAGTTACTGCCTCATAAGCGGGATCGGGCGTCATTTATTTAAGTAGACAAAAGTGCTAGAATAGCCTCGTAAATTGTAGAACCTGTAGATCGCCATCTTATTGTATCTTATCTGAAGGTCGCGCTACCTCTTTCTTACTTTCTAGACTTTCATTAATTCCTATTAAACAATGAAACGTCAGAAACGGGACAAAAATAGGACTTCTTCATAAGTACGAAACGTTTACGTAATTTATGAAAATAATTACATATACGAAATGTTTAAAAGGAGACTGTAGTTATGTTAGATACAACTTCATAATTAAAATGTGTCAATTATTATTGCATGATATTCCTTAATATTCCATAGTTAAAAAAGACCAGCTGTGCATCTATTTGCATAAAAATTCGACACCATGAAATGAATTCAATAATATTTTTTTCACATTCAGACTCGCACAATGCTATAGAAAAATTATTGTTTGTGTCAAGTTTCAAAGGTGCACAAATTGTTCAAGAATTTTACAATAATGGCGACATCGAAGGCATTGATAAAGTATAAATTCTCCCATTTCAAATAATAAAATTTCCAGCTACGTAAACGTAAGGCATCTAATCGTTTAAATCCCAATAAATAATAAACATGAAGGTAAACCAGACACCATTTTAGAAATTCAAATAAAGCTTACTTATGCATAACTTGTTAATCATATTACTATATATATTTTTTTCTAATTCTATTTTAAAATGTAAAAAAACATAATTTAATAACGTATATGAGTCATTCGTTTTGTATAAATGGTTTTCCTGGTACATAATTTTGAAAATACACAAACGCATTCCTCGGCAGTAAACATAAAATCATGTTTTGCTCATTTGAATACTAAATTCATTCATTTATTGCTTCAATGGCGACTGCCATTTTACGTGTTTTAGACACATTTACGACAAAACGAGGGTCAAATCTTACATTATATAATAAAAAAAAAATTTTTTTAATTAAATTTTAATACCTTGTTTTACAACTCGAACTTCCGTTCATTTGTGCTAATTCACTTTCCCTTATATTGAGCAGGAACATACTATTTTTGGAAATCGTTAGAAACGTCCATAATTCTAATTTATACTTTTTGGTTAAAGATCCATGTAATTATTTATTTGCCTCTCTCTTTTCGTAAATTTGATTAATTTGACTTTTTTAATGCGGCGCTTAAACGTTCTAATTTAAAAGAAAAACCGGTTTTCAGAAAATTGCAAAAAAATCTCGACCGATAATAATGAAATAAAATAAAAACTTTCTAATAGTTACACATTCTGATTAAAAGGAAGTTAGCATATCTGATGTGAGTATTTGTTTCCACATTTCTCCATAAATGGTGGTAATCAATCGTGGGTGTTTTACTTTATCTTAGAAAGTCTTTTCTTCTTTATGACTTGCATTTATATGTCTGATGTTTTTATATAGTTCGAGTTACATTAATACCAAATTGACGTTGTACGGCATTTATCAATGAACTTTTTCAATGCACTTACTTCCTCACAATGAGAAAAGGAAAAAAGATTATTAGCGAATGTTTGTTTACAATTAATGTCTAATTAATTAGATAAGATAATGTATTTTTGCTTCTCAGTTAAAACGCTTTCTTGATCATAATAAATTGTAATTAGTTGATCTCGGTTTCATGGAGAATGTGTATGTAATGGCATTTGTAGGTATCAGAATGATAACGGTTCTCTCATACTAAAATCTCTCATGGATAGGAATGCTCAAATTTTTATTACTATATCTACTTCTCTATCACCACAACCATCAATTAATTGAACCCTTGTTATTAATTATTTTTCTTTTTTGTAAATTTGATCTTACTAATCCGTTACAATTATAAAAATATGATATTGATCAAAGTTATTGATCACCCACGCATTACAAAAATACGTACTGTGCGTAGACGTAGGTCAAGATCAGACTGAAGGACATGATATATAAGTCTCATTAATCAAGAATAAAAGGATATATTAATTTCTTTGCATTAAATTTTGCGAAAAACCAAACTCTTAATACCAACTAATGGTCGTTTTAAGATTATAATATTGTACAACTTCTAAAAAAACCGCTGCCAAATTAACTGCCATAATGCTTTCTCATATATGTAAATAAATAACTTCAAAGCCAATACCTGAATGAGTCATGTTTTTAAACACGACAATTCCCCATTTTTTATCCGCCATTTTGAATTTTTTAATTTTGACAAACGATTTATTCTTAACGATCTTAAAAACCCCCAATACCAGACTTTCAAAAAAATTTTGCACCCTAAAAACCGTGCGCCACTGACAGTTTTTAATTTTTTTTTATTTACATTATGTTTTACAAATTAACAAAGAAGCGAAATTGATCATTAGCCCACAATAACTGAATTTTAGTCATATCGGATTTTAAATACAATTCCCCATTTTTGATCCACCATTTTTAATTTTTTAATTTTGGCAAAGGTTTTATACTTAGAGATCTTAAAATCCCGAATACCCGACTTTAAAAAAAATCGGTTGATAAATTAAATACACACGATAATCCGCCAATTTGAATTTTTTTATTTTGACATATGATTCATACTTAACGATCTTAAAAACCCCCACTACCCGACTTTAAAAAAAACGGTTGATAAATTAAGAAATTCACAATTTTGGACCTTAAAAACAGCGCGCCACTGGTTATTATATATTTTTTTTATTTTGAAATTATATAAAAAAGTAGGGGAGAGGTGGCATGAAAGGGCAATATCACTATATTTTATATTTATTGCACCTGATACATACAACATTTGCAAAAGTGTTTTGCATACAAAAAACATAAACGAATTAGTTCTTATTAAAAAAAATTGGAAAAATATGACCCACAGTATTTGTCCCTTTCAACACATTTCACCCGATTGAAAGGGATACATTTGGGACTGAAAGGGACACATACAAAAACGTTTAAAGTAGGTGTGATAAATCAATATCAAATGAAACAAAAACTTTCACTCTTGCAGTTCCGACATCATCAAGAGGTGGGGGTAGTTTGAGTACTATATCCTCTTTTTCGATATCAGCCATGTCATCGTTCTCAGGAAAAACAAAGTGGTAGGAACTGTCATTCACTTTTTTAAAAATTTAACACTGACTTTTCCATTTTCCATAACTTCATTTATTTATCCAATCAAATTATTTTCTTTTTCACAAATTTGACGGCGACAAAATCATCCACGTTAAAAGAATCATTGTCGGCGAGCTTCGTTTCTTCCTCGACCTCCCAATCGAAAGAACTGTCACTCTAGGCATAGACAACATCCTCTTCGTTGTTACTTTCACTGCTACTACTTTGTAACACTTTTTTAATTGCTTTTATATTCACATCCGTGTTGATCTTGTTTAGTTTAATTTTTTAATGAGCAGACTTCCTCTATTTCATTTCCCTCGGAATGGCAGATAATGCGACTAGTTCCTTTTTTTCTTCCCCTGCCTTTGGAAATGGTATAACGGAAGCAGGTGATATAATTATAGATGGGTCAGTGCAGCAGTACTGGTGTGGTTCAGCGGGGGGTCCAGCTTCTAGATTTACCCCTTCTGGTTCAACTTGTTTGTTTGGATCTTACAGTCTGTTACAGACGCGCGTAGAAAATCTTGTTCCCCAAATATATTTTTATCAAACGGATAAATCTGGCACAAATATTCTTGGGCGTAAAAGCACTGATAAAAGCAGAGTTGGCCAATTTTGGTAAATGATGTATTGATATGGTTTTACTCGGGTTTGATACCATCCAATAATTTTGGGAAACTTTAAAATAATTTTTGAATGGCTCGAATACCGAGAAGTCTAAGGGCTGCAACCTATGACTGCAGTGTGGCGGAACGCCATTTTCACGGGCATGATATATGACACCGATGTTAATGTGACTCTCGTGATTGTCAATTAGTAGTAACACCAGGTTTTCTTTAGATGGACGCCACAAAATGTTTGAATGCCAGATAAAAGTTATCAGATGTAATCCATCCACCTTTGTGACATAAGCCTAGGCTTCCAGCATAAAATCCTTAAACCGAACCCTAGGGAATATGAAAACCGGAGGTACGTGGTTGCCTGAAGCAGAAACAAATGCCAACATTGTTAAAAGCTGTCCCCTTTTAGCTGAGGTAACCTGACCTACTTGCTTGGCTCCACGTCCAGCGATAATGGAGGGTAGCTCAGTAATAGTGGTCAAGCTTGTTTCGTCAGCGTTATAAATTCTCCTGTAAATGAGTACTGTTTTAACACTTTCTCCAAGTTTCCGGAAAATGTCTTCACTATCTTTGAATTCAAAGCAGTTGCCTTCGACAAGCTTGTTTTCTCCGGACGGCGCAGTGATAGCTCGGGATGTCTCTTCATAAACAGTTTCATCCAATTTATTCTTGCCCTTTTGTCAGTTCTCCAATTTTTTGGCATCTCTTTATTTAGTTTCGCAGCGTATTGGTACGCAAGTTTTCGAGTTTGTGAATATGCAAGGCCATGTGCCATTTTCAAATATTGGTTTAAGCTGATCTCTTCTTCAAGTGAAAACACTGTTCTGTTTCCAATCAGTACAGTCTTTGTGGATTTAGGTATATCAAATTCTGATACTGCTGATCTAATAGACATACTACCTTTTAACACCATGTCTATAGCCTCCTGTATAGTTTCTTTGGATTTTCTTATCCTCTTTCTGGGTTTAGTATCCATATTACACAAATTTGAACTGTGAAATTGAATACAGCTACTATAGTACGCAGAAAAACAACATAAATAATGAAAGACACTTGTGAGTATTGAAAGGGACATGTCCCTTTCAATAATGCAATGCCTGCCCCTTTCAACATAACGGAACAAAGATGAGCAATTTCGAAATTTATGTAAAACTTACCAAGCATTCAGTCAAATTGCACATAATACATAAATCCACAAGGTATCTACTTTAACTCAACGCACTTTCACTAACTCTAATGCTCAAATTTTAACCATTAATTACATTAACATTAATCACTGAATACAGCTTTTTAATAATCTGAAAGCCACAAACGCACAACAGGTTTTAACTTGTGAACAGTATTCACTGATAGCACGAGGTTTCGTGGGGTATTATTGTGTGCCCCCCAGAGACATCTATCGGCTAGTAGCATAAGTTTATATTGTTAGCAGGTTTAAAGTTTTGGCAACTGTCCCTTTTAACACTTGACCCTTTCATGCCACCTCTCCCCTATTAGTTTTTTTTAATTATGTAACTTTTTAAAATTTGAAGCAATGATTTTTTTTAATTTTCTAATCCCCTAAAAATACCCCGCCACTGGTTGGATTTTATTCACTAACGAACTTGAACTAGATTTTATGGCTAAGAATTTTTGTACCTAATTTCATATCGATAGCTTTAATAGTTCAAAAATATCCCGCACACACCCAAACAGACACGAAATTTTTTTTCTAAAGCTCTTTTTAACTGATAGCTTTAATGTTTTAAAAGATATCGCGCACACTAACACACAGACACACAATCAGACACGAGATTTTCTTTTCTAAAAATTTGTTTTTTGTATTGTTTAGGCCATAAAACGTCGAGAAATGTAAAAAAAGTGTTTGCAAATTTAAACTGATTATTATTATTATTATTATTCTCTTTATACGTACGTATGTGAGAAAGCAATATGGCGGTGATTGAAAGGATGTAAATAAACCGATAATAAAAAATCTGGTACTATACTCAGTCCAAAACTCAAAGTGTAGTGTGGGATCTTTTTATTATCTGTAACCATATACAAATAACGCTATCCTGTAATTTAATAACATACTCTTTGATTATATATACTGCATTGATAACACATTACCACAAATTTGAAAAATCTGGAATAGTGAAACTGTAGCAGGACCTGTAACAAACAAAATACACACACGTATCACACAAAAACACCTAACGCGTTTCAATAGCTAAGCTATTAACATCAGCGGTCGACTAGGGCGAACTAAAAATACTTCTATATACAAGGTCAGTCATTAAGAATGGGCAATATCTGAACTACATATAGTAAATACTAAAATACAGGTTATTCAAAGGGAAAATTTCTCACTAACTATAAGTTTAAACAGCATGAACATAATATTTGCTAGTTTTAGGTTTTGTGACATGAGAAATATGAATTTGTAACTTATTTTGTGACAAATATGAAATCCCGTTCAATTTTACATAAAAAGGGTGCTCTTTTTCAATTTGTCTAACTCTATCGATTTTTGAGTAATTCGCGGTCTTAAAAAGATCTGTGTTTTACTTGTAAAATGTTTATTATTTTAAAAAGTGAGCAAAGTGATATTAACAAAAAAAGGCAGTAATTAATAATGACACTCAGGAACAACAAGAACAAACAGAATTTCAAAGTAAATGTTCGAAATGCGCTCAATACGCTTTGCAATGCGCTTTCTTAAAGACCGTTGAATATGAAATAAAACGTATCTTTTATCTTTAATTGCATTCGCGGCTTCTTGCATTTGTTTTACTGTAACACGTCGATCGAATTATTTTATTCTTTATAAACTATTTATTTCATTTGTGGCGATAATAAAAATCCAATGAGTTTAAACCTGGACTCCTTGGTGGCCAAAAAAATTCACTTTCACGGCCAATCCAACGATAGGGAAAATGTTGATTCAGATATTTCGGCACAGGCCGAGAATAATGTGGTGGCGCCCCATCCTGCATAAACTACATGTATTGCTTTACGGCAAGTGTAACATCTTCTAGTAGCTCATTTAAATGTTCTTCGAGAAAGTTTAAATAAATAGGCCCATTTAGATTAGACCACCAACCACACCAAATGTTCAACTTAAACTCATGCTGAAAACGTCTGTCTCTTACAGCATTTGGATTCTCAGAATCCTACAAATGATTGTTCTTCCAATTAAAAACCCCTCGTCTAGTGATGTCGCTTCATCAGTGAAGAGGATATTATCAAGAAAGCTTTGGTTTCCTCTTAGTTTATCTTGTAAAAATTGGGCAAATCGCAAGCGTGCTGATAATAAATTTTGGGCAGGACTATAGTGATATGGGTGGAGTTTTTCTTTCTTTAAAATTCTACAGATAGACGATTGGCTTATCCTTGCTGCCGCACATAACCGACGAGTACTCACAAGTAGATTTTCCAAAACACGAGTTAAATCCTCCTCTTCTTTGTCGACACTGACAGTTTTTGTCGTGCCATTTTGACTCTTAGGACGAAAAGACCCTGTCTCGCCAAAGCATATTTCTAAACAGTTTGTGATTCGGTTGCAATCGATTTGGGCACAATTGTAAATATCTCCGGACCGATGCTAATAAATTATAATTTGACTGAGCAAAACAACAAGTCATATTACGTATTTCACCATTAGAGAAATTGTTACGTCGTGGCATTTCTTGATTAGTAGCTACCATTATTACTCAAATTACCTAATTACTAAATTTAAATCAGAAAAAGGAGGGTGATAACATTACTAAATACTTTTGTTATCAAACTCAAGATTTAATAACCCAAAAACCGATAGAGTTAGACAAATTGAATAAGAGTACCTTTTTTATGTAAAATTTAATGAGCTTCATTGGACAAAGAATATATGATCTAATTTACGCAAGTAACTGGGTGCCACTAGCGCCCTCTATGAGCAACCACAAAATAAGTTACAAATTCGTATTTCTCATGTCATAATACATCTAAAGCTACGAAATTTTATGTTCATGCTGTTAAAACCTATAAAGTTATTGAGAAATTTTATAATAAAATTTTTGATGTTTACTATCTGTAGCTCAGAGATTGCCCATTCTTAATGAATCGCCCTGTATATACTATCAGCTTGATAAAAATCATGTAGTAGATGAGGTATCTTTAATCAAACATGTTAGTAATAAGTACGAACGTGATTGTTATGAAAGTTTAGAGATCTTCAAAAACAAACAAATTCTAATGAATGACGATCAAGGGACCTTTAGGCTACTCAGAACTATATGTATATTAGAAATTTCTTTAGTTCGTCCTAGTCGACCGCTGATGATGATAGCTTAGCTAATGAAACTAAGTATGCACCAACTATTTATGAAACATGTCACGTGTAGATGAGTTTGGCATAACATTTTATGAGATATATTAGGGTATCATATATAGAGTATAAAAGAACATCATCTTTCCGTGAATATTATTTTTGTAATTTCGGTTATCGATAAAAGGAAGTAGAATTGTTTATGAAGATAAAATTTATTTTCGTTGCTGAAAAAGGGTTTTAAGAAATGTAATTATAAAGTCGTCGTAAAATTGGTTTATAAATTGTTTGTCAAGAACTGCGGTCATATGAGTCTTTTATTGAGAATTTTGTAGAGCGATTTTATTGATACATATTTAATATTCCACCAATTTGATAATGAATAATAATGTTCAAATAAAATTTGTTGAGGATTTAATTGAGTTATTGGATTCTGATGTTTAGATGTGACGTGAGTAAATTTCCATACATCTTGTTGAGATTGCATTTTTATATTGAGAATGTTATTGGTGGGTGGTTGGAAATGACGTGATTAAGTTGGTATAGAGTGGGGTTAAGAGAGTTGTTTTGTGTGAGTAGAAGAATAGAGTTTGAGTTGTGATGTAGCAGTTCGTTGGGCGCAGTAGTACCTCAAACTAACCCGGCGGCTTACTGAAGGTACCGTTAAAAAATTTATCTTCACTGTATGTGGGTTTACGTTTAGTATTCAATGGTCCCAAGGAATATTTTTCCCTTTGTGTTTGGTTGGTTTTCATAACATTGTAACGAACCGCAAGTCATTACTACAAAATTTTTTTAATTAATTAATTATTTAACAATCAGCCCTCGTAAAAGAAATGATGTAAGATTTCTTAGTATTCAAACACCTGCAAGACTTGATCTAATATTTCTTAGTATTCCGTATTACT
Source organism: Vesta saturnalis (assembly GCA_036346205.1). Classification (NCBI taxonomy): domain Eukaryota; kingdom Metazoa; phylum Arthropoda; class Insecta; order Coleoptera; family Lampyridae; genus Vesta; species Vesta saturnalis. The sequence continues at coordinate 5,013,393 of JARFJB010000902.1, read as the reverse complement.
CAGTACCTAACTTAATATTTCTTATTATTTCGTTTGATTTCACAACAAAAATTAATTTGTTTCCCCTCCAACGTAGATTTCATAAAACATTCAATGTTTAATACGTCAGAGTAATCTCCGCTAATTACAAATAGGATTCCCCCAAACAGAAGCCACCACCGCCTACCGAGAGTCCCCTATAAAAACCGCGCCGCGCACCTTTTAGTTAGTTAGTTAATTATTATTATTAATATTAATATTGTTATTAGTACGAGTAGCCGTAGCCGACCAGACCAGTAGCAGCCGTAGAAGAGTTCCATCGCGCCACGTGAACGCATCCCGCCGCCGAGAATTATTTAGTTGGTTTTACCAGCTCCTGTAGTAGTTAGTCCGTTTGACTAACTCCGATTCCAGAAAACCTGCACGTGACGGTTGCGTTAAAGTAAATCGCCGCAGACATAGTGATAGCCACCGCGAGTTTAGCTCCCTGTATTTGCGAACGCGCACCGCGAATCTTTTGTAAATAGCTATCCTCGATCTTTGTGATTAACGACACGTAAGTCTGTAGAGTAACTCAAAACACACAAACACACATAAACTCCAGACCGCTACGGGCAAAGCCACGAAGCAGTCGGGAGTACCAAACACATACACACGCAAAACCCCAGACCGCCACGGGCAAAGCCACGAAGTAGTCGGGAGTTCAAACACCAACACACAAAAACCCCCAGACAGCAACGGGTCACCCCGAAGCAGTCGGGAGTACAAACACTCACCACTATACCATATACCTGACGACGAGAGCTCAGTAGGACTGTATAGACCTGCAGCTTTTATCATTTACTATCACATACATTCTAAACACCTGAATTCACCAGCTCGCTGGCGAAGACCGAAGTGCCTGTAATCACAAACGAATTAAACGTAGAATATCCGTCAAAGACCTGTCGTAGGAGAAAACCGTATACCGATAATCACGCGCGTAGTAAACTAATTTCAAGAAAACAATCAATTAATTGTTTTCCACCAGCTTATTCCGCAAGTATAAACCGCCTTTAATAAATACGCGTTTTGGTGCGTATACCATTAAGTAACGTTCATTTGTATCTACGTGAGATTTCGTTCATTTGCATAAAAAGAAATCATCGCCATAAAATTACATCCCAGTAGATAACGTGCAAATATATTAATTATACAACCAAACTTGTATAATCCGCCCAGTCTAAATTTCATGCGAGAGTAAACCTCTGAAGATAATTCATATTCTCAAACGTAATAGATCGTGAAGGGGAATTGCTTCACGAAGCATACGCGCCTGTCCGTCTTCCAGAAAGTACTGAAGGTAAAGGGAAGCAAGCATTGGACCGGTGAACGCTCTTCCTGCGTACAACCGTGAACTCGGGATATCGATTTTCACTAGTGACCTAGATCTGCGCAACCCCCGTCTTAATAACCAGTAGTTTGTTTATACATTCATTTCTTTTGTAGACAGGGCCGTATCCAGCATAAATAATTAATTAAACGCAACGTTATTAATCATTTAAATATTACGTTCTTCATTGAGTGTAACTAGGGAGTATTAATATCTATTTACAGAAACGACTTCGACAACAATAAGCCGTCGTATCGAGCGAGTGGAAGGAAGGAAGACATCCAAATTCGCCGTCCAGACCAAGTGGACGCCCCCAACGTCGCCGTCTAGATCTTAAAGTCAAATTGTTTCCTCATTTTTTTCGTTTATGTTAGTTGTTAACCAAGTAGTTATTTAGCTTAAGTGTGAATATATTAGAACTGTATGGAATAGGATAATATATTTTTTTTTGAACCGTTTTACTATAATTATTTTATGTGGACAGTGTAGAGCTAAAGATTAAATATTCCGACGACCCCCCCCCCCCCCTCTTTAGTTTCTAATCTAAAGACCGATTGCAGTTTAGGCGCGGCAAATATAAAAATTGTGAGAAAGGACCTTACAACATCTTTGTTTCAATCGAAAGGGAAAGTGTTTATACTTAGTGCTTTCCTATATCGTGAAATAATTTACGCTTTGAGCGGTTTTATATGTGAAAGTGTTTTGGGGGGATTTTACTTATTGCTCAGGAGCTCGCACTACTCCTTTGTTATGCTTAAGTGATGCCGAGTTCAGTAAACTGTGTACTTCCACCTGCTTTAAGAGTAAAACTATAGTTACTTGTGTATAAAATTTGCTAGCGTACTTTGTATGTAAATAAAATCTATGGGTAATTAACTATATAGTTATATTTAACAAGTATACGTGTTTAATAAAAAGGTTCCCAAAGGTGGTCTAAATATAAACATTTTCCTTATTGCACACGAAGGAATATAATTTTTCATGCTCCGAAATAACGGAAGTGCTGTTGAAGAAACTTCGCAAGCCGTCAGATAGAACGATGAACCGGTACACAGAGCAAACAGGAAAATCGGAAGTCTATAGATAAGACGGCAGACCGATTACGACGGCGGAAGTAGAGAGGATCGTAAAAAGAATGAGCGATAAAAATGCACCGAGGCACGACGGGAAGCCTATGCGACGCTCTTAAACAGGTGTCTCAACAGAAAATGATGAAAAGTATAAACTATGAAATTTATACCTAAACAGTAAAAATTCGTTAACCCGATAAAGTAACGAGTGGAACGCGGATATCTACAAAGCAGTTGTACCGAACCTGTCTACTAGAAGACACGTTGCGAGTCGATATTTAGACCGAGTCTGTCGACAAGATGTCTGATAGAATACGCTGATGGTACGCATTTAATCTGTCCGGACAATATATACATCTAAAGAAATAATAAACTTTGTACTAGTATTGTTGATTGCGTCGAGACGCAAATTTAAATTAAAATTGAACACGAATAAATCGAAATGAAAGCACGCGAACCAAAAAAAAAAAAACTGTGGTTCAGGTCAGGATGGAGAGAATTCGCTGGAGAACAGGAGACCTTGTTAACTTAACTTTAGAGTGCACAAAAATATGCGAACGGAAAGGGAAAACAGATAAGCAATAGGATTTGTCTGCCGACAGTATTATGCCGTACAGGAAATTAGCCATAGGGAATAATGGAATGCTGTTGAGCACACGGTGGACCATAGTCAGTGCGTATAAAAGGCTGCAACAAAAGCTAGATTAGTATTGAGTATGGTGTTGACGTTAGATTTTGTGTTACACAGGCAGAGGGACGGAAACGAGAACCGACGCCGGTGAGTTGGGGCGCCCGGCCAACGTTACTCCCACCATCGACTTTATCTTAAGAGAAGATGGAACGGCCAACGGTATCGGAAACAGGAGCGGGCGCGATTTACTTAATTTACCGGAACGGACTATAAGGTACATTCTGGAAGTGACACCAGGTCCGCAATGCATGCTCTGACGAATGTCGTCCGGCCTACCCAACTTGTGGCGGAATCAAGACTCTTGTACGTCAAGGACAGACGGTCACAGATTTAACACTACGCTCGATATTTATAAAATGAAGCATGCGGGCGAGGCAGGAGACGGGTCAGCGACGATAGCGACTGATTAACCTTCAAGTTCACACCGGACGCTGAACATAGTTTAGTTATCGTACCCGAATTGAACCCCTTTACAATACAGCTCATCACGGGACACGGCGGAATCAAATCGCACTTGAAAAGGTTTATAAGGCCGACGTCGAGATGTGCGAGTGTACACGGTAAATAAACCAAGGTTACACCATCTTCGATTGCGGCATCGAGCAGGAAGCAGAAGTAAGGTTGATCGGTGTGGTCCTGCGATGACCGAATATGTGGAAATAAATTACTGCAATGGCTAACGGAGAATTAAGAACTAAGAAGTTAGAGGTTGTACAAATTACGTTAAAGACCACTAGATCGCGGTTAGAGTAAAGTCTTGCGTTGGGATATGTGGGTGGGGCGTTAGTGACTCAATTGTCATTCGGCAAATACTGTCTTTTCTGTAACACGTTTCGATCTAAGTGGAAGCGGCGTATCTTCCGGGGACAACGAATATACTTGAAGGAGTATCAACTAAGGACTATCAAACCAATTAAGTATGTTAAGTTATCACACCATTACAATGATCTGACATTAAATTAAATCAAAATTTAACACATATAGTCAAAAATTAAAATAATGTTAAATATAAGTTCACGTTTTTTGTGTTTAATGTATTTGTAACGGAAAATTATTTCTTTGTAAGATTTTTTGATTTTAAGAAGCCTTTAACTAGTACGCCAAGTTCTAAGCTGCGAATGCTTTGCACTTACATTATAATTTGATTATGTTTTGTTAAGTCTGTGTTTTTAATCTTGTGTTTTCCTGTTTTGAGTACAGTTATGATTATTTTGTTATATGATTTATCTGGCCAGTCTATAGGGAAGCGTTACAGTGGTCTTACAGTGGTCTTAAAGTACCGTAAATATTGTACGATAAGGAGATAGTAAATGGCCAATACCGTACCAGAATATTTTATCATACTTGGTAGATGACTAATTTCACCTTCAGGCGTATAACTATAGTACAAATTGAAATTAGATAAATATAAAAGTTGAAGATTAAAATACTTACAAAATCGGAAGTAATTATAATTTCCAAACAAAATTAAATTCACCACCGAAGAGAGTAAAGTAAAAAATTTGTAGTGAGAGGAAAATGAGAACTAGGAAGATCGTTCCAGAGTTTTGAACTCATTTAAAAGAATGTGGATTGAGTCCGTTTAGAAGGACACGTTGAAACATGTACTACAGTACAAAAAAAGTATTGAAACGATTCTTCTGTGCTTAATTGGCTATGTCAAGAGTTAAGGGCGGGCCACTTATAAGCCTAATGGCTCTTCTTTGAAGACGGTCAATGATAGCGTATTGGGATGCACCAACTCAGAAGTGAGAATTATATTCTAGATGAGGTCAAATTTGGGCCTTATAAAGTACTTCGACTTATAGAAAAAAACCTATTTTACGAGCAGCTGCTTTAGTAACTGACAGAAGTTGGTCAACCCATGATAGATTTGAAAATACAATCATTCCCAACATGGTAATAGAGTCTAAAAACTTAAGATCTGGGCCATTCATGCTTACCACAGGAATAATTTTGGAGGCACATGGTAACACTGAGTTTTGTTCCTGTGTATGCTTGGTTTCGGAGAAGTGGTTGCGTTGTTTAATGCAACTCACCCTGATCGACCGTCCATTAGCCAAAGCATAGTAAGCAGAGTTGAGGCCAAATTTCGAGAATTTGAATATATTCGGGATATATCCGGATCAGTTGAACATTGTGTAAGCAGTGCAAGATAATTGTAATACCACCATCGCGGACACAGCTAATAATATTAATGTGGTGCGATCTACTATGCATAAAGTGTTGAAAAGAGACAAGTTCCACCCCTACACGATATTCTTACTTCTCGAGCTGTCGGAAATGAATTTGTAAACAAATTTTGTAAAAAGAATAGTTTTTTCCTTTCCGACAAAGCAACATTTGCTTTAAACGACCATGTGAACAAACGAAATTGTCGTTATTGGGCAACCGAAAATCCTCATTGATTCACGAAATATCACACCAAAAACCCTCAAAAATTGAACGTTTGGTGCAGCATAGTTGACGGATACTCTCACTGGTGCGAGATATTTAAACTTTCTTCAAAATGACCGGATATGCATTACTGTGAGCTCTTTTTTCATTAAGATGCAGCGCTTATTTGGATAAAGTTTTTCCAAATCGTTGGATAGGTAGAAAAGGGACACTTGAGTGGCCAATCAGATTGCCAGGTTCAAATCCTCTAGATTACTGAAGGAGTATACGCGACGCGACCGGCCAATTTAGAAGATTTAAAAGCCGATGTTATCGGCAACGTTCAAAAATCAGTGTTAATCACATTGGCTATTGTGTCAGATTGTTAACGGTGCTTAATTCGAACATTTAATTTAAATTAGTGGAATCATTTTACAACTAAATTAGGCCTAACCCCAAAAAATTGTCTGTGTTTCAAAATATATTTTATTAAAATTTGAATATTTCTTATTTGAAATGATGCATGGTATCCATTTAGGTACGACTTTTTCTTCAAACTATCATGTATAACATAATCAAACCTATATTAAAAGTATGGCCGAAGTGAGCTGAACCAAAATTTAAAATAACATACAGGGTGCCCCATTAAAAAAATCTATGTTTTGTTCACCCTGTATAAATGAAACACCCTGTATAACCTAAAGTAATTAAAAAATATGCGCCTCAGTGCTTTATACTACACTTGCGACGATAGCGACTGATTAACATTCAAGTTCATACCGGACGATGAACATAGTTTAGTTATCGTACCGAATTGGACCCCTTTACAATACAGCTCATCACGGGACACGGCGGAATCAAATCGCACTTGAAAAGGTGTGGAAGGCCGACGTCGAAATGTGCGAGTGTACACGGTAAATAAACCAAGGTTACACCATCTTCGATTGCGGCATCGAGCAGGAAGCAGAAGTAAGGTTGATCGGTGTGTGCCGGCGATGACCGAATATGTGGAAATAAATTACTGCAATGGCTAACGGACAATTGAGAGCTAAGAAGTTGCAGATTGTACACATTATGTTAAAGACCACTAGATCGCGGTTAGAGTAAAGTCTTGGGTTGAGATATGTGGGTGGGGCGTTTGTGACTCAATTGTCATTAGGCAAATACTTACTTTTCTGTAACACGTTTCGAAGTGGCGTATCTTCCGGGGACAACGAATATACTTGAAGGAGTATCAACTAAGGACTGTCGGACCAATTAAGTATGTTAATTTAACACACCATTACAATGATCTGACATATTAAATTAAATCAAAATTTAACACATATAGTCAAAAATTAAAATAAGGTTAAATATAAGTACACGTTTTTTGTTTTTAATGTATTTGTAACGTAAAATTATTTCTTTGTAAGATTTTTTGATTTTAAGAAGCCTTCAACTGGTACGGCAAGTTCTAAACTGCGAATGGTTTGCACTTACATTATAATTTGATTATGTTTTATTAATCTTGTGTTTTCCTGTTTTGCGTACAGCTATGATTATTTTGTTATATGATGTATCTAGCCAGTCTACAGGGAAGCGTTACTGTGGTCTTACAGTGGCAACAACATTTTTTTAAAGTACCGTAAATATTGTACGATAAGGAGATAGTAAATGGCCAATACCGTACCAGAATATTTTATCATACTTGGTAGATGACTAGTTTCACCTTCAGACGTACAACTATGGTACAAATTGCATTTAGATAAATATGAAAATTGAAGAAGATTAAAATACTTACAGAATCGGAGGTAATTATAATTTCCAAACAAAATTAATTACACCACCGAAGAGAGTAAAGTAAAAAAAAATTGTAGTGAGAGTAAAATAGGAACTAGGAAGATCGTTCCAGAGTTTTGAACCCATTTAGAAGAATGTGGACACGTTGAAACGTGTACTACAGTACAAAAAAAGTATTGAAACGACTCTTCTCTGCTTAATGGGCTATGTCAAGAATTAAGGGCGGGCCACTTATAAGCCTAATGGCTCTTCTTTGAAGACGGTCAATGATAGCGTATTGGGATGCACCAACTCAGAGGTGAGAATTATATTCTAGATGAGGTCAAATTTGGGCCTTATAAAGTACTTCAACTTACAGAAAAAAACCTATTTTACGGGTAGCTGCTTTAGTAGCTGACAGAAGGTGGTCAACCCATAATAGATTTGAAAATACAATCATTCCCAACATGGTAATAGAGTCTGAAAACTTAAGATCTGGGCCATTCATATTTACCACAGGAATAATTTTGGAGGCACAAGGTAACACTGAGTTTTGTTCCTGTGCATCCTTGGTTTCGGAAAGAGGTCGCGCACTCAATCAGAAGTGGTTGCGTTGTTTAATGCAACTCACCCTGATCGACCGTCTATTAGCCTAAGCATGGTAAGCAGAGTTGAGGCGACATTTCGAGAATTTGAATATATTCGGGATATGTCCGGATCAGTTGAACATTGTGTTAGCAATGCAAGATAATTGTAATACCATCATCACGGACACGGCTAATAATATTAATGTGGCGCGATCTACTATGCATAAAGTGTTGAAAAGAGATAAGTTCCACCCCTACGCGATATTCTTACTTCACGAGCTGTCGGAAATGAATATGTGAACAAATTTTGTAAAAAGAATAGTTTTTTCCTTTCCGACAAAACAACATTTGCTTTAAACGGCCATGTGAACAGACAAAATTGTCGTTATTGGGCAACCGAAAATCCTCACTTATTTACGGAATATCACACCAAAAACCCTCAAAAATTGAACTTTTGGTGCGGCATAGTTCACGGATACTCTCACTGGTGCGAGATATTTAAACTTTCTTCAAAATGACCGAGCCCGATATGCATCACTGTGACCTCTTGTTTCAATAAGATGGAGCGCTTATTTGGATGAAGTTTTTCCAAATCGTTGGATAGGTAGAAAAGGGACAATTGAGTGGCCAATCAGATCTAGATTACTGAAAGAGTATACGCGACGCGACCGGCCAATTTAGAAGATTTAAAAGCCGATGTTATCGGCAACGTTCAAAAATCATTGGTAATCGCATTGGCTATTCTGTCAGATTGTTAACGGTGCTTAATTCAAACATTTAATTTAAATTAGTGGTATCATTTTACAACTAAATTAGGCCTAACCCCAAAAAATTGTCTGTGTTTCAAAATATATTTTATTAAAAAATCATTTGAAATGATGCATAGTATCCATTTAGGTACGATTTTTTCTTCAAACTATCCTGTATAACATAATCAAACCTATATTGAAAGTATGGCCGAAGTGAGCTGAATCAAAATTTGAAATAACATACAGGGTGCCCCATTAAAAAAATCTATGTTTTGTTCACCCTGTATAAATGAAACACCCTGTATAACCTAAAGTAATTTAAAAATATGCGCCTCAGTGCTTTATACTACACTTCAACATTGTGTTCTCCTATTCCATCAAATAAAGGACGTAAAAAGATATACCCTTTCTAATTCTGCAATAAAAAATGGGGGTTGATATTTAAAAAAAATGTCAATGACGTCTTTTTCTAGACGTACCCTGTATTTTTCACTTTTACGTAAAAAAATTCTAAAATGAAAATAAAATCGACGAGTCCGAGCGTTTTCTTTTTAAATTCCATTCCAGTTTTAATTTAATTTATCCGCTATTTTACAAGCGCACTGTATACTAGCAAACAAATAACTATTACTAAGAAATTATGACTCAGTTTAGACTTTGCTGCAATATCGGTAAAGCTTTGATACTTCATTCTCTTATCGATCAATATCTACTATGACCAATACAATTCAGAATAAATTTAAAATAAAGAGATTCTACAATTATTGTAGGGTTTATTACAGAAAATATAGGGCTCGAATTATTAAAACTTCCCAAATTATCAATTAAGAAAAGAAGGCTGTGGTTAACTCACACTAGTAATACTTGTGAATTTTGTAAGTCTGAAGATAGAGCGTTGAAACGTGTGCAAAATTTGCATGTACACCATCTTTTAATGCATAATTTGTGTTATATAGTGCGGTGTAGTGACATATTTTGCATTTTCTTGCACCAATCGCTTCTTCGAGAACGATCGAATAGTTTATGAATAGGTATATAATTATATTTATCGAAATGGATTCGACTGTATAGAAAATATGTCTCATTGGTATTTCAAATAAAATGAGTATGCGCAGCTCAATTGAACTTTGTCAATTCCGTGTAAGGGTGGAGAAGCTTTTTTACCTCTATAAGCTTGCGCAATCCATAGATCACCGCCATTACATTCCTACGCCATTTGCACAATACGCTTATGTATATATTTATATATTTCAGTTATTGATCGAGGAGGTACAAAAGGTAAATTTATATCCATCCTATAAAAATAAATAATTTTCAGAAAACTGTTATTTAACAGGATTTTCAGAAAAGAACAAATTGTATATTTAACAAACAGTAACATATCAAATAATTTTCTTACGCAATTTATAAATTAATAGATACATTTCACAATTTATGCAAATAAAAAGTAATATACAAAATGTTTAACATTTGACCCGAAAAATGTATGAATGAGTGAATTATGTGATTGCAAATCTCATTTAAATAACAAGTTTTTTTTTATGCTTGTAATTATTACATGTCGATTGTTATATTTTAAACATGATTAATTTAAACACGAACTTTGTTTCTAATTGAACTCTGATTAATTCCCAATGAGTAAATAAAAGAGGAAAGGATAAAAAAATATTATTGACTGTTGCACAAGATAATTTGAATAATTTATGATTTTTCAATGATTGTTCGCCTGAGGTGGTTTGCACGTAGTTTACAATTTAAATGTTACTGTTAAGAGTGGGACTTACATGTGTATAGATCGTGGCTTGCTAAATACTATGTTATGCTTGTCAAATTACAACAATAGTAAATTTGCAAATATAATTTTGTGTTCCCGTTCTATTAACATTACGCCTCAATGCCACCGTCTTGATTAAAGAAAATTTCAACTTTTCTTTCTAAGTTACGTAATAATTCAGTTAGTAGTTTAATTTGTTTAACTAAAGATACTAATAAATCACGTTAATGATAAATTCCAGTGGCGCACTATATTGAAACACATAACCACAAATTATTATTGTGGCCTCATAACTGTTATTTATACAATTATTTACACTATTGTGATCCCTTTTTTCCGGCCTGTAACATAATTTTAGGGGTTGAAAAACCTTTTTCATAATATTGATCAAATTTTTTTATTGGATAGTTCATGACGTAAAGCTATTTATTTGGGCAATTCATGAAAAAAGGATATTAGTGACTTTCTTGTAAAATTTGTTATTTCTTATACGAAGCCCCACGTAAGGACAAAAACAATCCGACAGGTTAACGTGCACGCTACTTTTTGGACTACTTTACTTATTTAAGACCTAACTTTTTTTTGTAAAAGTGTAGAAATCTTAGAATAATCACGTTAATATGGTTACGAGTTAAATGGTCACTTTCATATTAGCATACTGTCATAAAAGGTACAGGAATATTTTTTTTTCTATGATTTGGGCCATAACCGTGTAAGTAGCGGACCGCGAAAATATGATTATTGCAACAAACATTTTTTAAATCGAAATTGTTACCGCGATAGGAAAGTTAATTAATGGGGTTTAACATATTTCGTTAAATATTAAGCCGTTGTTTAAGCATGGTTTTCGGGATATTTTATTTTTGTAACTAATATTTGGCTAACATGTGTTTGAGGTTTTACTAGCAGGTGTACGCTTAAAAGCTCCTTTACATGGAAATACTTATGCGCACATTTTTGATGTAAACATGTCACTAGTTAGTAATTAATTACGTCGGTACACACTGCAATCAAAGACGCCTTTGTTTGGTACGTTGAAATTTGAGACCTAAATGTAGCGCTTGTTACGGACGAATGCATATTTTTAAAATTAAGATGTCGTTCAATAATTAATATCACCCTGTTCCAACATAATAATTTTTTGTTTTTTTTTATCACTTTTGAAAAACGGGGTTGATTGCGGGAGTAAAGATAGTTTGAAATCGGGAAAAAAGTTTGTTAGGTAGAATTGTTTGCTTGTGAAATAATTTCTCTTTATATGTAATTTATTGTAACTGTACGGATGTATTTTGTGCTTTAGTAGTCACTAAACAATTGTGTACCTGTAAATTCCTATTTTCTTTTATCCTTGCCTTTAGTTTATTATCACCTGTGCAATTTTACTGTTTTTGTGTTTATATGTACCGTAATTTGCCTGATTGTTTTATGTGCTTATTTACTTAAAAACCGGCATGATTGCTTTTAAAGGGCCACATGTTTGGTATACAATTGTGGGCGTGACTACATGGTTCTTTTTTTATTGTGTTTATGTGTAACTAAACTGCTTTTTATTTATTTTTCTCTTAACCCATTATGCCCCAACGTTGCGTAAACGCAACATTTTCTTAATATGTTATTGTCTGTGAAACTACAATTTTAATTACATTTTCATTCAATAGCATGCAGAAACAACACTACTATTTTTTTTATAATGTTTCATTTTTTTTACCAAAATTTAGGGGTAAATTTCACCGAAACTTCAGCAAAAGTCAATGTATGTATAATACTTATTTCTATACATCACCCTATTTGTATAAAAATATTTTTATTAGCTCTTTTATTTAAAGTGAGTTGCTGTAAACCTTCTATTATCAACAGACGTCATTTTACTGAAAAATAATAACATTACACTTGTGTTATCTATAAATTACAATAATGTTGCGTATACGCAACGTTGGGATTAGCGAATAACTACATCTGTAACATAAATTCATTTATCATAAGCGCGCTGTACCTATAAGTCTAGACAGGTCGACTGTTTGTCATCATTTCTTTTTTTCAGTTTGTGATAAACACTTGATGAATAAACACGTATATAGTATTTTGCGTGAACAGGTTATAACAATTAGGTAAGTTAGGTTTTTTTTGACCAAATAATTAGATAAATAGGAAGCATGATGATTTATTATTTATTAGGAAAAATAGTAATTATGAATAATTCATACCACTTGAGTACAAGTTTACCTTTTTTATTACTATTTTTAGATATGTCGTGGAAAAGCAAACGCCCTTTATCTCAGGCAGAACGTCTAGCAATATTGGAAGATGCTATATATATTGCACCAGAGGTTGATGAATTACCGATGAGGAGGACATACACGATGATCACACACACTGCAATCAAAGACGCCTTTGTTTGGTACGTTGAAATTTGAGACCTAAATGTAGCGCTTGTTACGGACGAATGCATATTTTTAAAATTAAGATGTCGTTCAATAATTAATATGACCCTGTTCCAACATAATAATTTTTTGTTTTTTTTATCACTTTTGAAAAACGGGGTTGATTGCGGGAGTAAAGATAGTTTGAAATCGGGAAAAAAGTTTGGTAAGTGGAATTGTTTGCCTGTGAAATAATTTCTCTTTATATGTAATTTATTGTAACTGTACGGATGCATTTTGTGCTTTAGTAGTCACTAAACAATTGTGTACGTGTAAATTCCTATTTTCTTTTGTCCTTGCCTTTAGTTTATTATCACCTGTGCAATTTTACTGTTGTTGTATTTTATATGTACCGTAATTTGCCTGATTGTTTTATGTGCTTATTTACTTAAAGACCGGCATGATTGCTTTTAAAGGGCCACATGTTTGGTATACAATTGTGGGCGTGACTACATGGTTCTTTTTTTATTGTGTTTATGTGTAACTAAACTGCTTTTTATTTATTTTTCTCTTAACCCATTATGCCCCAACGTTGCGTAAACGCAACATTTTCTTAATATGGTATTGTCTGTGAAACTATAATTTTAATTACATTTTCATTCAATAGCATGCAGAAACAACACTACTACTTTTTTTATAGTGTTTCATTTTTTTTACCAAAATTTAGGGGTAAATTTCACCGAAACTTCAGCAAAAGTCAATGTATGTATAATACTTATTTCTATACATCACCCTAATTGTATAACAATATTTTTATTAGCTCTTTTATTTAAAGTGAGTTGCTGTAAACCTTCTATTATCAACAGACGTCATTTTACTGAAAAATAATAACATTACACTTGTGTTATCTATAAATCACAATAATGTTGCGTATATGCAACGTTGGGATTAGCAAATAACTACATCTGTAACATAAATTCATTTATCATAAGCGCGCGGTACCTATAAGTCTAGACAGGTCGACTGTTTGTCATCATTTCTTTTTTTCAGTTTGTGATAAACACTTGATGAATAAACACGTATATAGTATTTTGTGTAAACAGGTTATAACAATTAGGTAAGTTAGGTTTTTTTTGACCAAATAATTAGATAAATAGGAAGCATGATGATTTATTATTTATTAGGAAAAATAGTAATTATGAATAATTCATACCACTAGAGTACAAGTTTACCTTTTTTATTACTATTTTTAGATATGTCGTGGAAAAGCAAACGCCCTTTATCTCAGGCAGAACGTCTAGGAATATTGGAAGATGCTATATATATTGCACCAGAGGTTGATGAAATTACCGATGAGGAGGACATACACGATAATCAACTTCTGGGAGAAAATGAAGGAGATGAAGTGGCTAGAACATTTGAAATACATGTCCATACTGAAGAAGAACCAGAACAACAACAAAAAGAAGAACGGCAAGTTGTACAACAAAAACCAGGTACATCTGCTATAAAGAGAAAAAAAAGTTTAAATAAAAAAATAACAAAAATAAAACCGAAGGAAGACGTACCTAAATGGAAAAAAATTGAGCCCACATATACTAGTGTGCCAAATTCGGAGGAGGACGCTCACATAGAAGGCGGTAAATCCCCGTATGAACTATTCTCACAATATCTTGACTTAGAGGTGTTGACATAAATTGTATCAAATATAATATCAATATATCAACTTTGAAGAAATTTCTGGGAATACTTATTCTAACGGGATATCATGCCTCTAGTCAGAAAGTGTATGAGCCGTAATACGTTTTTATTAATCAAACAAAATCTACATTTATGTGATAATAGCCGACTGAATAAGTTAGATAAATATTCAAAGCCGAGACCTATTTTCGATATGATCAACGAGAAAAATCTTCAATTTGGGGTATTTTCCACAACCTTTCAATACATGAGGAAATGTTACCATATTTTAGGCGACATTCGTGCAAAATGTTTCTAAAAGGAAAACCTGTGCGATTTGGATTCAAGTTACGGTGTTTGTGCAGTGCAAACGGTTACTTATATAAATTTGTTCCTTATGCTGGAAAAAGTATGAACCGTAACAGCTATTTAGGTTTAGGTGAGCAAGTGGTTACATACCTGTTATCAGTTGTTCGAAATCCATCTGAACATCGCATGTTTTTTGATAATTTCTTCTCCTCTATAAACTCTTTTGTTTATTAAAAACTCAAGGATACTTTGCAACTGGTACCATCCGAGAAGACCGTACCGCAAAGTGTCCTTTGATACCCAATTCTTCAATGAAGAAAACCGAAAGGGGAACATATGACTTTGCATTTGAAGATAAATGTGAAGTAATGATGTAAATTGGAACGACAACTCTACTGTTACAGTAGTTAGTAACAATGGTAGGGGAAGGTGGATAGGTTTGGGTCCCTTTTATTAGGCAAACAGTGTACATTTGTGTATTGTTAGTTGTCTAAGTAGTTTAAATATTTACCGTTAAAAAATCACGTTGATAAAGTAACGAACTTGTGTAATACAAATAATTGTGTGTTTTGATGGTAAGTTTTGTAAATTTTAATAAATAAATTAAATAGCTATTACTAGTTTATTAAGAATAATATATTATTGCTATTTTTTTAACGGATAGACGGATAGTTTGGAAGTATTTGCTAATTATAAATTCTAACCTAAAAGATATTCCTTGACTATCAGAATAAAATTTTGTTCGCTATGCAAGTAGGGGAGGTATGGGTCAAGAAATGTGTGGGATATTTGGGTCGACCCAAACCTCTCCATTATACAGCAACTAAATGATTAATACCCGTTTATTGATTACAGATTTAAAATTCCTCGAGTATATAAAAGAAAAACCGACCGTCTAAGAAAAACTCCTGAGGAGGTAGCGCAAGCTGTGCAATTTGTACTGCAAAATAATATATCCGCAAGAAAAGTAGCATCGGATTTGGGATTTTCTCGATCTGCTTTACAAAGGCACGTACAACAAGCTAAAAAAATGTCACCAGTGGAACAAAACAATTATATTATTATAAGTTTTTGTTATGAACGAATAAGTTCAAAGGTAAAGATGTAATTAAAAATTATTATTAATTTTATTAAATACATAAATAAAAAGTTTACCTCAAGTAGGATTTGAACCTACGACCTGTACTTTGCTAGAGTACCGCGCTAACCAACTGCGCCATCAAGGTTCAAGCCCCAATCGATGTAAATTTTGTCTTTATGTTCTAATACCTCAACTAAACAGGGAAAGGGTAACCGAAAAAGAAGAACGGCAATGCCATATATATCGGGTACCTTGGACAAAATACAAAGGGTAGGCAGCAAATCCAATATACTCACCGCCTTCAAATCTACAAGAACGCGCAGAGGAATACTTACTAAAACAACATCGTGTAATCGAACATGTCTGGAACGAGGACCAGGACCACCACAATCCAATAGGATAACATACAGATAGTGCAAACGACGAGAATGTAACTCACCGTATGTGTGATATATATATATATATATATATATATATATATATATATATATATATATATATATAGAATTACTTAGTGGCAAAGGTGACAAAGGTTCCAAGTTTGATTCCAAGAGTAGACAAGTGCTTGATAAACGAATTCGGCTCAAGTGCGAAAAGGTCCTCCTCATCGTTTGGACACACAACTTCTCGCCACATAAAATTTTCAACGTCGACATTGTGCAAAGAAAGGTGGCCCACGTAATTGGAAGAAAAGGAAGAAGACCAACAGAGTCTATTACAACCGGAGAATCTGGTTGCTGGTGGCCAGTTTGTACCATCCATGTTGATTTTTCACGAAAAATCGTAATGATCAGGTGATGCGCGGCGCCCCGTCCCCCCAGGACCAATCCTCGGTTCGTCCCAGTGAGTGTCTGGGTAATTTATTTAGGGTATTTAAGGTAATTTACCTAACCACTGTAAATCTTCACATCTGTACGGCCTACCAAAGATCCACAAGTAATGAATTCCTCTGAGACCAACTGTGAGCTACAAAAATTCGTCTTGTCATCGCTTAGCATCACCACTCCCTTATCGGGTAAAAGGAAGTTTATGGTAAAGAACACGCAGAATTTTATGGAAACCATTAGAAATTTCCAAACTAGTCACAGAGAATAGACTAGTAAATAATCCCAACTTTTTACCGAACATTATATTTTCCGATGAGTGTACATTTATGTCAATAATGCAGTTAACAAACATTGTCGTATTTGGTTCAGGCACAATCCACACCACGATGTCCACACCCTATACAGTCCAGTTAGCAGAGTATTATTTTCATATAGAAATGTTTGGTTTCAACAAGAAGGAGCACCACCACATCTTGCACAAATTGTTCAAGTCTAGGGAATCTGGGAGAAGGGGCAGTGACCTGCTCGATCTCCTGATCTAACTTCATTGACTATTTTTTATCAGTTTATAAACACAAGTAAAAGAACTTAGACAACGCATACGTGTGAAATTGCAAGATAAGAAATTCAAAATGCCATGAGAAGTTTCCATTATCGTTTCGTTCATTGCATTATAAGGGATGCGTAGACGTATACGGTAACGCGACTAGGCTTTGTGTTACGTCAAATGTCGATTATGTCGAATATTCAATCAGTTCTGTCACTACAACGAATCCTAACTGTAATTTAGTATTATTTTTGCCGGCCTAGGCCGAAAAACACATAGTTTCCGGACGCATGTACGGTCTGCATATGTCCCATTACAGAATGAAGGCACAAAAATACATTTTTACTAGCGTAAATCGTTTTCTTTGACCGCGATACAATGGACACTGTGTCCCAGTTTGGTTGAAATTGTAGTTTCCGAGCAAAGATAGAAAGATGCGGTTTACGCGACCCTATTTTACTTTTCGTGAAACGAAAGATGCCACAAACAGAATTGTCATAGTCCTATTATTATTTGAAATACAGTGCGAGATTCAAAATTTGCACATTTGAAGCACACCTCGTAACTGCTTTCTCTTCTAATTTACCGAAATGTTGAAAAGTGGGTTTTATACCGAATTTTCCGTTGAATTTAGTGGTGTGCATAGTTTTTCCCACAGTTTCTTTGCAATAAACCAAAGTTTTTTTTATAAATGCAACACCCTGTATATTTTTTATTATATAATAGAGCTTACTCTCAGCTTTCAAAAAATATATATTGTTTGCATAATTAACCTCAAAAATGAATGTTACGTTAATTTAACATTTTGATGATATAGTTGGCCATGAAAAAAGTACGTTAAGGGTTAGGAAGTTTTATGCAAAAACACAAAATTAAAAACTAAACACAATAGCTACAACTTTATAAGCCTAATATAAATTACTAAAAGAAAACAGGGTTAAGCTTGAAAAACTGTGTTGTCAATTGTGCCGTGCGGATATGTGGAAGAGCGACTGTAGGTAGACAGAAAAAATGAGGTGGGTGGACTGAGTCGGTAAAAAAGTCAGTATGTAAGAAAAAAAATGCGTACATGGCAATGATTGCTGCACAAAATGAGACTGAGAAAAAGTGATTGTATGAGGTATACAGATTAAGAAACAGAGAAGCGAAGGAGGCAGTGAGAATAAGTAAAACGAAACTGAAGGCTGTGAAAGGATATATGACATTTCTTAAGTGGGGTACTATATTTAAGATGTTTAAGTATCAGTTGCAAAATATTAGCCTGCGTTCAGCGTCGCCAGGATGTAGATGTTTGAACAAGCCTAAATTTATAAGGTTTATATTTATGGTGGCGAAGTATTCATTGGATTCTTGTTTTCGAAACTCCAATGCTACTTTTTATAGTTCTGCAAGAACTTATAGGATTACCCTCCACATTGGCTAAAACGATGAACTCATTATTCTCGATTGTCTTTATTATATTTTTTTGACCTGGGTTTAGAAAATGATCCATAATTAATTAAATTTCTATTTAATCTATAAACCGTGATTTTACTAGGTTGTCTCCGTGTTGGAAACTTATTAAAATACAAATTTATTGCTACGTCGGCGTTTTCATTAATCTAACCAAATTTAAATTTTCTGTCGTATTTCGCACAATGAACAAACAATACGATTGTTGCACCAAAATAATGACAGGTCAATTACGTTTAGATCAAACTAGGCCCAGCCTACTTACATTTAGATATAAAGTATTCTTTATAAGTTTTATTGCTATTAATATTTTTTTCTGAAGTTGTAAGATGCATCTTACCCAATTAAAAAAAATTGCCAGCTTGAATCTGTTTCAAAAACTATAGTACCTAATTTGCATAATTTTTTGTTATTATTATTTCTGCATAAAAGTCCTCAGATTTATTATAATCGCGTATTTACATATTTATAATTATAATAAAGCAGTGAGAATCTAGTAGCCCTTTTTCAATACTCAAATATACCTTGGACGTTCAAGAAATTACGTGTTTATACTGAGTTTAAAGGTTTCATGGCCAACTATATAATCAAAACGTTAAATTAACGTACCATTCATTTTTGAGGTTAATAATGCAAAAGAAGTGCCACACAATATATATTTTTTGAAAGCTGAGAGTAATCTCTACTATATAATAAAAAAATATACAAGGTGTCCCATTAAAAAAACAAAACTTTGGTTTATTGCGAAGAAACTGACTTTTTGTGGAGAAATTTTTTTAAATGGAACGGGCACTTTTTTTTTAATATTCTTTTTACAATGGTACGAAATAAGTTATTATTATTTTGGCAATTATAGCCACAATATTTTTTTAAAGTTTGTTTTCTGTAAAACAACAAAAATTGGAACAGTAGTCTTGGGAAACAAATAAAAAGCTGTAACAGATACAAACTACATCACTACATTATAACTTAGAATCACGTGAAAAAAGGCTAAAACATGAATTAGATGAGATGTCCCCCATTATTTTGAACACATAGTCTGGCTCTTCTTAGTAAATTTCTGCGTGCCTTTTGTAACATGTAAGGAGTTATTTGACGGCAGACTTCAGTAATTCCATTTCTAAGATTCTCAAGGTTTTCGGGAGCTGTGACATAAACTTTTTGTTTAACGTATCCCCAAACGAAAAAATCCAAAATCGAAAGATCGGGCGACCTGGCCGGCCAAAGTACTGGACCACCATTCGCTATCCGATTATTTCTAAACATTTGACGTAAAACATCTTTAACAATGAATTATGTGGAGGTACCCCATCTTGCTGAAATCACATACACGCCGAATAGCTACTGGTACGTCATGCAGTAAGTCAAGAAATTCATTTATAAGAAAGTTCCTGTACCTATCACCTGTAGGACCCATTACAAAATCATTCACAACGCCGAGCCATACGTTAAGAGAAAATTTATTTTGAAAAAAATTGGGGTTTTCACTTATAAATTCAAATTTTAGCTCCAAACCCCGACACCCGGGGAGTGTCATTGAGAACCAACTATAGCACCATTGAATAGATTTAAAAAAAATGTTAAAATACGTTTTTTTTCAAGGTAATAGATCGTTCCGGAACATTCTGCCCACCCTGTTTATATTTCCAAATTGAAATAGAAACTATCTTAAATATAAGTGAAACATGGAGAAAACCAAACAAAAAATAAGTTAAAAATACAATGAATTAGTGCATCATAATTTATTTTTGATGATCTACTTTCCAACATATCTTCGACATTGTGCCATATTGAAATACGCTTTTCAGATCTGGACTCTGCATTAAAAGGGGTGTCTAATATATCACCTTCAAATTCACTATCGAACTGTTTCCAAATTCGTTAAATGTGAATTTAGAAGAAATTTATTGATTATGAATTAATGCTGAAAAAGGTAGTGCAGTTCTTAATGGTGATTACGTCCTGCAAACGCATAATACACAGTTTAATCAAATTCTAAATACCAACATCTTATATTCCTAAATGTCAAGTGCCTATAAAAGTTGATTAATTATTCATTACCAAAATTTAACAAATATCGGCATACACGTTCTCATTCAAGCATATTTTAAAGTTACAACTTGTTTATGATAAAAAGTAGTAATTGCCTTTATAACTAATGACTTAATTCCAAATTAAAATCTAGTTCGCTTAATTATTATGTTACTTTATTATAATTTGCGAAATTAACAAATGAGACTTTATAGATAACACCAGTGATTAAACACCTAAACCTTACTTTGTGATAATAAATTTGCTATGAAATACAGAGTGCGAAACGTTATTCGCATATGAATATTTTTAGATTTCATTTACGGACTTCTAAGAAATAGTTGTTTTACTAATTTTAAAGTTAGTGAAGGAAAAATGAGCAAACATTATGTAGGATTATAGAATATATTATTCAAATGATCCCACCATTTTCCCTACAGTAATATAGAGCAGTACAGCATCAGTCATTTTGCATTTTAATTGCTATTTAATGACATCTTGAAATTCGGCATAATGATTAAGGTTTTTCCAAGGTTATTATCCACTTAATTAAATTGAATTAATTATGTAAATGATTCATAACTGTTCCTTGAATTGATCTTGTTTTGATCATATTGTCTCTTCTTTATGGACAGTCAGATGATCTAGGAATTAATCCAGTTTTTGCTTGCCGTGTTGCCAACCTACGAAGGTATCGTATGTAGACCATGTCCTTGGTTTTTTTGTGAATTCGGATATCGATTGGTCGTTGAAATATTCCATGTGTAGATTTCTCACTAGGGGTGATAATCCCATCCCAAACCCTTCTTGGCAGCATTAGCCTTCTACTTGGAAGTGTGGTGTCCTCATCATATTGTCAGACCCTCTTCCAACCTGCCCTTTATGATAGTCAGTGGTCACATTTGTGAACAGGTTCATAAGCTTACCAGTATCTCTCCGTGACTGGTTTGGAAGTTTCTAATGGTTTCCACGAAATGGCGCGTGTTCTTGACCATAAATTTCATTTTTTACGATAAGGGAGTGACGATGCCTAACAGATAGTGCACTAAGCGATGACAAGAGAAATTTTTCGAGCTCACAAGTGGTCTCAGAGGAATTCCTTACTTGTGGATTTTTGGTAGGCCGTATAGGAGATTTACTGACCATTACGATTTTTCCTGAAAAATGAAAAATCAACATGGATGGTACGGACTTACCGCCAGCAACCAGGTTTTACGGATGTAATAGACGCTGTTGATCTCTTTCCTTTTCTTCCAATAACGTGGGCCACCTTGCTTTGTACAATGACCAGTCTGTCACGTCGACGATCAAAAAACTCCTTTACAGTTTCTTAGTTAAAACCCAATGCTCTGGTGAAGGAGGTACCTTTTGGTTCTCGAACGGAAAATAAACTGCCATGGCGACGTAAAAGTGCATCACGCAAACTACTCCCCGCAATTCCATTCCATGGTTAAAATATAATTAACTACATGTTTTTCTGCCTCTTCTCGGCTCTACTTGGGTATGAACTACTTCTTCACCTGTGAGGCTAGTTTCTTTTTAAAAACCTTCGAAGTGTTGATCTTGGTACGTTGAAACATTTCCTGGCATTTTGTACATTGTCCCTTACCATGTCATCTAATAAAATGTTAAATATTTTTGAGGTTAAGTGAATCTATATCTACGTGAATATAACAAACCTTAACACAATATACTGGTGGGTGTATTTGAAACCTAGCTAGCTAATAATACACAAAATATTCTTTCATAACTTACTTTTAAATATAACATTTTATAGCAAAACTATTGGTAAAACAGTTGGCTATGCGGTAAGTGTATTTTAAGCTAGGCCCATTTTCTGGCCTTCTCCTCTATCAAAATAATCAGTGGTGTATCAATCTATACAGGATTTCTCAGGGTAGCCCCATGAAACTAATATAGTATTTTCATGTGTTTTCAGGTATCGTCTTTAATTCTTACACACTGTCCATGGTTTCTCAGAGTAGCCGAAGTTTTCGTGGTTAGAAAAAAAGTGAAAATTCTGAATTTATGGACTCTATGGTTATTCAAGATTCTCATTCATTTTTAAATATTTTCAAGGTCATGCTATTTCCAGTTAGTCCGGAAGTCGCCATTAATTTCCTTATTTTAAACGGAACATCCGATATGTAATTTCATTTTTGGATTCGTGAAGTGCTATCTGGTTTCCCTGTACCTATCTTCAACTGTTTCAACTGGATATCTTAATTCTTTTGCAAATTTTGAAAGATGTAGCATTTTCCACTAGTGGTACGCGCTTCTGGGAGACGGAAGCACCAGAATGATACCTTCGAAATCTACGTTAACAATTGATTTATCGCATATAGTATCTTCTTTTGTTTTTTTTTACATTTTATTATACTTAATACTATTATACTGATATATTTCAACGGTAATAATATACACTTGCATCGTTTGAAATGGGAATCATAGTTGGGTTGGGAACCATCACTTGCAGTTCTTTCTTAAATTTCCAAAAATATAAATATAGACATTCCTTAAAAACATCTTCCAAATATTTTTTTCAACGAGACGGTGCCACAGCCCATAATGCTAAGGCCGCCAAGATCTCCAGATCTGTCAATACTGGATTTCTTGCTATGGATAAAAACATAATTTATCAAAACCGTCATAATACCGAACCGAATGTTGCAATCCAACGATTTGGGAAACGGTTTTCTAAGTAATTCCTCACTGCCAAAGCATTATGGGCTGGGGCACCGTCTTGTTGAAAAAAAATATTTGGAAGATGTTTTTCAGGAATGTCTATGTTTATGTTTTTGAAAAGCTAGGAAACAACTGCACCTGGTCGTTGCCAAACCAACGATGATTCCCATTTAAAAAATGCAAGTTTATATTATTAGTCAAAAACCGCACCCCCTAAAAAACTGAATTCGGCACTTCGCCGAATTCAGTATAATAGTATTACGCGACATATAAGACCTTGAAAAAAGTAGTACGTGAATGTAAAAACTGCAAACTTCTATCTTTGATAATAACAAAGATATCTTTAAAAAACAACTAATACAACGAAATCGGGACACACTGTACTTGAGAAAATTAACTAAATCAGTAAAACTGTAAGTAGATACCGAACGAATCTGTGAGCTGATACTGCTTTGACATAAAATCAACACTGTTTCTATTCCTATCAAAAGCAAGGCTTACTATACAGAACTTTTAGAGTTTCATCGACTTATGATAAAAAATATGCAAAATCAAATTCTGCATCCGACCATCCAGTAGTATTCGAGATGTGACATTTGACAGAACGAACTTTTCCAATTTTGGAACTGATGTAAATTGGACACCCTGCATGCGATAAATCAACGTCAATGTGGATTTTGAAAGTATCATACCAATCGAAAATGGGTAAAAAGCGCAGTGTTGACAATAAAGCGTTATCTTTCAAAATTTACAAAAGAATCAAGACATCCAAAAACAGTTAAAAGGAAGTATAGGGAAACCTGATGGAACTCATCCTGAAGTTTTCTCGTTCATCAAAAACGAAATAATATACCGAGTGTCCATTTAAAATAAGGAAGATAACGGCGACTTCCGGGATAATCGGAAGATGTATAACCTTGAAAATATTTTAAAATGGAAGAGAATCTTGAAGAACCCTAGAGTCTCAGTATTCTACGTTTTTTCCAACCATGAGAAGTTCGGCTACTCTCAGAAGCCCTGTACAGTGTGTGAGCATTACAGACGATACCTGAAAATACAAAAAATGCTATTAGTTTCATGGGGTCTGGAGACAAAGCCATTTCGACATGATCACCATTACTGTTCCCCATAGGTTATGTTATCAATCACTTAGTTATGAATATTAAATAGAATACTTACGTATTTTTGTGTAAATTAAATACAAGGTTATTACTAATCATGTTCATGATTTCAAGGGTATATAAATCTGGTTTATTTATCATAAAAAAAAATAAAATGGTTACATTTCAAGAAAACTCAAAAAGTTTCATCGCAGGTGCCAAGAATTATAAATGTTCGATATGGGAACCCCTTGTGATACGACATATATCAAGCCTGCAATCAAGCGCTTGCCATACGATTGATTGTTTCAGTGGCTCTGGTAATCCGTTGTTGGATCTCAGGTATGCTTTCTGGTAATGGCGGTGTATTCTTTGATGTATCCACACAAGAAAAAATCCGTAGATCTTGGAGGCCAGTTCAAGAGTGCACCATCATTTGGACCAGCACGACCAATCCATTTATCAGAAAGCTTAGCCCTAACATCCAAGTGGTAATGTGGAGGCGCGCCGTCGAATGCCAGAATGAAATTTTGGGATTGTTGTTCTAATTGTAGAAGTCATTCCGTCTTCATGTCCAAGAAAATTATTCCATTTATGTTTGTCCAACAATTAAAAAAGACCCGTACACTTTGTTGCAAGTGATAGCACAAAACACAGTAACTTTCGGAGAATCGCGATGTAGGTGTACGGGTCCTGCGAGACCCTCATTCTGACATTATGTCTGTTCACTTTACCACACAAGTGGAATGTGGCTTCATCACTAAAGACAAAACATTTTACAAAGTTTTACATCAAGGCCTGCATGTTGTCACAAAAAGAGTCTCAGAACTTTGTCATTTGATTTTAATGCTTGAACAAACTGAAGTTTGTAAGGCTTGAAATTTATATAGCAAAGCATCAAACATTTCGGCAGTCTCAAGCAAAAACACAGTAGCTGACGTTTCTCTCCAAACTCTTCTTATGTGTGCGTAGCACTTACTGTGTTTGGATGTATCATTCTATCCTGGTTGGGAAGTCAGATCTCTATTAGTTTCTCTGATTCAGCTTCGTCTAAAGCACAGTTAAAGTGACATTTATGAAAATAACCCCAACTTAAAACACAGTATGTGAGAAATGCCAATGTAAAACACAGTAAGTGGTGGATACTTGGTTTTGAAATGGTCTGTATGGCGCGATGTTGGTTTCCATAAGCCTGCACGCGCAGTCAGCTGTGACCTTCCGAATTGATTGCAATGACGCACTGTTATATTTTTAATTTGATGAAGCGCATTGGCTTTTTGGTGACTTACCATTAATCAACCGTGAATTTAAGTAGAGGGCAACGGACCGTAGCATTGTGCATATCAGCTAATCAAACGTAAGTCAACTCGTAAAATCATTGGAAGCATGTGAGGTTATGTGATACAATCTTACAGAGAATCGAATTTAATTAATCAGGGCACAAGCGATAATGAAAGTTGACGCATTGATGACACCGCCGACAGGACTGCAGATCCAGATTTCGCATGTGGAACAGAACCAGAAGCTCAGATTTTCAATGTTACAAATGTAGATTCAGAAAATAATGTTACTAAAATGGATATTGAATCGAATGGAATTGAACAATATAGTTCCGAAACACATGATCGTTATTGTGCAGTTTTATAATAATAACAAGAACAGTCTCTTTCATATGATTGATTTAAACTTAATAGGGAATATGATTTAATGTACCAAAACCTAAGCATTGATGAAAGTAGTATTGGCCATGACGACAGCATTGTAGATTCAGATTTTACGTATGAAACAGAATCTGGAGCTAAAAATGCCAATCTTACAAATGTAGATTTAGAAAACGATGACAGTAAAATGAATAATGAATCTGACGGAATTGAATTTTCTATGATAAACTATAGTGTTCCCCAGCAAGAAAAGCAAGTGAGAACAGAGAAGAAATTAAATGACAAAACCAAAGTAAGAAGAGACAAGGACAAACATCTCCAGGCTGTATGATGAAATACAAACGCGGTTGGAAGTTTTTCACAGATGAGGAACGGCATGTGCTCTGGAAGAATGATTGGAATCAAGAATACATAGTTCGTAGAAAGTAATGTTATGGTGGTCAGTGTGAATCGCCGTGTAGCACCAAAAAAAGCAACGCCACGTAAAACTGTAAGTAGAAAATATTTTCTGCTCAAAGGTGACAAAAGCGTTCAGGTGTGCCGCACATTCTTCTTAAATACGCTTGGGTATACAAATGATTCTGTAATCATTGAACTGATTGCAGCTATAAAAAAACAACCAATTTGCGAATTAGTACAAGAAAACACAGGATGTCATGCAAAAACTACAAAAGATAGACGTCTCATCAAACCAGACATAGAGTCTTGTCAACATTGCGTAAGTCATTATAGAACATATAATGCTCCAAATATTAGATATCTGCCCCGCGAACTGTCTGTTAAGGAAATGGTAGCTGTTTTCAATTCAAAGTATCCCGGGCAAAGATGTGGCCGAGAAACATACAGGAAAACCTTGAAGGAGTTCTTTTTCTACACATGCCCAATAGTGATACTTGTGTTGATTGCATGATATTCGAGCAAGAAATAAAAGAAGCAGAGATGGAGGTTGTGAGGTTTCCGAATCATTAATTCAAAGTTGGAATGCTCATAAACAGAAAGCAAAAAAGGTCTCCAAAAGGAGCTTCCAGAGGAAGATTCAGTGAGGATTTACTCTATAGATCTGCAGGAAGTTATTACCAACAATGCCGGGCATTAAAGAGTGCTTCTTCACGAACCGTCTAGTAGCGTTTAACGAAACCTCAACACTGAAGAGTAATTCGAAGTTTAAAAGCTACTGCAGCGTTTGGAATGAAGCTATTGCCAATAGTAGTGCTCAGAGTATTGTAGATGCAACACTGACAGTAATTCGTTGCGAACGGGATGTCTCCAACTTCGTATTTTGGGCCGAAAATTGCACGGCCCAAAACAAGATTTGCTTCTTGTACACCGTATTAGTGGTAGCTGTTAACCAATCAGATGGACCTGCAACTATAACAATACATTACTTAACCAAAGGTCATACACATATGTCAGCTGATTCAATCCATGGCAATATTGAACGCCGCATGACAAAAATTCGTAATCTTTATGATTTTGAAGATTTGAAAGATGTTATAAAATCTTCAAGAAAAATGCTAGAAGTGACAGATGTGACAGAATTTAGAAAATGGTACAAAAAGAGAAGACAACCTCAAAAGAGAATGATAAGCTACAGAATTTTCTGTTATCGGATGTTGTGAAGTGGTTTTCACAAAAAAATCAAGAAACTTAAAATACAAGACAGACTTTGACCAAAGCAATTACATTGTATTGGATTTTTATAGAAGAAATGAAACCTGAAAATCACCGTGGTATTAAGAAAGAGAAAAAGGAAGATATTCCAACAAAACTTACTAAGCGTATGCCTGATAATACAGGCTTTTTGGAGGAACCTGCCTGAAACTGCAGCTCCGATAGATCTTGCATTAGAGCATGAAAATGAAGAAGCTGTATAGTGGGTGTTTTGTTAATAAAGTAACTTTCTTTAATTTTTTTTTCTTTTATTTGGGAGTCCTGTGTTAACACGACACATAAAGCTGCCAGACTGAATTGAGACATATGAAACTTTTCGGTGAGATATTAGAAAATTCCCGGTTACTGTATTTTACTCTAAATTTATGAGAAACTTGGCAGCCTACAAAAACCATGAAAAACCCAGTAAAGGAATGAAATTTGAAATTTCACATTTTTTATTGAAATTTTTATAAAAAATCTATTTCAGTAAAAAAATATAGACAATACTCCAACCAATAGAAGATATTTGGAATATTGAACACGACCCTGATTGTATACAGGCCAGTTGGCTCGTTTTCTCAACCCGGTAGCAAAACCACTTACTGTGTTTTTGCTTGGGACAGCCGATTTGTTCGACTGGTTTGACTGTATCAATTCTGCTAAACCATCCCTTGGCACTTAAAGTTTTTAATTTGAAATCTGGTAAATGTTTGCAAATTATCGACCACCTTTTTGTAGATGATGAAAAGAAAACGTATATTTCTTCATTATATTAAAAAAATTTACAGTTTCGTGCTTAATATTTGCTGTATCATTGACCGCCAAATTGAGACAATGAGCCGATCATGGAACGTAAAATGCGTGATTATTGATTTCCAATGTTTTTTGCAATTCATTGTGTTTTCCACGCATATTAGAGCTATTATCATAACTTTGACCGCGTAAGTTTTTAATGTTGAGATTTAATTGTGAGTCCAAAACAAAGTTTAATAGACCTTCACCCGTGGAGCTGGTGACTAGACAGAAACCAACAAAATTTTCGTATATCGTAAATTTTTAGTTTCATTGTTTAAAAGAACATACCTTAGCACAAATGTGATCTGTGATCTTTAATAGTTTTTATTAAAAGTTTTGTTTTATTTTAAATTTTGTAAATATTTAATTGCATAAATGCTACAAACAGACGATTACCTACTAGAAGCAGTAATTGTTGTGACAAGCCGATAAATAAACGTAAGTATTTACCATAATTACGATTTTGTGTACTACAGTTTACACTGACAGATGATACATTGAATTATAATTACACTAACCAAGCTAAAATATCTTAATTATACAAAACCAACGGGTAGCTCGACCTGCTGACAGACGTTTCGCATTGCATCTTAGTTTTGATAAATGACAATATACGGCGTTGTTAACGCTATATTGTAAAAAAAAATTGCGTGCTTTTTTCTCCATGCGATGACATATCGGCGTGGGTATTAAGAAAATCACTTTTAATATTGCGAGACAGATCGCTCGATTTGCCGCCCTCCTGGACGTGCCGCCCGTCTGCAGTGCACGCCCGCTTACGGCGGGCCTGGGTTGATGTGATAATCCATCACACAAAATGCTTTCCTGTCTTCAATTTCAGCCATTACACAATTGACAATTGACTTTAACACACAGCTAATACGTACCCAAAGCAATGTAAACAAAATTTTATGAGTTTTTCTTTCCAGTGCTACCAACTGAAATGGTCTTAAAACAGATTAATCCAGTAATATTTATATGAAAATGTAAACTTTCACCATTATCACACATAATAAAATATTTATCTTTTTTGGGGTGTTTTAATGGTATGTTTTAAATCATACAATCTAAACGTTTCGATAACACTTACAGTAGTAATATCTGTTAAAACTGTTAAAGATGTTGTAAACAATTTTGCAAAGTTGAAAAATTAAAACATAATTTTCAACTTTGACTATATATATATATATATATATATATATATATATATATATATATATATATATATATATATATATATATATATATATATATATATATATATATAATTATATATAATTAAGGACCTGAGAGGGTGAAGTACTGAGTAGCTTATCCGAAGAAAGAGAAAGAGTGCTACGAGTTTTTAAATAGATTTTCCCCCAAAACCAGAAACGCGGCAGTACTAATCTGGAGGGAGACGTCACTAATAGCGGAGCTGCCAGGAAGCACAGTTATATGATAATGCTCAGTAGTAATATCTATTAAAATTGTTAAAGATGTTGAAAACAATTTTGTCAATGTTGAAAAATTAAAACATAAAAATCAGCCTGCTATTAGTATAACAGTTTGAGAAACGTATAAAGCCAACTATAGAATTAAATTTTAGTAAAACATAACTAGGTAATTAAAAATTAAATACTGTTAAACTGTTTTAAAAATGACAAATCAGAACACCCTCTAACGGCGAAGGCTAACAATGAAAAATGTCAGCCAAAAAACACATTTAACAAAATTTAATCAAGTTATGATGTAAACTCAAAGTTTTGAAATACTTCAATTTGAAAATGATAGAAGCATTCAGCAATATAAACATGACATCAAATAAAATAATCCAGTTAAATCTAACAAAGAGATATCTTTGTCAATAATTACAAGTGTTATTAACAATGAAAAGCATAATGTAGAACGTTTTTTAATTTTAATCTTAATTTCAACCACTTATGTTAAATTATAGTGCTGTGATAATTTAACATATAATTGGTAAAGCATTTGCTTCAAGGCTTAGAAAAAAAAACAGCAAAAAACCTAGACATACCCAAAGTCAAAATTAAAATCAAAATTAAGACGTATCATTACGCCTTTTTTAATTATGAGATGCCAAAACCTATTCAAATGGAAATTTTCTTCGTGTCTGTTAAAATTATTAGGGTGTTTATATATCTCAATAACTTCACGTTTAAACGAACATAATAATGAGTTTGTCTTGGCAATATTTCCATACTGTCAAATTGAATGCCATAATTTAAATTATTTAAGGCATGTTCAGCCACCGCAGACTTGTCTAGTTGACCTAATCTACAAAATCTCATATGTCCTTTACGTCTTGTATCAAAGCTACGTTTTGTGGTTCCAATGTATCCTTTTCCACATGAACAAGATAACTTATACACTCCGGAAAATGATAACGGGTTTGATGATCTTAAATGTTCTTTAATTTTTCTTGTACGTTTAAAAATAGTCCTAATTCCATATTTAATTAGGATTGTTTCAATTCTATCTGTAACATTAGCTATAAAAGGAAGAAAAGCAGTACCGACGTTAAGAACTGGGTTTTCTTTAAGGTTACGTCTAGAAGGTGTAATAACATTATTAATATCTGTAAGTGAATATCCATTAACTTGTAAGGACTTTGTTAAATATTTATATTCATCCTTCAAAAATTCAGGGTCACAAACTTGTTTTGCTCGATCTACTAAAGATTTAATTACACCAATTTTTTGACGTGGATGGTGGTTGGATAATTTATCAGTGTGTGTCGGCTTTCTGTAAACCTTAAAAGATAGTGAATTATTATTTTTAGATATTAATATGTCAAGAAATGGTAAACTTGTGATAGGATTACGATTTTATAGCGATTCCCCGTCAAATTTTTGCTGTTGAGTTGAGCTTTATGGATAAATTTGTTTTACGTGTGTCGCGACCTTTAAGGATGGTGTGTTTCGAGCTTAAGTCTTTTTTTTTGTTTGTGAATTACTATTCCGTAATTTAAGGAATTAACTATGATAGGAATTAGGTTTGAAATCGTCGGTAATTGGTTTCTAAATTTATTGAGTTTTTCGTAATATTGCATTTAAAGTTTGAGAGATTATTTTCCTTATTATTCCCCGTTTATTGAATGTTGAGTAACGTTTTATTTTATTTTATTTTATTTCGTTTGATTTCCTTAAAATTTAATAGAAAGTTTTGTAAAATTAAGTAACTTAAAGAAAGAGTGTAGATGTAAATGTATTTGATATCGTTCTGGCGACAAGAAGTCGAGTGATTGCAGTGGTTCAGCTTAATACTGAGTATGTTGGTTTTGAGTCATAAAGATAGAATGTGGGACTAACTGCTTGAACTTAAATGAAAATACAGAGATACTTTTCACGTTGACGTTTGGAATTTTGAAAATTATCGAGTCCTTACGGTTGAAAACGAAGTTTGTGTGTAGGGGGTATAAAATCTTCTCCTTCCGTTTCTTAATTGGTGGAACTAAATTAAATGAGATTTTTTGTGAGTGGTGGGATTCAAAAATCCAAGATGGGTTTTTGGTAATAATTTGGGATTCTGAAACTGACAGCGCTCCCGAGTAGTAGTACTGTGACGTTTGTTGTTACGGATTAAGGGGTGATTAGAACGTTGATATATTGGACCTTTTGGTGTTTAACGAACGAACTTTCGTGTTGTGAGGGTAGTTATCTACTTTTTGAAGAAAACCTGTGAAGGGATTTTAAGTGAAATTGTTCAATCACCAAAGGACTAGACCTAGTGCCGATTTCGATTTTACGTAATCAAGTTACCTAGAGAACGCCGTCGTGTTATATTAGTGCTTCTGTGACCTCATTGGTTTATGTCGCTTTTGCGGATTTATTAAATTAGCGTTCTTGAAGTGCCATTTAATTGCCGTGCAGGGCGTGTTGAAGTACAAAGAAACTTTCGCAGAATATTAAAATTATATTTATATAAATAAAGTTAATAACCTTTTGGATTGGTAGTGTAAAGAAAACTACTTAAAAGATAAAAGTTATCGAGCAAGTTGAGCGCATAATTCATTATTTTAAAAGAAGTTTTTTAATTAATGCAGTAACACTTTACCGAGATTCAATCAAGGAACCGTTAAAAAAAAAAAGAAATAGTCAACATTATCACTCATCATCTTGTGTCAGACCAGGGAGATTCCGTATCCGTAGCAGCAGGAATTGGTCACCTGGTTCATTTTCGATTGTTGTAACACAGAAGAGGTGCTAATTTAGACAGTAAGGTAGTATAACCTTGTGTTTTATTGAGTATTTTCAAGATTTCTTGTGTGTGTACCTCGAATTATTTTCTTTGTTGACGAAGGTTTGAAAGCGGAGTCGTGTACCTTTTAAATTAAGCTGTTGCTTTGGTTTAATTATTGTAAGTAATTATAATTCTGACGCTCCGCCTTCACACCCTTCATCTTAGTATTAAAGGGCAATTGACCCTGAAGTAGTGTGGTTATATAATCCACGAAATATTTAGGTTAAACAATTTAGAACGGCGTTACGCAAAATTCTGGCCAGACCTCCCGTCGACAATTAAGAATTTGTTATCTTTTCGTATATACGCATTATCGTATGTATACATTTATATTATTTTTTTATCTTATTATAGCTTTGTTTAGGTTTCATAAATTTGTTTTAATTCTGTGAAAACCCCTTTTGTGTTACATAAAAGTTTTTTTTTTTGCGAATTGCAAGTTTACCGGTAATTTAGGAGCTTAAGTTTTAACGTAAAGAAGTTACAGTTTCTTTATTGAGTGATAGCCTTAACGATATTCAGTGTTGTATTTGATTTCTAGTTGATTATTAATTCATTTAGAGTGCATTCAACAAAGGTGATTTTTTTTGTTTTGTTAAGATTATTATTTAATGCCAAATTATTTACACTAAGGTGTAGTAACGTAACTTTATTGAGTGATTAACACGATTTTATTTGTCAGGCGTGTAGTGCTATTTTGAAGCCCTATTTCAGGTGGTTTGCTGAGTTGCTGTCCAGTACACCTGGGATTGATTGCGGGTAGGTAGGCGTATGTTTTTTTGTATGTTTAGACACGCTATGTACTCGTAATTTTGGCACGACGTCCCTTATTTTGACTACCAAACATTCTGGTGCCCTAAACCGATCTGATTACGTCTTCATCCCCTACTTTGACTTACGTGCGATTTACTATTCTGGATGTGCAAAATTTATCAACATCATACCCACTCCCATACGCTGACTAGTCGGGGCAAAAAGGCCAACTTTATCTGTAATCCCGTTCTACCACCCGTTTATACCGTTACAAACTTCCATTAGTTTCTTTTTCCATGGTAAACTGAATACTAGGATGTATGCCATTTATAAAAACCAAAAACTCGTGCAGTGCCTCTTCTCCATTTCTCCAAATAACAAATTGTCATTTACATATCTATACCAAACTGAAGATTTTCTAGGTGTATTTTGTAACGCTAATGTTAAACATTTTTCCATATAAAAATTAGCTATAATACGACCATCAATCTGTTCATAAAATTTACTACTCCACTGAAAATAAGTTATAGAGAAGTGCTGAATAAGAATGGTGGGAAAGATGATCAATGTATTCAATAGTTTCTGTTAGAGGCACTTTTGTGAAACATCAAAACTGACTATTATATCACCCTCTTCAATTTTGAAACTATGCATTTTTTTAACAAAATCGGCAGAATTTTTAATGTAATGGGGTGTTTTACCTATATGAGGTTGTAATAAAAATGTAAGATATTTTGCAAGAGAACCAATTGCACTAATAATAGGCCTTATAGGAATATTAGGTTTATGGATTTTTGGTAAACCACATAATTTTGGTGAAATAGCTTCAGAGTTAGTTAGTTTCTTTTTTATTTCTTCAGGAATAGTTTATAATTTAATCAGTTCTTTAATTTTTAAAAGAAAGTTTTTTGTTGGATCTTTTGGTATTTCACGATAAGTGAACAAATTGTTCTATTTTAACGTTATAATCGTTCATATTTAATATAACAGTTGCATTACCTTTATCTGATTTTAATATTATTATATTTTCATTGCGTTTAAGATCAAGTAAAGCACGTCGTTGACGAAAGGATAAGTTACTCTTTGGAGGTTTTGTTTTACGTAATATGTTAACGGTGTTATATCTAACTTCATTAGCAACATCAAAAGGTAATGATTTAATAGAGTTTTCGATATTGGAAATTATATCTTCAAAAGGTTGGTGTTATCGCAAAATTTCCTCCTTTAGAAAGCGCTTCAATGGCGTAATCTGAAACAACATTAACAGAAAGGTTTATAATCAATAGATGGTCTATTATTTTGTTGTTCGTATAATTTATTAAATTTTTCTTTTTAACGTTGACATGAGATGTCAAAATTTATTTTCCTAGATTTAAACGTTGGTCTTGGCATCCTAATAAAAAGGTGAGTGACGATAATAATTGTGCTTTACGTTTCCTTAATTTTTCAAATTGTCTGGTAGAACGATAAGGACTGAAGTATGAAAATGTAAACTTTCACCATTATCACACATAATAAAATATTTATCTTTTTGGTTTTTTTTAAAACACGTTTTGTTAAATGTATTTTTTGGCTGACATTTTTCATTGTTAGCCTTCGTCGTTAGAGGGTGTTCTGATTTGTCAGTTTAACAATATTTAATTTTTAATGACCTAGTTATTCTTTACTAAAATTTAATTCTATAGTTGGTTTTATACGTTTCTCAAACTGTTAAACTAATAGCAGGCTGATGTTTATGTTTTAATTTTTCAACATTGACAAACTCGTTTTCAACATCTTTAACAATTTTAATAGATATTACTACTGACGGCGATAACTGTAAGTGTTATAGAAACGTTTAGATTGTATAATTTAAAATACACCATTAAAAAACCCAAAAAAGATAAGTATTTTATCAGTAATATTTATAATTGAAATCGGGGACATCATTTGTAATAACCCTGTATATTGTTATTTATAATAATGTGTTTTCTTAGAATGAACAATTTGCGTACAAAACACTTTATTTGGAAAACAATTAAAATATTGACAAGAATAGAAAGAAAAAGTTTTTTTCAATTAAGAATACATATGAAGAAGCATTAAAATAATAAAAGCAAAAAAGAAGTGTAATCATTATTAAGTTATTAGTAATGAAAAAGTTAAAAGCAGTAAATCAAACCCTTTTATTTCCTTTGTATTTATTAGCAATTATCTTTAATACCTTTATTAATTTTCTAATATCGCAAATTCTTTTAAACGCAATATTATTGACAAGCCCATATTGTTCTAAATAATCGTAATAATTGGAATATCGATAGCAATATAATTTAATAATAGCCTTCTGAGTTATTGACCGGATTGACAGTATATTATTTGCAATGAGGAGCAAGGTTATATAATACAAGGTTTTCATTATTTATGAAACGTCATTATATGCAGAAAACCGCTCAACGTTGATCAAATTTATGTATACACGATATTTGTGCAATCTCACTAGTAATTAAATAAACAAGCCTCAACAAAATTACTAGAATTTTCACTCATTTCTATAACACAAAATTCATTATCACGCAAACTTTTATAATTTATTGCTGGTTATTTGCATATCTGTAATAACTTTTATAAATCGTTCTTTTGGGAATATGAAAATGGGTAATTATCCACCATTTTGTTAACCTAGAAATGGGGCATAATTAAATATCTACTCTAACCTAAAAATTATGCGTTATTACAACTTATTCTATCTAGAACTCATAAACAAAGCAAGTGAATACGTAGGATGTCTTTATGTACTCAGGCATCTTGTGATAAAGAAAAAAAACCATCATCATCTCTTAGAGTATGCAGGAAACAGGGCACGTGTTCGTAACCCGTAGCCAAATCCTACACACTTTCTACAAGTTAATGCAAGGAAGAAAAAGTCAGGTATCCTAAAAGATGAACAACAAAAGTAATAATCGTGTATGTGTACTCGTTTATTCGATACTATTATTATTTTAGGTATATTCTAATACATCATTGCGCACGTGTCGAGAAGAATCAATTGTGTTCGCATGTAAGTTATTATTACGGCTTTACACAATGGCGGTGGGCGTCTCAATGAACTCCAACACATTCAAAGTGCCTTTGATGCAAATTACTGCAGGTACCATAAGCGTATACAATAGCCTAACGCATGTTATTATGGTTTTTAACTGATTTGTGGGACGAACATGCGGGTTTCTTGCACATACAAATATTATTTTATTTTCATATATAATTAATTGCTCACAAAAAAAATCGCGGATTCCTATAACAATAGTCACTCACTCATTCATGCTTTGTTTAAACAATTACTTAAACGCATTTATAGAAACACAACGGTCCTTGATCAAAACCCTGGGGCGCTTTTCCATTAATAAATTAATAAAAAACGGTATCTATAAAGAAAGTCTGGTGAAACTAATGAGCAATTTTATGGTGACTTTACTTGTAGTGTTCATCAAGTAGATTTAATCAAAGCACTGGCAATGCGATTTATTATTACCACCTATACTGAAACTGTATGTAAACCAATCAGACACAAGTATCACATAAACGGAAAAATTTATATTGCATACTCTATATAAAGAAATCAACATATTTTTTACTTTTTATAAATTATGTCTACAAAAGCAATTCTCTAATACCTAAGTCTGTATTGGTATTCATTAATGTTGTTTTGGATATCAAATAATTATAATTCGACTTAATTTCGCATTCTTAGACATCAATCTATTACCAAAATCTATTATAAAATGACCAAAACTGTTAAGAAAATAAATATAGCAGGTGATAAATATTTTCCGTGTCGTTTTTTCACTTTAGGAATTGTGGGTAAATTCTTTCTAAATTTTCGTGTGCGTGTTTGCATATTTTATCTGTAAAAACATGGTGTTAGCTGCC
Source organism: Vesta saturnalis (assembly GCA_036346205.1). Lineage (NCBI taxonomy): Eukaryota > Metazoa > Arthropoda > Insecta > Coleoptera > Lampyridae > Vesta > Vesta saturnalis. Next base: position 4,975,955 of record JARFJB010000902.1, on the reverse strand, counting down.
CAACTAAAACATTGTCTAACCATCAGAATGTGGGAACTTTAGAGTCTGGTAAATTATGTTTTACGATCATACCAAAGGACTCTTATTTCTAGATGTTGAGGAAGAATCCGTCAAAAGAGCTTTATACGATTTTGAAAGATGTTAGGTCAATATCCTGCCAAAAGAACCTTAGGTGCTGGAACGTTTTCGACAATCACCTCTTCAAACGGAGCTTAGATGTTGTGAAAATTTCAAAAATCAGTCTTTCAACAGGGCCTTAGATGTTGTTCACGAATGTGTCAAAAGAACTTTAAACGTTAAGGCCAGATCCCTGTAAAAACACCTTAAATGTTGGAGACACATTTTATCGAATTGACCCTAGGTGCTAAGGCAATTTTAAAATTAAATAAAAGTGAGTCAAAATAGCAATTATAAAAAAAATAGGAAAATGGTAAAAAGTGAGTGAAAATGTGAATAAAGGGATGAAAATAGGAACATACGGGATGGACATAAAAAAAAGAGAGGCAAATAGAAAAATATGGGATGAACATGGAAATAGAAGACAGGATCAAATTTAAGCGTTGTGATGATTGTGTTCTACATCGTTTAGTACATAGTGTATAGTAAGTAGTGCACAGTACAAGGCGCATAGAGCAATGCACCTAGATAGAGTATAACGCATAATGCATAACGCTTAATACATAATGCATAGCACATAGTAGTAAATAGTGTCCATGTTGCCTCTTAATAGGGATAATGACAGCATGATTTTATTTACAACTACCCGTGGCTATAGTAAGCACAGTATTGAGTTTCCACTTAAAGCTACTTAATACCCTCTACAGGAACATGTTATCTTGAAATGGCCAGTATTGTACCAGGACAGTAAATGACCTATCATAGTGCATAGTGCATAGTGCATAGTACATAGTGTATAGTGCATAGTGCATAGTGCATAGTGCATAGTGCATAGTGCGTAGTGCGTAGTTCGTAGTGCGTAGTGCGTAGTGCGTAGTACGCAGCGCGTAGTTCGTAGTGCGTAGTGCGTAGTGCGTAGTGCGTAGTGCGTAGTGCATAGTGCATAGTGCATAGTGCATAGTGCATAGTGCATAGTGCATAAAGCATTGTGCATAATGCATAGTGCATAGTGCATAGTGCATAGTGCATAGTGCATAGTGCATAGTGCATAGTGCATAGTGCATAGTGCATAGTGCATAGTGCATAAAGCATTGTGCATAATGCATAGTGCATAGTGCATAGTGCATAGTGCATAGTGCATAGTGCATAGTGCATAGTGCATAGTGCATAGTGCATAGTGCATAGTGCATAGTGCATAATGCATAGTTCATAGTGTACAGTGCATAGCGCATACAGCATAGTGCATAATGCATAGTGCATAGTGCATAGTGCATAGTGCATAGTGCATAGTGCATAGTGCATCGTGCATCGTTCATAATGCATAATGCATGCTGCACAGTGCATAGTATACAGTGCGTAACACATAGAACAGCGCATAGTATACACAGTATGGTGAATGGTGCATAGTGCATAGTTTCCATTTTACACTATTATGTGAATTAATACATTTTATATTCAAACCATATCTTCAAACTTAGGCTGAAGTAAAAGTACCGTTGCACCAAATTTACAAAGCAGGTTCAAACTAAAGCTACTTAAAATCCCCTGCAGTACATGTATCATGCAGAGAAACATGTCATCTTAAAATTGACAGTGCTTTACCACGATCACAACTTAAAAAACAATACAGCTTGGACACTCAATGTTCAGACGCACTTTCGAATTTTGCCAATTAGATTTCGAATCTTAAATAAGCTAAGCGAGCCCGGTCAGTCGCTTACTGATCGGAGTGGAGAGCGTTGCCTTAAAAACATACTCAGAGGTGTCTCTTATCTCTTTAAGTACCCTTTTTTCAGCCGATGAAGCTAACTTGTAATATTTTAGTTTGTTAAGTTTAAAAATCCATTTTTACTGTATTTTTTATCACTATATACCTATTATAAATTATAGTTCATTCTAAAGAAAGCGAAAATGTTGGTTTTTATATCAATTATCGTTTAAAAGCAATCGAAATTACCCGCTAATGACACACGTAAAAAATAATTTAAATGCGGTCCTGCCTCAGTTGACGTACAATCTATCTTTCACCTGTTTCAATAGGCCCACGGTGCGGTAGGAGAACGATTGCACGCTAGTCTTTCCTGCATGATTTGCAAATCGGGGCGTACAAAGATCAAAGCGGTATTTTCCACTGTCCGAACTGTGTTGTTTTTAAGCTATGCCAAGATAGTAAACAACCCATCACACATTTATGTATATATATATATATATATATATATATATATATATGTGTGTGTAATGCGTACAGCGTAGTGCATAATGCATAGTGAATAGTACATAGTGCATATTGCACAGTGCATAGTACATAGTGCATAGTGCATATTGCATAGTGCATAGTGCATAGTACATAGTGCATAGTGCATAGTGCATAGGGCATAGTACATAGTGCATAGTGCATCGTGCATAGTACGTAGTTGGTAGTGCGTAGTGCGTAGTGCGTAGTGCATACTGCATGGTGCATAATGCATACTGCAGTGTATAGTAAACAGTGCATAGTGCATCGCGCATAGTGCATAGTGCATAGTGAATAGTACATAGTGCATATTGCACAGTGCATAGTACATAGTGCATAGTGCATAGTACATAGTGCATAGTGCATAGTGCATAGTACATAGTGCATAGTGCATAGTGCATAGTACATAGTGCATAATGCATAGTGCATAGGGCATAGTACATAGTGCATAGTGCATCGTGCATAGTACGTAGTTGGTAGTGCGTAGTGCGTAGTGCATACTGCATGGTGCATAATGCATACTGCAGTGTATAGTAAACAGTGCATAGTGCATCGCGCATAGTGCATAGTGCATAGTGAATAGTACATAGTGCATATTGCACCGTGCATAGTTCGTAGTGCATAGTACATAGTGCATAGTGCATAGTGCATAGTACATAGTGCATAATGCATAGTGCATAGGGCATAGTACATAGTGCGTAGTGCATCGTGCATAGTACGTAGTTGGTAGTGCGTAGTGCGTAGTGCATAGTGCATGGTGTATAATGCATAGTGCACAGTGTATAGTAAACAGTGCATAGCGCATACTGCATAGTGCATAATGAATAGTGCATAGTGCATAGTGCATAGTGGATAGTACATAGTGCATAGTGCATAGTGAATAGTGCATAGTGCATAGTGCATAATTCCTAGTGCATAGTGCATAGTGCACTACATAGTGCATAGTAAATAGTGCACAATGTATAGTGCGTAGTGCATTGTGCACACCACAGTACATTACACATTGATAGCGCATGTCAAAGCAGCATGGTATATAGTTCATCGTGTAATGCATAGTCTCTATATTGTAGTATTTTAATTCTTTACCTTTGGAAAAATACGATGCATAGTTTTTTGTACAGTTGAACTACAAGTTAACAAATTAAACGATTTAGTAGAAAATTTACAAAAAGGTAATAAGGTACAGCAAATCACTAAAAACTCATCAGTACAACTAATAGGGTTATAATTATGTAAAGCTTATTTGAATGCCAAATCACTGAGAAGCGAAAGTAGCCCCAAAATATTTTACCACATAACAATATTGACACATTATTGCGTATATTGCATGCATCATTTGCATTACCGGTAAATAAGTTTATTCCTTTTGAGACTTGTCTGTGGCTTCCAATATAAATGCAGCCAGTGAGCATCAGTGTGTTAGTTTCGTAGTAAATATCAAACTTGATGTTATACTCTAATAAAAAATACCTAACAATTGATATTTATTATTGAAAAAGTGTAGTGAGAGAGTGCTTACGGATAGTAAACTTGAGAAACGTTTTTATGTTTCTGATAGTGATTCTAATGCTTCTTAAGAAGACCATCTGTCCGAAACCGAGATATGTAGCAGCGAATCGGATCATGAAGTGGAAGCTAAGATTTCAGATGAAGCTGATACTGATAATCACGTAACTTCAAAAGATGGCAATATAGTATGGAATGAATAGAAACATCAATCAGGAAGGTTATCAGCAGCAAATATTATTTCGTTGATTCCTGAGTCAACAAGGTATGCTACGTCGCGAATAATTGATATAAAATCCGCGTACTTCTTATATTTCACACCTAAAATTGTAAACCTAATTTTGAAAATATGAAATTTAGAAGGCAAAAGACTTTGTGGCGATACGTTTCAAGAACTGACATTAGTTGAACTAGAAGCATATTTTGGCATACTGTTTCTAGCAGGAGTTGTAACGGGAGCTTTAAAAATATCAATAGTTTGTGCTACATTATACGAGATTAGATACTTATACATTATTTTTCTGGATAAAGAAATGGTTATTGTTTAGCTGTTGTTGAGTTTATTTCAATAAGTTATCTATGTATTCAATTTGAAAATATTTAAATACGCGGCATTTGCAAGTGTATTGATGTGTTTGAAGGGATGAGACTGTCATAAAAATGATCTGCAGTTTTTAAAAGTCTCGTTAAGTAAGCGATCAAGAAGGGTCGCCTTTAGTAAGCAATCGGAGTTGATTGAAAAGCGATTGCTGCAGCGTGATTTACGCTGCAATTAAAATTGTGAATTTATAATGAAGTCAGTATTGTGTTAAGAGAATATAAGTGATATTTTCCTTATCAGTGAGAAATAAAAGCTAACACGAATTAAATTGTAAATGCTATCAAGTGGGTGGTAATAATTTACAATAACGTTTTAAGTGTGTATTGAAAGTGGTCCAAGTTGATGTTTTGATAGAGAGTGATAAATGTACAATAAGACAATCGACCCAGTTAATAGATCGAGATATAAGGTATAATAACTAAAAAACATTGATAATGAAAGTATGGTCTTTCATAGCTCACTTGCAGTTTGTTGTGCACGCGGTTTGTAATTAAAACTGAACAATTAAGTAAAAACTGTATATACAATACTGTAACTAATAAATGTATGTACCTAACTACTACGTTTTTCAGTTGTTCTTTACAACTATTTCTTATTATTATTTACTGTTATATCAATTTAACGACAATAAAATGAGAATTATAGGCTCTCGGGTCATAATGACCCGAACACAATAAGCGAAACCAAAATGTTAACACAATAGGAGGGTTGAAACAATGACCGAAAGTTGATCGGACATTAGCAATTAATTAAAAACTGAAACTACACGTTCCACGATAACATTCTATACAGCAGATTTCCTCCAATGGCTTAAGATGAATAAAGTGATTTTCCTAGAAGCTTTTAGGGACAAAATAATTGAAAATTGGTGAGTTTCATATTACCATATTATCCAATCCATCGAGAGATTGTATTATTTCCGAATGAAGAGTAACGCTAGTATTCTATTTCTGCACCGAGCTGGTAGCGTAGTGGTGACACGACCTGCCTAGCATTCGGGAGGTAATGGGTTTGATTCCCGTTACCGTCTACCTTGTATGAAATTTTTTCAGGGGGTTTTCCTCACACACATGTAGCGGCATGGTCACTGCATATATGCACACCATGTGCGGCTGCTTAGGCGAATGCTGGGGTAGTATTTTCCCCCTCAGAACCCTAACTCCGTTCCTTCCGATCCTGTCCTAACCACACCCAGTCTTAATCCCACCATGCACATATACGTAATGTATGTATGTATGCTGAGAATCCATGATTGTGGCTGAAGGAGCTCGGAAAGCTCGAGCAGCCCGCCCACCCCCTTTTCCTATTTCTGCACTACATTGCATTATTTATAAAACGATAGAAAAAAAAAAAAAACTAAAACTCAAATTAATTTGGGCCAAACAGGTAGTGAATCAAAAAGATAGCTATTGATGAACACCACCTGAAGGGATACACCTGTCCATTATAATATATTTGTTTTACAAAAAAGGTGGACTTAAATAGTAAAAAAAGTTTATAATTGTTATCAAAACAAGATTTTCTTAAAAATACCTGCATAATGGCAATATATAGTAATTGATTCTAAGAAAAAATTAATAGATTTTAAAAAAATTCCTTAATTATGTGACATAAATCGCTCTTATAGATCTAATGCAAATTTTAGATTCATAGTTCTACATTTTTTTGCTAATCATTATAATTTAAAATTCCGCCTTAATCAAGTTCTTTTAGACGCTAGAACAACGATTTGGCAAAATTAAACTAGCATAATTACTATAATGTTATGCATACGAATTAATAAAAAGCTTTTAATGCAATAACTTGCATTAATTAAATTTCTTTTTTGTTCAAATTGCACAATTAAATAGTAGATCATATTAAAATTAATTCTGCGAAAGCAGACAGGTTAGATATGCTCCTTTGCTACTAATAAATATTATGCTAACGGTTAATTAGATTGGTATTTTATTAATTACAATAATTTCTAAATTGCAATTCAATGATCCAAAAATAACAAATTAATTTATACAGGGTGTCTCAGCGAGACCGTTCAATAATTTCTAAATTGCAATTCAGTCATCCAAAAATAACAAATTAATTTATACAGGGTGTCTCAGCGAAACCGTTCATTAGAAGTTTATCGGTAGTTGCCAAAATTTATTGCGTTCTTTTCAACTAAAATATTTTCAGACTTCTAGCACTTCCGGTTATACTGAAGTCGCCATCTACTTTGTTAGTTTCAGTGGAACACCCTATATATTTATGCATTTTTGGATGGGAACCATAATTTTGAATCTTTCTTATTGAAACTATACTATGCCCATCTATTACGGTTTTTGAGATAAAAATTATTTTCCAAAATCTTGAGCAGCTGGTTGACCTTTACCAAATACACTGTAACGTTTATTTGAATGAGATAAAGACTTAAAATCCAATTAAGTTTGTAGTTTAAAGATGCCTTTATTGTATGCATTTTTGTCAATAAGTAATGCATACACAATCTGTTCTGACCGATTCTGCGCAATAAAGTCAGCGTAATCAGGATCAGAATCTGAATCTCCTATAATTCCCTCCTGCTATCAAGCCATATTTTTAAATATTCTTTCATGAAACTATTTAGTTGCAATGGGCGACGTCGTTCTCAATCCAACATTTCATACGTTACAATTGATGCAGTTCAAATCCAAGTAAATGTAGTTCATCCATACTTATATGGTTTCTCCTGTCAGATCCACACGTTTACAGTTTGTCGCACGAGAGACCACTGACACTTTTGCAGGTACAGAAAAGACCTCAACAAGGACAAGCAAAGTAACCAGAAGCCATGATCGACGACACGGTGATCTAAGAAAAGAATACGCGCGCACTTGCAGAAGCAAAGTTTGTTTAAAAGTTGTCTTGGGGAATTTGCAGCATTAAGACTCACCCACTGCATAATCTGACCGTTATGTGCGTAACCCATGAGTTACATCCGTAGCTTTACAGCCTCGGGTTCTCTATCCCCTGCACCGCATAACCGTTCCTGTGCAACTGCAAACCTACTCCTACACGCAAGTATTTAAAACATTACCGACACAAAACACAAGCACAAACGAAAGCGTAGGACAGGAAAATTATTCCAGGTGTCCATTTTCTCCTCCAGTCTGGCAGACAAACCGCAGATCGTCCCTAGAGGGAACGGGAAGTATATAACGGTCCACTAGGAATCCTGATTACAGCAATCTACACACGCCATTAAGGCATAATAAACCTAAAAGGCGTTGTTTATAAAAATGCCCAGGTCTAGAAGCCGATGTTTAATTAGTACAGATAAAAATCCAGTTTATTTTAACTGGTACCCCATAGGTATCTTTAAAGCAATTATCAACTGAATAGGTTAAAAATCATGTTCTGTCTTTATGAAAGACCCGTCATTTAAATAGTTATAAAGTGGCCCAGAAACCTACAATTAATTTTTGGTTCCGCGAGTAAAAATATCAAAGGGGCCATCTTGAACGTATTCTACTTAGTCAGACATCCAGTAAGATCGATCCTGATTAATCATTTGTTAAGGAAAGCTCCTTAACTAATTTTCGCCGTTAATCAATTTTCTGAATAAAAACCAATGTTCTGTAATTATATATATTTTTAATAAACGAAATAAGTCAATTTTAAAAGAGGCGCAGTTAAGTTACAATAAACTCCGTAACTGCTCATAAGACACAAAGAAATGCCACTTTAAATATTTAAAGAGAAAGAATAAAACTCTTTCAACTTACATACTCTCATTCTTGATATACATCACTTTGAAATTATGTGATGTTGGTAAGTTAGTAATTATTGCACTAAATAACGCTACTACAGACAAGTGTTACAATATTTTGGAAAGAACAGTAGTAATACTCCCTTTACATATAATAATCCGGCAATTTCTTAATTATGCAAAAATATTTTACCTAACTGCAAACGTAAATGTGATTAATAGAGAAAATGTTTAATATGATTTCAATAATGTAATTAGAATTTAGTATATCTGTGTAACTCTGATTTAGTTACGGAAACACTAATAAAAATATTATGAAGTCTGATTACTTAACTTTTTTTATATGTATGTGGGTCTATTTGCTTCGTTTACTTTACTTGTGTCCATCAACTAATTGATAACTGCATTAAGAGAAATAACTACGTAAAAACATTTGCAAATAGAAACAACTAATATTGAAAAGAATCAATATAATTATTTATTATAGGAAAACCCCCCTCAGAAAATTCGCCCCGGTAAACTTGCACCCGGAATATTTGCTCCAAGAAAATTCGCCGCAGAAAATTGGCCTCAGAATATTCACCCCAAGAATATTCGCCCCGGAATATTCGCCCTGGAATATTCGCCCTGTAATATTCGCCCCCCGGTATATTCGGCGCAAGAAAACTCGATGCAAAGTTGTTAATTAGTGTTTGTTGAGATTACGAAAAAGCATATACGAATACAGCATAAACACAAGCGAACGATGCACCCGTATGAGTGTGATGCGTAATTGTAATTGCCAATTAATGTTTCTTTGGAGCATGAAAACGCGTACTTCTTTACAACTCTGCAATTGTGTTTTTTATTATATGTTCATGAAAGCAAACAATAATCGCCTTAAGCACCTTATATCATCCTTAGTGGTTACATTAAGCGAAGTCTGTTCTGATCATCCAGTAACTTAAATTGAGTAATGAACCTTCTCTGTAGCATATGTTAAAAACTGCCATTTTATACATAAGTAAAACGTCATAGGTAACTCTAATAGTTTAATTCTGTGAATATCTTAAGTTTTGTTAAAAAAATAGCGAACTTTCTGCGGTGAACTTTCTTGGGGCAAACCTTTCTGGGGCGAATTTTCCAAGGGTAACACTTCCGAAGGCCAACCTTCTGGGTGCGAAGATTCTAGGGGCGATTCATCGGGAGACGAATATTCAAGAGGAGAATTTATCTAAGGACTAGTTTTCTTGGAGGCAAATCTTCCGGGGGCGAGTTTTCTAGAGTGAATTTACCGGGCGAGTTTTTTGGGCCGAAATTACCGCACACGTAATTATTTATTAAATAAAAAACAAGACAAAGAAGTTGTCAATACGAGAGAAATAAGGTTATTCATCTTTATCATCAGTCTTCTGAAATTATTAATGGTTTCTTGAGATCACCGGTTTAAAATCCATCTTGGAAACTGGACCATTTTTCATTGTTAGCAACTTTTTTTCCACGAAGCAGATGGAATTTTTGCTACGTGAATGGTAAGAAACGTTGCCCATAACAATTAGAGATGGCTGCTACTAGTTTGGTAACAGCTGACCTTTCAATCACCTTTCAAAATTTGATCATATTTTCGTGACCATCATACGATTTTGAGTTTGCGGCGAGTATTAAACTGTGATACTCAATAGAGTCATCTCTACTGCTGGTGTGCAAGACTATAAAAATTCCCGTTTTTTACACTTTACGGTCAATGTTATAAGATCTATCTTCAAATCGGTCTTGGAAAATAGAATACTTCTCATTATTAGCAAATCTTATAGCTCTTCTTCTTCAGTCCATAAAGAAGATAGCATTTTTTTCTATTTTCATTTTGTTTTAACTCCGCAAACCTAATCTCGATTCTTTGTCTTAAAAAGTTTTCACTGGTGATTGGCCTACTACATAGAAAAAATCTAAAGAATTTAGATAGGGGCTTCTTGGTGGGCATTCCTGTGGTGCTTCATGTCCGCGACCGATCCACTTACCAAAAAAAGTATTATTTAATATCTTCTGACATTTCTAGAGTAGTGAGCGGGGGCACCATTGTGCATAAGCCACATTTCTCGACCCGTTTGCAAATCGATATCTTGCAATACTTCTGGAAGTTGGTCCGACAAGAAGTTTAAATAATGAGCATCGTCTAAATTTTAAGGTAACTCAACGGGGTGCAAAATTTCAGTTCCCAAAATGCCCAGCCACAGATTTATTTTATATTTATGTTGGGAATGTCTAAGTACTGTTTCCCTGAGATTCTCTTCACTCTTGAATTGAAAACTCCGTCTTTTGTAATCGAAGCCTCACCTGAAAACATAATATTTGTCACAGAATCTGGATCACGCTCTATTTTATGAAGGACCCAATTTCAAAACGTTGTTCTTCTTTCAAAATTCGCTTGCAGTAGTTCTTGTACAAAATGTTTAAAAACGAACAACACAGGAATTTAAAAAACTGTTATTGACAACAGAAAATAATTAAAAAACATGGCAAGGTTGATATCCGAAATGGCAGATGTGCAGTGGCAGTATCTTATGCTAAATCATTTTTCTCGAGAATGGTGCATATTATCGGTTTTAAACTAGAGTACCTTTTTTATTAAACAAACTTTAAGAAAAAATAATACAATATGCATTTTGTCCACACAAAGAAAACCTACTAAAAAAATATCTAGGCCACCCCTGTTATTTGGTTACCATAGCAACTAAAAATAATGTACTCATCAATTGTTGTTACACACATCTACCTCCCATACCAATTTGGCACCATAATTTAGAAACACCCTGTATAATAGAAAACGAATTACGATAGATAAAGAAATCCATAAGTGACAGGAAGACGTTAATTATAATTATTAATCACTGATGTTTTCCGTGCCACTCCAAGAATGTCGTACCCTATTGTTATCTCTTTTTGGTGCAAGCGTATAACGTAGATCACTTTTCTAAGTTCACCGCCCGCGCTCAGAAAAGCTTAACACACTTACCTTCTAACCCAAATACTATGTGTTAGAACGATAAAATTAACCTCACGAGCAGAGTTAATATAAGCGCTAATCCATTTTCGAAACTTGTCCTCTTATCTTTTGAGTATATTACGACATTCTATAATTTAATACTTACCTTTTTACCAATTGCGAACGGAAATTGGTTATTTACTAATTTTGTTTACTTTTTTTTTCCAATTACATATCTTCTAGAGTTACCAACACCGGACATATATATCATTCGTTATAACTAATTCATTTAGCATGTTTAATTAAGGTTGCGGATTTCTTTACTTTGTAATTTCTTTTCGTGCAATATAGTTCGCCATTCATAAACAAAAAATGTAGATTGCTCTGCAGGAAACACAAAATTTAATTTTAATCGTCACAAGAGCTGTCTAATTTGCGTCTAATTAAAAAGTACACTAATTGAACGATAAAATTTTATCCATTTTACTTGTACAGTTTACCTTTTTTGCACCTGCTAAGCTCACTAATTGACAACAGCGGGACACGTCACAAAAAATTAATTATCACACAGAATTATTAAAAAACGCCAATTTTGTATGGTTTTTATTACCATTAATTACCTGTTTCAGGTTCCAATCACAGTCAACAAACTCTTGTCATTTAATAAACTGAATAAGAACATGAGGTGATAATTTCCAAATTTATAAACAAATCGCTTAATTACTTAAACTTCACTAATATAGAAATTTAATGAACTGATTGAATTGGCGTAGTCTTGAACTGCTTAAAAATAAATTGAAACATTAGATTTTCATTGGGTAATAGATGGAAGTCGTGATACAAAGACATAGAGGTATTAGAACGATTGTAGACTTTAAGCATTTATTCTTGTTTTAAAATAAATTATGTAGACCAGGTTGAGTGGACTAAGATAACGTAGACAAGAAGAGTATTTGTGAAGATATAGTAAGAGCGTGTTTCCACATCCACTTAGCGCTTTGACTTAAGATAGTAACGTTTCTGTCCATTCATAAAGAACAAACTAACTTAGTTATACAACACATCCCTTTAAAAGAAAAAAAATGTTAGAAATTTGTACAAATTAAAATGCAGAAAGTGTGGGAGATTGTAAATTTTGGCGATAGCGCGCATCGCAAATTCTTTTTTAAAATTCAAGAGTGATGTTAACCACATTTTGGCTTAAGTTTAGTATTCTACTTGTTTTGAAATTTAAGTAAAGAGTTGGCGGCGTTTTAGATGTAGATGACGAACGATACGTCCAGATAAGACAGTCTCTTGACTAACTGCAGTGTAGTCAACGTTTGAATAAGTAATGAGATTACAACAACTTACTTTGTGTGTTTTATGGCCTTCCGTTTGTCTTCATTTTATAATTTGTCGTTTCTGTTCGTGTTTTTTGTTTTTATGTAGAATTTTAAACTATTTCTGGGTTTTTCACGTACGCTCAGTAATTTTACTGCTATACATTAAAAAAAATTCATTATAGTATGCTAATCCACCTAATTGTATAATGAAGTGGCCGATTATTATCTTTTACGTTATCGTTCTCGTTTCTAAAAAGTGATTTTCTGAATTTAATAAAAAGTAAAAAGACCTAAAAGAGCAAGATCAATGTCAAATTACACAAGCAACTCACCCTAAGTTGGTAAGGGTGAGTCAACAATGTTAGTAAAATAGCTCTATTATACAGTGTGTCCCAAATTTGGTTTACTTATACTGCTATCTCGGAAACGTTTTAGCTACAGGGTTGGTTAAATTAGGAGGTTTGAGAACTTTATTAAAAGTTTAAATTCGCCGTAGGGTTTGATTTATCTTTTGTGGTTTTTGAGAAAATCGGAAAAAAAAAGATGACGCATTTTTAACTTTTGCGGGCAGGTCGTAAATGAGTGATATTATGGTTTTTGATTATTTTATTTTACATACACATTTTCAAGGTTTTACCTCTTGTGTTCACATCCTACACAATTTTACAGATTTCTTTTTTCATCTAAACTGATAATGCTGCCATCTGTCGATGTAAGGTTTATTTAGAATCATTAATAGGTGTAGGTATTGGCAGAAATCTGTGAGATATTACAGGTTTCTGTTCAAACATTTTTTATCGATGTACTTATTGCTGTTATAACCTACAAAATGTTGTTCATACTGTCAAAACGTGGTTAATGTGCCTCGTGATTTTATTTCGCCTTTTTTTTATAAAGTTTTTCACAATAAATTCCGGTGCACAATTGTGTACAGGCTGTCCCAAATTCGAGGGCAAGCATGGGGATCTCGCTTATTATAAGAGATAGGATATAGGTTTAAATTCGGCACTTTTGCTAAATTCGATGCCGAGTAATAATCTGAAAAGAAATTTGAGCTAACTCGAATGGATTTGGTTTTATGCTCAAAAAACTAAAAATTTCGATTTTCGTTTTACGCGTTTGGCCACATTATTAGGAATTTTCTAAATTCGATTAAACATTATTAAGGCACCTTTTTACGCACAATACTAATACGATATTAAAAATATTATGTGACGTTTCGTTTATTCTGAACCATCATCAGGTTTATTTTTTCTTATGGGGGTTAAGATATATTTTTATGTCGTTGGATGTAGAATATTATGCTGATTTTAGCAATATATAACACTTTATGGTTTGATCGACTGCGAACTAAAATAATGAGAAAAATACGAAGAACAAGATTCCGCCTTCTTGGATCCAGCAAGGAATAATTACAGTAGTTCTACTTATTTAATTTGTTAAACTCGTTAGAACATCCAAAAAATATAAAAACATTTAAACAATTTTAAAAAAAACATTAACAAACAACTCAAACAAGTATGTCTATGAAACATGGCCATAATAGCGACAACGCAAATTTATCGATAGGTAACAACAAAATAATTACACAGACAAACAAATAAAAATTATTATAATAAATGTTCGAACAAGTTTCCTCCTTCTTGAATACAGTAACGAATTCTTCTTCTACAATTGTTTACGCTTCTTTGAATGGTTCGCCTGGGAATTTGACGAAGTTCATTAACAACCCTATTCTGGAGTTCTTCTATATTTTGCGGTGGCGTCTTATAAATCATATTTTTTAAATAACCCCAGAGGAAGTAATCTAAAGGGGTTAAATCTGGACTTCTTGCTGGCCACCTAAGTGGTCCCCTATTTCCCATCCATTTATCAGGAAATTCGCCGTTAAGATAGTCACTTATTATCGCAGCATTATGAGGAGCTCCGTCCATCTCCCACCAGAGAGTCCATCTTTCGTTTAGCGGAACATCATCCAAAAGGTCTGATATTTCGTGTGTTAGAAATGCGAGGTAGCGTTGAGACGTTAGGATACCTTCGTAAATAATTGGCCCAAGGATCCTATCCTTCCAGATTCCAACCCACACATTAAAGGACCGGTGGCCTTGTCCTCGCATTTGCCTGTTAATTCGTGGATTTTAAACTGACCAGTAGTGCTCGTTATTACGTTAAACATTCCATTAGTGGAAAAATTGCACTCATCCGTCCAAATTATTTGATTGAGAAAGTTGCGATTTTCCAGCATTTTGGTATTAAGTTGGTTACAAAAATCCAACCGTCTCATATCGTCCCCAGGCCGAAGAGTTTGACTAACGTGTAACTTAAATGGTTTATAACGGTGTTGCTTTAACACTAGCCAAACTGTCGTTTTTGGCACTTCAATAGTTTGCTCTATTTCTCTGCTAGATGTTGAAGGATTTTCTAGAACCTAAGATGGATAACATAAAGTCATAACTCTCCAAAAAAAATGTCTGCTGAAATTAGCAGTGAAGTGAGTGGAAATTCTTATAATTAGTATAATACTAACAAATAGTACATGATGTAATATTTCTTCTTCGGCATCTCTGTCTAGTCTGCTACCATATGCATTTCGATATTTCTGAAAACATCCAAATTCTCGCAAATTTTGGTCTAATTTTAAAAAATATCTCTGGTTTGGTTGCTGCCTCTCCGGATATTCCTCTAAATATCTTTGTTCTGCTCTGACACTATTTCTATTGCAGCTATAAAATATCCTTATTATGTCTCGTTTTTCTGAATTTGAAAACATTCTAAAGAAACTTGCAAATTTTAAAGCACTAACACGAAGGATCTTGCAGTTATTACCCTTTTTACAATTAGAAAATGACATGACAAAAGCCAACTCCTGAGTTTTGTTTGATTCATGGGTATCGTGATAATGTAATATTTAGTTTTTAATTTAAGAGTATTTTAGTTCGCAGATCAAACCATGAAGTGTTATATATTGCTAAAATCAGCATAACATTCTCCATCCAACGCTATAAAAATATGTCTTAACCCCGATAAGAAAAAATAAACCTGATGATGGTTCAGAATAAACAAAACGTCGCATAACATTTTTAATACCGTATTAGTATTGTGGGTAAAAAGTTGCCTTAATAATGTTTAATCGAATTTTGAAAATTCCTAATAATAAGGTAGCCAAACGCGAAAAACAAAAATCGAAATTTTTAGTTTTTTGAGCATAAAACCAAATCCATTCGAGTTAGCTCAAATTTCTTTTCAGATTATTACTCGGCATCGAATTTGGCAAAAGTGCCGAATTTAAACCTATATCCTATCTCTTATAGTAAGCGAGATCCCCATGCTTGCCCTCGAATTTGGGACAGCCTGCACAGTGTAAACAAAAGGAGATAATCCAGTGTTACATTGAATAAAAGTAAATATAAGTTTTCGTTTTCTTACAAAGTTTTATGAAATGTTTATACAAAGATTAAAATGCCTAAAAGAAAACCGTTTACCCAAGAAGAATTATTGCAATTATTGGAAGATGGGCTTTCCGATGTGGGTGGTTCTTTAGGTGAAGAAATGAAGGATGAAGATGATGGCTGGCAACGAAATTCCAGTGGAGCAAACGAAAACCAGGAGGTTCTTGCAGTTCTTGAAATGGCTGAGGAAAATGAACCTGGGCCCAGTAAGGGATCTGCCGGACCACAGAAATTGGAAGAATTTTTCTATAACAATGACCGAACAAGGAAAGTCGATATAAATTGGCGAAACAATGTTACATTTATGACACCTCTTATACAGTAGTATGTGAAAAAGCTGTCTGAAGATTTGTGTACTTTGGAGAGTTATTTATACTATTTTTTAAATTATTTTACTGAGTTTACTAATTTATATGATGTACAAGAAGATGTTAAGTTTGTACCTACTAACATTTCTGAAGTGAAGCAATTTGTGGGTATAAATATTGTTATAGGAGATACTCACTACCTGCGAATCAAGAATTATTGGGAACCTCGATAAAGCCCAATGATAAAGATCGTTTTTGGAAAAAATTCGACCTCTTTATTAGCAGATTAGATCAAAATGCTTATCACTGTCCAATGAAACCTCTTTGTCAATCGACGATCAAATGGTACCTTTTAAAAGTTTGGATGTGAAGCAGTATATCCGAGCCAAACCCAACCCCTGGGGAATCAAAATATTTGCTTTGTGCGGTGGCAGCGGAATTTTATATGATTTTATACTTTACCATGCAAACTTTGTTAATAATTCACCTCTCTGTAGACAGCTAACGTGCATTTCGTGCCATGTGTGCTCCACATCATAGCTGCATAAAACATAATTTACTTATTTAAAGTGAAGCCTTCCACACATATCGTTTGCACAACCAGTTTCAGACATGTTCATGCGCAAAGAACTTTTGGGAACATCGTTTTTTGTGCGATACTGAAAGGGAGTAGAGAATCCATTTTTGTTCTATTAAATACTTTTTTATTAAAAGTGCTATACATTTTACAGTGAGTTTATTTGAAGTTATGTTACAATGTTTAAAAGGTTTGCATTTCAGGCACTTTCAATTTAACTTTCACTTTTAATTTTTACATTAACTTTTCACACGTTTATACGCATCTACGCAATTAATTATTTTACCGTTAATCCAGTGTACGGTATTAGTACGATTAATCAAGAGCGAGATAATCACCTTCGTTAATGGGACGTGGGATTCTAAAACCACTTAATCATGCAAATTTATTTATTTGGGGAATTATAAAGCATACAAATCCAGATTTATTTCAACCCTGAAGTAATATTACGCAACAATTTTCAAAACGCTGACCCAGCATGCAGGCATTTCGTTATCTACAGTGTGACCAAGAATAAGGTATTCTGATTCCATTAATCACTCATAATATTAATTATTCATTAGGTTATAACGTTACTAACATTAGTATTAAGGTATTTCCGTTTATAATTAAATATAGGTTATATAATAAAATTAGTTACTGTAGAAATTTTCTTTTAACTTTATTGTATAATGGTTTACTTGTTTATTCCATATTTGAAAACAAGTTGGCGTCCGATATTTAACAATTAGTTTCAGGAAGATTTTAAAGCGAACTAGGTACATTTTTTGGTTTATAAGGCAAATCGATAATTTTATGAACCTGACCCACTTTAATCTTCGAATGAGCATAAGGGACAAAATCTTCTAGTTATTACACAAACTGTTAAGTAGCTAAAATTTGTAGCCAAGGGTGTAGAAGTATACTAATAGAACTTAAGGGTGGTACAACAAAGGATCAACTACAAAATTTAATGCTTAACATTCAGAAATTTTTGGTTTGGGTACCTCTATGGTTTTAAAGTTATCAGAAAGAATTACAGTTCAAAATGTGCACCTTTATTTTGATAACTACATTAGCAATTACAATTTATTACAATACTTACGTCGAAAGCAAATATGGGCAACCTGCATAATAAGAGCAAATAAATTTAGAAACCCACCTTTATCTGCTGACAAGGATATAAAGAAAAAGGGTAGAGGTACTTCGGAGCAATTGATCAGCGGAGATGGTGAGGCCGTACTTACAAAATGGCTTGACAACCATCCTGTCTTCATAGGTTCCAACTACATGGGCATTGGCAGCACAGATACGTGCAGAAGATGGAACAAGGTTTCAAAAGAATATACACATGTCACATATCCTGAAGTCATCAAACAATATAACTCTTCCATGGGAGGGGTAGATAAATTAGATTTTCTGGTTAGCCTTTACAGAACGTTTATAAGGTCCAGACAATAGACAAGCAATAGATCTTGCGTACGTAAATAGCTGGCTAGAACATAAATCTTTTGCTGTAGAATTGGGGCTGCAGAAGAATACCATAATGGATCTTCTGCATTTTCGGGCATACATTGCAGAAGCGCTTATTATTTCAAGCACACAAAAAAAGAGGTCGTCCCCCATCATTAGGCACTCATCCACAATCTCCGATCCCAACAGCACTGAAAGCTTCTAAAACAAGACCAGAAGTTCGGCCTGTTGAAGAAGTGCGTTTCGATAGAATTGACCATCTTCCAATTTTAGACGACAAAAGCTTTACTTCCAAATGCAAATTTCCTCAATGTAAAGGTAGATCCCGTACCAAGTGTATCAAATGTGACGTGCAGTTAAGTTTAACAAAACAATGTTTAACAAAACAAAGTAACTGTTTTTTGAAGTATCATACGAAATAAACATATATTCTTAAGTCTTTGTGTGTTTTTTAAAGAAATACTTGAAGCATTCACTAATTTGTGGTGATGTTAACTGCCTTGACTCATGCTGTACACAACTGTGTACAGTCATTAATTTTAAAACTACTTTAATTATGCAAATGAGGCTTTTACCAACAAATTAAAAACACTTTTCAATTTCAAAATTTTCAAGCGAAGAACAAAAACTCATGAACGAAAGGGTTAATATATTATTACGGCATTTTTATAAGAGGGGGTTAATTTAATAAAGCCAAAACTAATTTTTCAGCTTCATTTGTTTTCGAGATATTTACATGAACTTTTTATATTCTTACCGACGCCATATTAGATTTTTGCATTTTTGGAAAAAGCTCGTCAAAGCTTTTCAATGGTATATCACAAGTCTAGACTCATAGTTACTTTAAGCTTCAATATTTGAAATTATTGTTTTTTTCATAGTAGGCTTTGATTTCGCGTCATCGTCATAATGAAAAAAATGCCTCGTGTCTTTATGCCATGTCGCTGAGCTGAGATTAAATTGCGTAATTTATTTGTTTTCATAAAGCCTTAAAGGTCAACAAAATGTAAAGGTGGAGAAAAGATGCTCCCAAGGATACCCCTAAACGCAACATGCACAGTCTGAAACAACTATATAAGGATAGACTTGATAAAAAGTAAACGAACATATATACAAAACAGAAAATGACCTACACTATCATTCAGTAGAAGTTATTCATGCAGCTGCTCAGGAAACATTAGGGTTAAAGAACGAAAAATCACAAAAAGGGAATGACTGGTGGAATTTTCTTAAGAGTACAGAGCCCACAAAGTCAACTGATACATATAATCTCAATAAAGAAATTAGATGAACATTACAAATGCTTCCTACAAGAAAATAGAAATAGTCTCATAGAAAAACAACATCCAAAAATTAGAGTAAAAAGAGAGAAAATAGAATTACAACCGGAAACAATAAAGGAAGCAGTAAAGAAAATGAAGGGTGGAACTGCATCGGGTTCAGGAAATGTGTATGTAGAACAACCAAAGAACTCTGAAATAATTATGATACAAGTTAGAAGCAAGTCTCTAAAGCACGTGCGACGAGTTTAAAAGCTTTTAACGGCGCTAATGCTTTAAAGGAACTTTCATACACCTGTCATACGCTATTTTTTATTACAATTGCATCATAATTCGAGAAATAGAACTGAAACCTATATTTCAAATCAGCAGTAATGACGTCATGTCGTTGATATGGAGATTGGGTTAGCACTTGTAGTTTGCGTTGCTAAGCGATACGGTGTTTATTTATCATTTAAAGTCGGGTATTGGAGGTTTTTAAGATCGCTAAGTATAAATTCATTTGTGAAAATTAAAAATTCAAAATGGCGGATCAAAAATTAAAATCCGATATAACTAAAATTCAGGTATTGTGGGCTAATGATAAATTTTGCAAGTTTGTTAATTAGTAAAACATTATCTAAATAAAAAAAAAATTAAAAACTGCCATTGGCGCACCGTTTATACGGTGCCGATTTTTTTTTGAAAGTCAGGTATTGGGGTTTTTTAAGATCGCTAGGAATAAATCATTTTTAAAAATTAAAAAATTCATAATGACGGATCAAAAAGGGGGAATTATCGTATTTAAAAATCGAATCAAGTTCAGGGATTGTGGGCTTTGAAGTTTTTTAGTTACATATATGAGAAAGCATTATGGCAGATAAAAATGATACTGTTTGTTATATCTCACTAATTATATGTGTAAATTACAAATACAACTTTCTTTAAAAATAATGACATCATTGTTTCTATAACGACTTTAAAGCATTTCAGTGTTTTAAAATTTAAGAATATCTAAATGGCGTACAATTACCGGGCAAGTGGAAAACGGCGTGGATAATAGCCACACATAAGAAAGGGCCCAAGAACGATTGCGATAGTTACCGAGGATTAATCATAACCAGCATGTTGAGTAGATACGGGAGAATCTTAACACAGTTAATAGATTAAAAATAAAATAATAGAGAAAAGGGTGCAAAGGATCATAACGTTCACGTATTGATACAACAAAGGCAGATGATAGTGCGCCTCTAGTAAAATCACTGGAAGTGTTACAAAATACAAGTACATATCAATAACACCGTAATCATAGCCCTCCAAGAACTATTCAGAAACGCAACAAGAAATTAGGTAGGCCAGTCATTTAAAATTAACAAGGGACTAAGACGAGGCTGTTGTGTTTCACTCAGTCTCTTCAAGAATATACTTGGATGACACTTTAAAACTGTGGAAGAGAAAATGCTCAGGAATGAGACTACAAATTGATGACAGAACTGTATACACACTTTTCACTACGCCAACGATCAGGTTGTTTGGGCACAGGATAGAGAAGACATGAAATATATGTTTAGAAACTTAAACGAAGAGTACGAGAAGTATGGTCTAGATGTCAATATGAACAAGACGAAATACTTATGTATTGGAGCAAGGAAAGTAGACCTTGCACTAAAAGAGGGAAGATTTGTGGGAATCGTATGGCATAAAGTTTCAGGACAGCGGCAAAGGTAATCACACGATTAAAGGTAAAATGAATAAAGGAAGAACCCCAATAAGCATGCTGAAGGAAATAATCAACAAGAATTAGCGGCACATATATAACTCGATTTTCAAAAGTATTGTGAGTGTGACATACCGAAGTGAAGTATGTTAGATGACGAAAAAAGTTATTAGCACGTGAAATAGACTTCTTACGAAGATCAGCAAGAATCTCTCAACGAGAAAGAATGCAAAATCCCCGCACCCGAGAAGTTACGAAGATGTCACAAACAGTAACAGATGAAATCAAGTCGAAACAATAAATATGATGCTGCCATGTGCAAAGGATGATGAATGCGAGGATGCAAAAAATTGTATTGAACTGGACTACATACAAATGAAGAAAAAGGGGAAGACCACCAAACACGTGGACAAAAGGTATTAGCAAGGCGGTGTCAGAAAGGGACCTAACAATTGGAGGTTGGAACGATAGAGAGGCATGGAAGTTGGACGCCGTAAAGCGTAGACAGACGCAGACAGACGCTATAAAAGCTGTTCAAGAAGAAGAAGAAGCCTTAAAAGTTTTTTCAAGAACTTAGTATGGCTGATAATTATTCTAATGAAGAAAATTTAGATAGGGTTGAACTCTATTTCAAAGTTAACAGGAATACTGAAGCTGCAGCACAAGCATACTAAGGACAACTTCCGGAGCGACACCATCCTACCAGAAATATTTTAGATTTTTAGTTACGAACTTGTTAGCTTATGGATATTTTAAAATACTTATCTTTTTTGGTTTTTTTTAATGGTGTATTTTAAAATATACAATCTTAACGTTTCAATAACACTTACAGTTATCTTCGTCAGTAGTCATATCTATTAAAATTGTTTTCAACATATTTAACAATTTTAATAGATATTACTACTGACGAATATAACTGTAAGTGTTATCGAAGTGTTTAGATTGCATAAGTTAAAACACACCATTAAAAAACCCAAAAAAGATAAGTATTTTATTATGTGTGATAATGGTGAAAGTTTACATTTTCATATTATGGATTTTGTTAAACCAAAACCCCAAACTTATACCGAAAATAATGAATCAATAAATGCGACCATAGTGGAACATGCCAGGGACGACCCAAGTACTTGGTAAGAAAAATTAAAGAAAATACTACAATTCCCAATTCAACTGTCCATCGGGTTCTAAAAACATCGTTTTCTTCATTACAAACTTGGTATTGTGCACGGAGATGATTTTAATGGAAGAATTATATTTAGTGAATAGTTAATAAAGAATTGCTAACAAATACCAAACTTCAATTGAAAGTTTCTTGGACAGACGAAACACGGTTTACGAATTGTGGAGTATCTAGTAAGAATAATTCTGGGCAACAGAAAATCCAAATAATTTAGAAGAAAGACATCTACAAACACGATTTAGGTTTAATGAGTGATGTGGCGTTATAGGTAACTTTAAAATAAGTTTTATTACGTTTGACGAATGAAATAAAACCTATGCTTTTGTACTTTAGACAACACCGTTTTTCGATCAAAAAATATATGCGTCTATTGCAGGAATAAATTATTGCTGCTATTAGGAATGATGCACCCTCTCCCCCCAAATGAGTGGTCCACCATTTCGTACAAGATGGCTGGCCAGACCACAATACCTCAGAAGTAAAGTTTGAATATTAGCTTTTTTATATTTATTTATTTATTAGATTTTTGTTCCACAGTTAGGTATATTAATTCTATTAAATGGTAACTCTTTACTGAATCTAATTCAAAAGCAATTATTGTGCTTAGATTTATTTGTTTTAACAAACGTATCGACATTCACATGTAAATTATATAATTAAAATATTTTTTAAAAACATAAAGAATGAAGATCACCTCGAGTGGGATTTGAACCTACTACATATACTTTGTTAAAACAAATCATTCCTATAATTTACTATTAGTATACCAATAAAAATTTCAATAAATCAGTCACGTTACTATGGTATGTACGAAACCTAGCGACTTGCGGACTCACGTTCCATAGTATAAATAAGTGACTGTGATCTTATTATATATAGGATAACACCATTTTTACATATATAAACACTAATCTTGTATCGATTAGAGGTTGTATTTCGTTAGCCCAGTAGGTAATCTTTTTCTTTGTTTTTAAAAAAATACTTTGATTACATAATTGTACTTATGATTTGGTGATCATAAATAAACGTCACAATTTCATATAAACCACAATGGTACATTAAATGCAATAAATGTAAAGAAAAACGCGTAATTAACTAATCAACGCATACTATATAAGCAAAACATCTTCAAATGTAAGGAGAGGTGAAAAACTTTGTGACATCTCCTTCGGCAAACATCAAAACATAAAAAACGATAGGTACGTCAAATTTCTATTTTTCATACAAATATCAATAAATTAAAAAAAAGAAGAAAAAAATTAATGCCCAAGAAAGAAAACTATCACAAAATCAAAATATTAATTTTAATAAAACATCGGAAATTCACTCTAGCCATTATTTTAAAATAAAGCTTAAAACTATAGATCGTTTCCTATCCATAACGAGATAAACAAAAATTATAAGTCAAATTCCACAGCTGGTACAGGTGTCTTTTTGAAAACAGCAGCACTTTGATCGATAAACCTACTCGTATTTATATACTTGTTGTGGGCATAAAAAAACAATACAGAAGATGCGATTACACCTTTTCGCCCAAATCGATGCACGTTCTTTAATGTACCCGCAGATAACAATACGATTTTAAAAATTCTCCAACGCGTAATAATATTCAAGTAATACTTGTTTAATACAATGTTCTTAATAAATTTTTAAAAGTTTCCAATTGGACCCTGAACGTTAACTTAATCCTTACAGTAACACAAACGGGTGAGCACAAAATCTTAAAAAGCAACGACCGGACCCGCTTGCCAAGATGTCGGTTTCTACTTTTATGACTGATATTCTAAACAGAACGGCGTAACCCAAATGGGCACTCCGCACTTCACTTAATAAAAGTCTAAGTGTGCCAAACGATTCCTTCGTAAGTGCAGCTAATATCGGATCTCCTATTGCACGGCCGCTTCAGCCGTCAGTGCACCAAACCCGTCACGTTACTGAATTACATTTTTTCGCATTCAAGACTGGACGATAATTAACTAAAAATGACACCACTTACGGCTGCTCTCTTACCATCTTTTCAAAAAGTTAAATTCCTAACCAATAAGTAAGCTTCATTAAGTTAAATTAAAACCTTTTCACGGTAGATTCTACGAGCTGTCAATTTTTCCAAATTTAAAACTTTTCATCCGGTAACCCATACAAATGCCGTAAATTCAAACTTCAAATAGCGGATCTACACCAACCTAAACAAATTTTTATCTACACACTAATAAAAACTTTGAATCAAATCGGTCGCTTGATATATGACAAACTTTACTATAATCAAATTCAATAGCACCAGACGCCGCTAAGACAGAGTAACAGAAAAGGTTTCACGTTTACAAAACTTTCTCCTTATCGACGTTTTGAATACATTCCTAAACTAATTAACATTAATACGATTTTATTAAATATCCAAAAAATATTTCTCACATTCCGATCTTGATTAAAATAATAATCAAACTTTAATTTAGTAGATGTGACAAAGGGCACAATGTGTTCACAGCCGTTCGTCTGGTCGATAGTAACTTAACAAACGAGTTTGAATAATGAACAATTTAAGAATGTGATCGTGTCTGCACGCGAATATCCAAATATAAACGACACTGACTTATGAACAAATTGGTATAATGGCCGGTTTACATTATTCCAGTGCAGCACTGGATTCGAGCGCTGGATGCACTCACTACTGGAATAATGGAGACGGGCACTGGAATGCCAGTAATTCAGTACAGTAACTGGATTGCCGGTCTACTTTTGAATCCAGCGCCAGAATTCTAGTGAAACTGGAATCATGTGGACGGCCAATCCAGTGCCATTCCTGTGCTAGCAGAACTATTGTAGAGGAAACACGCGCTGATTGTTTTGCAGATTTTCTACGTAAACAAGGATGGTGAAAAAATTAACTGAAGACCAAACTATACAGTTTGTGGGTTTATACCGAGAACATCCGTGTTTATGGGACATAACCTCAGAAAATCACAGAAACAAATCTATGGGCGATGCTGTGCTGCAAAAACTATGTGGGGATATGCAAATTGAGGGTTTCACAGTAGAGGATGTGAAAAATACAATTAAAAGTATTCGTTCTACCTACTATCTTGAATTAGATAAGATTAAGAAGTCATCCTCATCTACTGCTAGTGGTTATGTTTACAAATCCAAAATGAAATGGTTCGCCGAATTTCATTCATTTATAAAAAATTCGTTGGTGAAGCGTAAAACACAGGTATGTATTCAGACCAATTGTTTATTTATAAGCATAAATTTTAGATAACAAGCAGTGACAAAAATATACGCACACACATTATAATTTTTTTAATGAATCATATGATTTTGCCAAGGTACTTTCCTTCGTTCACAAAATAATTAGTGATGTGAGTTCTTTTCTCCCTGCTGCATGATGCTGTTTAAAGAGCTTATTTCAGATCTCCACGTACCGTCAATCAAACGAAAAGCATGAAGATCTTCACGGTCTATACAAGTAGGAGTGATGTAATTGATTGATTTTTTCCGTAACCAATTGTGTAGAGTACAAGCTGCATACACAATGTGATGATCCACAGTTTCTAACTTTGTTAAATAGCTTTTTCGAAAATTCGAAATCGACTTGCTAATATTCCAAACGCGTTGCTCGACAATGCGTCTAGCGCGCGACTGTCTATAGTTGTAAATTTTTTCTTCAAAACTTAAACTGGCCCCGGGAGATGGTTTGATTAAGTATCTTTTTAGAGGAAATGCCGCATCAGCCACAATCACTCCTTTTTGTGGTATATAACAGTCATTTTCTAAGTCAATATAGATGGAACAGTTTTTGAAAACGCCACCATCCGAAGCACTACCATTTGCTCCCACATTAATGGTGTCTGTAACAAATAAAATTTATTTTATTTTCAGGAAAATACTGACAATGCTGAATCTGAATCTAGGGACCAGCCTGAACCTAGGGATCAATCTGCGGACTCAACCCCTGAAACACCTCCACCAGAACCTCGAAGGAAAAGGAGTAAAATTGCACAGCTATCTACATTAGTCAGTAACATGAAAGAGATGCAAAACAATTTATCCACATCAGAAACTGAGGAAGGTGAATTTGACGTCTTCGGAAAACACGTTGCGAAGCAATTAAGAAAACTATCTACGGAACAGGCTATACTGGGTCAAGATGAAATTCAGAGAGTCTTAACAAAATGTCGACTACATGATTTGAGGTATGGAAACACAACATATACTCTGACGGAGCCAGTGACTAGTCATGCATCTATTACAGATACACAAGTCAGGACCAAGTAATAATATGCCAGTGAATAGTCCACCATCTACTACAGACACACAAGCCACTGATGACCCATTGAATGTAATGAGCAATGACCAAGAATACGTGGATATCATAATGATTGCTTTTAATAATGCATAATAAACATTGTCATAGATATAAGTATCAAGTACTAAATATTCATTTCTTACCTTGATGTGATCTTTTAATGCCCTTTTGATTTCTTGACAGACTTCTGGTATAATTTTTGAAATACTTGATTTTGGCAATCGATACATACGACTAAGGCTTCTGTAACTATTTCCAGTACCCAAAAAAGAAAGAGTGGCTTCTAGTTTTATTTTCGCGGGTATAGCATCTCTGAACAACGTGTTGTTACGTTGAATATTATTTGAAACTAATGATAACAGTTCATCAAAGTTTTCTGCTGTCATTCTCATGGCCAATCTATATTCAGTGGGATCTTCTGCCTTCAGTTGTTGTAAAATCATTGCTGATCCTCCTTTTTGATCTCTTTGCTCATCCAATTTCTCACCCAAATCCGTTCCTTTTTGTTTAGTTCCATATCAACCTCATCAATAACTTCTTCTAACACTGAGTTTTGAGACTCTTTTAAACAAATTCTCAAGTGCTTTCTCGAACTCATTGTCACTGTAGTCTTGATCAATCGACAGCTTTGAAATGACTGGAATCATGTAGACGAGGTCATCCAGAAGGTCCATTCCAGTCGAGCACTACTGGATTACTGGACTAGAATAATGTAAACCGGCCTTAAATAAGGAACGATCGAATGTACGTCTACCTTCAATTGTTAAATATTGAAGTCCAAACGAAAAATTCGAAGAACATATAAATATACAATCTATAACTTTTAGGGTTGATCCCATTCAATTTTTTATAAAAATACCAAAACTATGAGTTGGCGTGATTTGTACTTTACAGCTCATTCTTTGTTTTTTTTTTAATACAATGTAACTTAACAACGTTTTCATTCCTCATTTAAAAATGATTCTCTCAATTATTTGTAGTAAACCATGATTTTTGTATTATTTCAATTTGTATACTTCTTAAACAAACAAAAAATTAAAATAACATCTTCCTTTTTGTCAATGTATTTGATTTAGTGGCGATTGTTGTATTTTGTTTATGAAATAGTAGAAAGCTGGCACGCCCATTGAACGAATCAAAACCGCAAATTCAAGAAATACTTTAATTATGTACCTCCTTTTTAAAAAAGTCATCTTACATGATAATCTTTTCAAAATTTAATTTATAGATTCATAATTATTAGTTAATGTGTTATTAATTCTTTAACAAACATGAAAACATATTTACAAAAGTGAAGAGGTGTAATCATTATAAGATTGTAGATATAGATTTTGGTAAAACCTGGCTATGCAGTTTCAGAATTATGTTTTTATAGTTAAAGCGTTAGCTATGAGTATAAAACTTTCAATACTACCAGTTCGTACTGCATAAAGTTGGTCACATATAATACCGTGCAAATCGGAAACATCCTTCTATCAAGCATAAACGATCTAAATGTGTATTAGATAAAGTATCTCGAAATATACAGTTATCTTTAAGGCTTCGAAAATAACATACAAAACGCAAAACGATGGGAATAATGATGAAGATAATGTTAATTTTGCTATAAATAATTTGTCTAACCCAAACAATCTGCGTATGTAGACGTTAGTACTGTTATTCAAAACGTTAGATATGCTTATATTCTTATAAAGTTCCAGTGATTTATTTATAACTGGTATATTAATAATATATAGCATTAAAAGCTGGTTTTTCAGTGCTTAATGGCTGTTAGAATTAAAAGTTACTATTAAATTAGTGTACCATGAAAATATTTATTGCATTATGTTAGCGTAATTATAAAGTGCGAGATAAACTTTAACGGTAATTTATACAACTCAAAAAGAAAACGTTTTTGAACATAAATCCGCATTGCGATATTAACATTTTTCTAATACTTGTTACATTAATTAATATAATTTATTAATTATATCAAAAAACGAAGATACCTACTTTCATTTTTGTGGGAGAAAAATGAGCTTTTATTTGGTATGTGAAAGTAAAATTTATAACCCAGAGATTGAATTACTAAGAATTTTCTTGATCGGCGAGTAAATTATATCATTTGATTGCACGTTATTATGAAAATGCTGTTCGCTGACATTTAGATTTTATACGAAATGGTTATAGTTCAATGAATCACTTGAAACAATAGGTACATAAATTTATAGAATTGCTAGCAGCTACTTTCTTTATCGTATTAATTCTCCACAAAATCCCTAAAACAATCAGCGTTGCATGCACATTTAAAAATCTTTTCGCCGTTGCGAATTAAACTTTCACTTATTTAATTTATTTTATAAATTTGGTTTTGAAATTTTACATATCTAGAGTGTTGAAGATTTATTATAATTGATTAAATTTAAATTAAGTTTATTGTAAATTAACTCAATAACTAAAAAACTCAAATTGATCTTATTGATTTACGTAAAGCGTTTGGATTTCTAACGGTTTTGAGATATTTTTTTTTAAATTTAATAAAATTACTGTTAATTAATTCTGTGTCAGGTTTAATCTCGTCCATAAATTTTATGCGATAGATTGAACTAACTCAATAAGGAAATAAGAAAAGCGCTATTCTTTTCACATTTTTAAAGATTGTGTGGGTTTTAGAAATGCCCAAAAAGCCATAAATGTTGGCTTTAAATTTAAATATTATACGAGTAGTTACTTTTAATAATATTTAACGTGTAAGGTAATCTGTCTTTTTCGTTAGCATTGAACTCAGGTACAAAAATGAACAAAATTGTTTCTTAGTGGCACTGGTTTAATATACAATTAAATTAGCGATGTTACATAAGGTTGTGGCTGATGACTATAACCTGGGGCCTATTGCACCAATCAACTTTGCACTTTGCAATTTTCACTTTGCACTTTGCAAATCAGTTTCTGTTACACCATTACGAAAAGTGCAAAGTGTTTTCCCAAAGTTGCTTTGTGCCAAAATTTGTTTCTGTTGCACCAAAAGACAAGCTTTGCAAATGTAAAGTTTTATGTCAACAAAATTGCAAAGTTTCGCAATATTTCTGTCAAAAGTAATTTCCATTTACTATTAAAATACAGGGTGTGGCGCGAAGAGTTTTGATTAAAAGTAATGGCGGAACAGTTATGTTAAAAATCTGAAATTACGAAGCTGTAGGTTTTGGATGACGCTGAGTTCAAATATAATATTGTCCTGAAGATGGCACCTCCGGTTATACTGGAAGTATACGTCAACTTTGTTATTTTAAATGGAACCTAATATTTTTTATTTTATTTTCGAATTCTACATGAAATTCTAGATAAAATTTGTGCACAATATCCTATACTAAAAATGAAGTATTTTCGAGATATTTCGATTTTTTTAAAAATTTTGAAAAAATCCTAGTCCACATTGAATAAAGATACCTCCATTAATAACGAATCTAGAGACGTGAAATTGTAACCTATAAACAACAAGCGCTTGTCCGTTAACTCCATATATCCATCTCATTGATATTTCATACAGGGTGTTTTAAACTTAGCCGCCAACATGCACAATTTAAATAATTTATAAGTTGCTTACTTTAAATAGAACACCCTGTATTTTATTACATTTTCCGCTGTATTTTTTTAAGCCAATTCGTGTGGTATCAGTATTCCCTACACCTAAATCCAACCACTTTTGAGATATTTCATTATCTTAGTTAAAACATACCAACACTTAATTATTTCAACATCAGTAAAGGGTAGGCCATGATTTCCATTATTTAAGGTGATATTTTGTTATTTTTTCATAAGTTATTAATTCTGAAAAGTAACCAATAGCGTGAAAGGATTATTAATTTTGGATATCATTAAAAACGTTGACTAGGTATTTTGTATTAATTTAATTAGATAACTTACAAACAAAAATAACTAAATGTAATATTAAACAAATATAGCATTATAATAAATGTTCAAAACTAGCACCATCTACTTCTAAACATTTATGAATCCTTTTCATTAAGTTATGTCTTGTAATTCTGGAAATATGGTCGAGTGTTAGAGAATTAAAAGCAAGTAAGACTCTCTGCATCATATCTTCCTTTGTCGTAACAGGTTTGGAAAATACCTGATTTTTAATGTAACCCCAAATACCAAAACCTAGAGGAGCCAAATCAGGAGAGCGAGCTGGCCAACGAAACGGACCCTGATTGGAAATCCCTCTATCATCAAACACGTCGTAAAGATGCTGAGCAACAGGCCCAAAGCTATGAGGAGGTACTCCATCTTGCTGATACCAAGCTGAAGCCGCCTCTCCATTTCTTAAAGTATGTAACGCCGGTCGTATGGCTTCTTCTAAAATGTGGCAATATCTTGTACCATTTAAATTTTCATCATAAAATTTTAATGCTAAAATTTTATCGTCTTTTATTGCACAAAAAACATTAAAACTCCATCATGGAAATAACGTTCTCTACTAACATGTGGATTTTCAGTGGACCAAAAATGGGAATTATGTCGATTACATAATCCATTTTTGCTAAACTTTGCTTCATCACACCATATAACTTTTTTTATGAAGTTTTCATCCTCTTGGGTCTTCATTAAAAACCATTCACAGAGTTCTACCCTTCGAGGAAGATCACCTAATTGTAAGTGTTGCACCAAATGATATGAAAATGGTTTCCATTTGTGTGTTTTTTTTAAATACGATGAATTGTTCTCATCGATAAAGTAAGATCTCTCTCACAATCTCTAATGGAGGCATTTGGAGAGGCCGTAAAATAACCTAAAACATTAATTTCGTTTATGTCACTGTCCACTAGTGGTCTATTTTTATTAATTTTTGTCTTAAATTGACCAAATTGACGGCAGTTTTTTAGCAATCTTCTTACAATATCACCAATTCCATTTGGTCGATTTGGATATCTTTCTGCAAAAACACGGCAAGTCTGTTCAACAATTCTATTACACTCGCCATAAATAATAAGATTTAAAAAATCATCATTAGTAAATCCTACATTTGCCATTATTTACTATGAAATACAAACTGGTAAAGAAAACTGTCAAAACAACATAAACAATTAACGTTCTAACTAAGAAATCTTTGACAGCCATGGCCTACCCTTTACTAATGTTGAAATAATTAAGTGTTGTTATGTTTTAACTAAGATAATGAAATATCTCAAAAGTGGTTGGATTTAGGTATAGGGAATACTAATACCAAACGAATTGGCTTAAAAAAATACAGCGGAAAATGTAATAAAATACAGTGTGTTCTATTTAAAGTAAGCAACTTATAAATGATTTAAATTGTGCATGTTGGCGGCTAAGTTTAAAACACCCTGTATGAAATATCAATGAAATGGATATATAGAGTTAGCGCTTGTTGTTTATTGGTTACAATTTCACGTCACTAGCTTCGTTATTAATGGAGATATCGTTATTCAAGGTGAACTAGGATTTTTTCAAAATTTTAAATGAAATCGAAATATCTCGAAAATACTTCATTTTTGGTATAGGACATTGTGCAAAAATTTTATCTAGAATTTCATGTCGAATTCGAAAATGAAATAAAAAATATTATATATAATATATAATATATTAACAAAGTTGACGTCTACTTACGGTATAGCCGGAAGTGCCACATTCAGGACAATATTATATTTGAACTCAGCGTCATCCAAAACCTACAGCTTCGTAATTTCAAATTTTTAACATAACTGTACCCGCCATTACTTTTAATCAAAACTCTTCGCGCCACACCCTGTATAGTTTTATAATGGCGCGAAGACTATTATTATTCGATAGTAGTGATGAAGAAAACAATTTAGTTCCGCCGCGTAGAAAGCGATACAAAATTCGAATCAATTTTGAAATTGATAATGGTTTTTCATTCAGAGAAGCTTTTATAATGAATGAAGCTCAAGTGGAATTTGTTCTTCAGTTGATTGTTGAGTTCTAGAGAGCAATGTGTTCTCGTTTTGTATTAGTAGGGTAGTGGTTCTCAGCACCATGGAATCTCTTCTATGCATGGGGTCGATAAATCGACGGTTTTCCGCAAACTTCATTTGATCGTCAACATATTGATAGAGACTTGCTTACACCAATTCGTGCGTTGGCCTGCAAATCCTGAAAAAATGGCTCCATTATTTTTGCGAAATGGAGGTGTTCCACTAATTTGTGGTTGTGTTGATGGAACGCTAATAGAACTTGACGCACCCAATGAACGTGATAGAAATAGTAATCATTCAATAAACGTTATGATGGTTTACGGTCCGGATTACACAATAAATGCCGCAAACACTAATTGGCCCGTAGGTGTGCATGATATCAGAGTCCGCAGAAATTCAGCCGTATTCAGAATGATTGAAAATGGTTGGAAACCTTTTCCTGGAGCTGTAATACTTCGGGATAACGCATACCCACTAAAAAATTGGCTAATGCCGCCTATAAGAAGAAACCCGGACAATCCTGCAGAAAGGAAATTCCATGTAGCGCACAAAGGTTGATAGAAGAGACTTTCGGTATTATGAAGGAAAATTTTCCATACTTAAACTATCTAAGAGTTCAACCCGAAAGAGCGGCTAGAATATACAATTTTGCACAATATTGCAAGAAAAATTGGAAGAGATGATAATGATGATGTAGATTTGATGTGAATAATTCAGATGACGAAGAGAATGATTTCGCACAAGAAGAAGAAAATCTAGACATTAACGCGCAGAACAAACTTAATCAGTTATTAAATTATTTTATTTAACATTAATCAGCTGTTAAATTACTTTATTCAATTTTCTTCAGAACAATCGCTCTCGTCCGAATACATGATACAGGATTTTCCGGTTTGTTATACAATTCTGCGAATAAAGTTCTTTATTAAATTCTGATGGTAGAATTGACAATTATTTTTCCAACTTAGCAATTTTTAATTTGTTTTTATAAATTTCATATTCGTAAAGCGATCTTTTTAAACTAGCTAATGAATCTTTCTCTTCTCTTTCTTTTCTTGTAGTTTTATCACGACTTTTCTTCTGATGCTTTTCGTTAACGGCTTTCTTCAATGGTTTTTTTGGTTTTGTCGGTATTAACAAGTTCTTTTTTGTTTTTGTTTTTGTTCAATTTATTACCGTTGAAACTATCAAACAGAATGTGTTTTTCTTTTTTAATCTCTTCCTACACAACTAGTTTTTTCAATTTTTGTTCGTTCATACTCATTTTGAAAATTTAACAATTAGAAATGTCAGAAAAAAAAACGCAAAGTTGCCAAGTGCAAAGTAAAATGAAAACAATGGTACCAACATAATTTTTTTCCACTTTTCATTTTCTGAAAAGTGTAAAGCGCAAAACTGCAAAATGTAAAGTTGAATGCTGCAATTGGCCCCTGGTCTGGAATATTAATGCTGGTCAAGTAATCTATGAATCTATGAATCGTTTTCATTTTCTGGCTTAAGACAGTTTAGTGGTATTAAAAATACCGCGTTTTCGTAAATTCTTGACCCCCACGTGATCAATTTTAAATTTCGCACTTTAAATACGTTTGGTCTAGGTTAGTAGTTGCTAGCAGGTCGAAAATAAAAAAATTACTAAATCGTAATATTTAGTTTTATAACCTCATATTTGAGTTATTTCTATTTGCTGTCTTTTCGAATTTCCTCTATATTTAATCAACATTTAAAAAAGTTATTTTCAGAGCTCGTAACGATGTTCTCATCAGAATAAGATGCCGTTATTTCAATGGCACCAGAAACCCTGATGGAACTTGGAGCTATTCGTTGCAGTCCTGCATTGAACAGTTTTCAGACGCTTTTCCCGATGTTAATATCGAATATGATGTATTTAAAAAGCATAAGTCACGTCTTATTACACGGTTTGAAATCACGGTATTTTCAAATGCAAGTCAACAGGCACGCCGACTGTTTTACCCGAAGAAGTTGTTAATGACATTCAACAAAGAATCCAACAAAGACCTAAAAAATATATTGCACAACTATCCGCCCAAACAGATACGATTAAATCTACTGCGTTTATGTAACCAGAAATATGAACATAATTTTTTTACAGGTTCGTCGATTGCTACTTGCCAGAAAACTTTAAAAAAGACGTTACATATGCACAAAATTTATTCTGTACAACAATTACATGCACCCGACTCTAATCTTTGAATGCAATATTGTCAATGGTTTAACGAACGTTTAAACAACAATAATTTGTTAGACTTAACATTTTATTCAGGCGAAGCATGGATACATTTATCGGATTATGTGAACAGCCAAAATTACAGAAGTTGATCAGCAGAAAATCCAGATATCTACATCCCCAAAAAGTTGGCATTTGGATGACTATGTCAAGAAGGAGCATAATTGGTCCTATTTTCTTTTATGAAACCGTAAATGGAGAACGATATCGTGATATTCTGTGTCAAGCTATTGAAGAAAATTTACATAACGATGAGCAACAACTAGGTTTTTACCAGCAAGATGGAACAACTGCACACACCGCTAATGAAACGATTAGGTATCTGGAACAATAATTAGTGCAGGTTTGTGACCTCCAAGAAGTCCTGACCTCACGCCCTTAGATTTTTTCTGTTTGGACGAATTAAAACTAACATATTTAAAACTACACACTCTCGAAGAGTTGGAAGGAGCAATACAACAAGAAATAAACACTCTAATTAAACTTGAACATGTGTTTCAAAATATGGAGCGAAGAATTAATTTGTGCCTAGAAATGAATGGTGGTCATTTTGAGCACCTTTTGTAAAATAACAATAAATTACTGCTGTTTAAACGTTTTTTGAAGATTATGGTCGGGTGCATGTTACTTTTATACAGAGGAAATTTTGTAAGGATGCATATGTAACGTCTTTTTTAAAGCTTTGTGGCAAGTAGCAATGGACAAACCTGTAAAAAAATTATGTTTATATTTCTGGTTACATAAACACAGTATATTTAATCGTGTCTGTTTGAGCGGATAGTTGTGGAATAGATTTTTTAGGACTTTGTTGCATTCTTTGTTGAATGTCATTAACAACTTCTTCGGTTAAAATAGTCGGCTTGCCTGTTGACTTGCCTTGCAAATACAGTGCTTGTTTTCATATCGTGTAATAAGGCATGACTTATGTTTTTTAAATACATCATATTCGATATTAACATCGGGAAAACCCTCTAAACATTGCTCAATACAGGACTGCAACAAATGGCTCCAAGTTCCATTTCGGGTGCCACTGCGGAAATGTGCCATTAAAATAAAGGCATCTTGTTCTGATGAGAACACCATTGTTATACGGTATAACTCATATATATATATATATATATATATATATATATATATATATATATATATATATATATATATATATATATAATAGCTTCGTAACGTTAACAGCTCTGAAAAGAACTTTTTTAAACGTTGATTAAATGTAGAGGAAATTCGAAAAGACAGCAAACAGAAGTAACACAAATATAAGGTTATAAAACTAAATATTGCGATTTAGTAATTTTTTTTTCGAACTGCTAACAACCTAGAGCAAACATATTTAAAGCGCAAATTAGAATTGATCACGTGGTGGTCAAGCATTTACGAAAACCCTGTATAAACGGGGTTATTCTAGATTTAATATTTTCAAGCAGTTATTTAAAATACTTTAAAGCCAACCCTTTGCTTTCGCCACTATCTGTTAATTTACAAATTAATCACTTACAAGAGCTACCGACGGATGATCGATTTTACTTTGATTCTTCTTGTGCTTCCTATAATAAATGAAACTATCGAAGAGACTGCACCGTCTACTAGCAGTACGGGTAATTATGAATGTTTTGAAATTGTCGCTTTGGACGACCTAAACCAAAACAGAAGAGATGACATGGTATCTATCTCTATAGAAGGAACATTCATTGACATATTAATAGATTCAGGGACAGCCTGCAACATAATCAACGGTCGAGATTGGGATACATCGATTAAAAACAACACCACCATGCTTGATACTCAACAAGATGTCTTACGCTTCGAATACTCTTCTCAGTATCAAACTCAAATTTAGTGCACCAATCTGCATAGAAAATGGCCAAGAATTCGTTAAAACTTTTATGATTGTCGAAGACGGAAGGACATCTCTATTTGTCTTGGAATACTCAAATTAGGACTAAGTGTTGGAGTCAATCAAGTCGAGAGTATCACACCCTTCCCAAAAATCCACAACATCAAAGTGAAACTGTCTATTGATACAAAAATTAAACCTGTGCAACAACGAGTGAGAAGAATTATCATTGCGGTAGAACCCAAAGTGGAACAAAGGTTGGATGAAGCACTCACACGAGATATCATCGAACGAGTAACAGAATCAAGTCCATGGATTTTACCAATGGTGATTGTATTCAAACCAGACAACGACATAAGAATCTGCATATACATGAGTTCAAAAATTTCCATTGCCGGCACTCGATAATTATATGACCAAGCTGACACGGGCACAGTATTTGTCGCGTTTAGACATGGCAAGTGTGCTTCATCAACTTGAACTGGAGGAAGAAAGGCGACCAATAACAACTTCCATAACACATAAAGGATTGTTTCGGTACAAACGTTTGATGTTCGGTATCAATTCGGAGCCAGAGAGTTTCCAGGGGATATTTCAAAGTATTCTTGCTCCTTGTACAACCTGCTTGGACTATATCGATGATATTGTCGTGTTTGGGCAAACAGAAGGACAACCCGATACAGGTTTAAATAAAGTGGTGCAGGTGTTAGAAACTTATAATGTCCTCCCGAACAACAACAAATGCCACTTCAAAGTAGGTGAATTAAAATTGTTGGGACATATACTGACGTTATCAGGTATACTACCAGATCCCAATAAGGTGAAGGTAATTCAGAATTTTTCAGAATTTTCGAGCGCCGGCAAACGAAGAAGACGGTAGAAGCTTTCTAAGAATGGTAACTTATTTGGAAAAATTCATTCCCAATCTAGGAAACCTGACCGAATCTATCAGATTAACTTTGAAGGAATCGAAATTTATATGGGGACGCCAGCAAAATTTTTAAAAACTAAAATCAGCACTGGGGACATTACCTCATTAGCATATTCTGAACTACAAAGACCCACGCAGCTAATAGCTGATGCCAGCCCAATAGCCCTTGGTTCAATATGATTAAAGTAGTCAGCCATGTGCCATCTCTTTCGCAAGTAAAACATTATCTACTGTAGAGCGCCGATATTCACAGACGGAGAAAGAAAGCTTAGCTTTGGTGTGGGATATTGAAAGATTTTATTTTTATCTGATTGGCGTAGAGTTCCAACTAGTCACGGACCACAAACCGCTAGAGGTCATATTTAGGCCCACATCAAAACTCCTTGAGAGGATAAAGCGATGGCTACTGAGGTTACAAGCCTTTAGATTCACGATTAAATACAAATCTGGGAAATCAAATATTGCGGATTCTCTCTCAAGGTTGTGTAAATTGGAACCAGACGAAACCTTTGATGAACCGAATGAACACCACCTATAAACTATCATCAATGAAACAATCTCCAAGGCACTTTCTATCTCCAGAGTGATATTTTTAAGTAAAGACAATTTCCAAATAATAGAAGCGATTAATAAACTATCAGGAAACTCGTGATTACCTAACGACAAGTGTCCATTCTACGCTTTTCGTTTGGAACTAACATACATGGGTCCTTTGCTCCTGATAGGAAATAAAATAATAGTACCAAGTAACCTTACACGCTAAACACTAGAATTTGCCCATGAGGGACATCCGTCTACGATCAAAACTATGGTAGCCGCAAATAGACCAAGAAGCCGAGAAACATGTTAAAATCTGTCACTAGTGCATACTAGTTTCACAACCTAGCAAACGCTCATCAATGACAAGGGAAAAGCTACCATCCGGGCCATGGAGATACGTAGCATTAGACTGCATGTCAGGTGAACAAAACCACGTAATTATCGATTATTACTCCCGTTATGTCGAAGCTGTTTTCACAAAATGTACCGATTCTTCAACGGTAATAAGACCTTTGGAAGAAATTTTCTGTCGATTAGGACTTCTACAAACTATAAAGGTAGATAACGCTACCAATTTTAACAACGAGGAATTCAATAATTATTGTTCAATAAACGGAACCGACCTTGTAAATTCTCCCCCATATTGGCCTCAAGTCAATGGCGAAATTGAAAATATAAACAAATCTTTGAAAAAGCGACTCTAATAGAATGCCAGAAGAGCAACAAAGACTACAAGAAGGCAATACTGGCATATCTGATGATGTACAACGTAACACCACATGGGGCGACTGGCAAATCTGCTTCAGAGTTACTTATGAATCGGAGAATCCGTGACCAAATACCCTGCATCGAAGACATATACATGAAAATATTAGATGAAGAGATGTATGACAGATACCTAACAAAAAATTGAAAAGGAAAGAAGACAGTATGAGAGGTGTTACTGTTAGGGAAATTGAACCGGGTGATAAAAGTTATTGTGAAATGGGAAGACTATTAAACGTAATATCGCTCACGTAAAGAAATTACCAGAGGTTTCAGTACCACCATCTCCAACCTTTCCTTCATGCCCCCCCATCGTCACTGTCAAATCCTTCACCGCCGCAGGTAGCATCGGTGGAACTGCACAGGTGTAACACCCCAGGTACAACCTCTCAAACTCGTGAAAAAAAGAGGGATGTGGGAACCGGCTGATCGGACTCCGGCGAGCCAGCGGTCGAAGACAAGGATTGAATAGTGTATTAAGGGTTATACATATATGTTAGTTGTAAGTGGATAGTAAAGGTTGTGCGTTTTATTCTGAGAATAAATGAATAGATTATTTCTGTAAGGCGTATAGTTATATTAGTGGTATCAATAGATTGGATTACCACAGGTTGTAGCCAAAATAAAAACTTGATAATTTAAAATCAGGTATTGATTGCGTTCTCTTCAACCAAAAGATTTTGAATCTTTTTCTATTGAAACTATACCATGCCCATCTATTACGATTTTTGAGATAAAAATTATTTTCTGAAATCTTTACAGTTGGTTGAAGTTTACAAAATGAACTGTAACTCCTATTTGGATAGAGATAAAAAGTTAAAATCCAATTAAGTTTGTAGTTTAAAGATGCCTTTATGTTATGCATTTTTTAAAATATAAATCTTTGCCTCACAATAATGCCTAAATTTATACTATTCAGCCAGAGTTAAAAATGTAAAAAAATCAATTTTTTTAAGTGGAATACCCTATTTCTGTTACGTAATAGAATTGGCAATAAGATTTGCTACAAAGTGATACGGAGCTGGTAGCGTAGTGGAGACACAACCTGCTTAGCATTCGGGAGGTAATGGGTTTGATTCCCGTTACCGTCTACCTTGTATGAGGTTTTTTCAGGGGGTTTCCTCATACACATGTAGCGGCATGGTCACTGCGTATATGCACACCATGTGCGGCTACTTAAGCGAATACTGGGGTAGTATTTTCCCCCTCAGAACCCTAACTAAGTTCCTTCCGATCCTATCCTGACCACATCCATCCTTAATCCCACCATGCATATATACATAATGTATGTATGTATGCTGGGAATCCATGATTGTGGCCGAAGGAGCTCGGAAAGCTCGAGCAGTCCGCCCTCCACCTTGGGGAGGGAATGAAATACGTGGTCTTTTCCTTTTTTTTTCTAGAAAGTGATATGGCATGTTGTTATACCTAAATCAAACTATTCTAGAGTTATTTCCAAAAAACGGAAAATTTTAATTCCTTAGCCATTATTTCGAGAATGATATGAAGCGTTGCATGAATACGAGAAATAATTTTTCAAATGTCAAGTTTTCAATGTTTGTGGTTTAGTATTTATCCATTAAGTGCCTTGGTATTACTGCTAAAAAATAAACTAAGAATGTCTTCATTTGGGGATCAGTACTAAATGACAAACATTAAAAACTTGACATTTGAAAAATTATTTATCGGATCCATAGCAACCATTCATAGCATTCTCGAAATAATGGCTAAGGAATTACAATTTTCCGTTTTTTGGAAATAACTCTAGAACAGTTTGATTTAGGTATAACAACATGTCATATCACTTTGAAGCAAATCTTATCGCCAATTCGATTACGTAACAAAAAATAGCTCTGGCTGAATAGTATAAATTTAGGCATTATTCTGAGGCAAAGATTTTCATTTTAAAAAATCCATAAGATACAGGCATCTTTAAACTATAAACTTAATTGTATTTTAACTTTTTATCTGAATACAAATAGGCGTTACAGTCTATGTTGTAATAAACCAGCTCTCAAAATTTTTATCTCAACAACCGTAACAGTTGGACATAGTATAGTTTCAACAAAAAGGTTCAAAATTATGGTTCCCATCTAAAAATGCAAAAATATATAGGGTGTTCCATTGAAGATAGTGGATGGCCACTTCCGGTATAACCAGAAGCGATAAAAGTCTGAAAATATTTTAGTTAAAGGGAACGCAATCAATTATACCTGATTCTAAATTTTCAAGTGTTTATTTTGACGACAACCCCATAAACTTCTAATGAATGGTCTCGCTGAGACACCCCGTATGTGTCAACACCTTTTATATTTTATACTCAATAATTGCGAGCATGCGCCTACGGAAAAACGTGTCATTAATAATTATCCAAAATGGTTAACAGTAGAGCAGGTCTTTGATTAATGAGAAAAAGTTTGCGCATAAAAGGTACAAACTGGTAATGTAGGTGACTATAATACTTTTTGTATATTAAGAAGGCAGCGCATATAGTCAATATCGGCAGCTTATAAAAATTATATTCAACAAGATATTACTCTAGATGTCCGACATTTTTGAGAACATGTACGTAATAATAGTAAAGATATTAAAACAGTTCCTTCTACAATGCACTTTGATGCGAACTCCGGCTAAAGATATCACAGAAATTGCAAACCTTTTTGCTAAATATTTCAACTCAACGTTTACTAATGGAAACACTTCTCGGAATAATAATTTCGTCCAAACAATACCATATTTACATATTACATCTTTTTATGTAACGTACGAAGACATTAGAAAATGTATTAAAGAATTGTCTGTCAACAAAGTTCCTGGACCCGATGGCTTGCCGCCACGTTTGTTAAAACAATGTTGTGATTCATTACTAAAACCTTTATGTTTTCTATTTAACATGTCATTCAAAACAGGCGGTTTCTCCTCATGTTAGAAATTAACGCAGATTGTACCTATTTATAAATGCGGTAATCTTAGTGAAAACTATAGACCTATCTCTATTCAGTTAATGACACCCAAATTACTTGAGAAGGTTGTTAGTATATATTTTCAACAACTTTTCACAAACATAATTATCAACGAACAGCCTGGCTTTTACCCAGGTAGAAGTACAACTTGTTCTTTTACGTTGATTTTACACATGCCTCCATGTAGTATGGAACTACGGTGGATTCAGTATCCACCGATTTTAGTAAGACATTTGATAGTGTACTATAATATACTTTTGGATAAACTAAATTCTTATGGAGTGGAAAACAATTTATTATCATGGATTACTTCATTTGTCACAAATCGGTTAAAGCAAATAACAATTTCTCAACCCCATTTATGGTACCCTCAGGAGTTCCACAAGGATCCCACTTATGACCGATTTTATTTTTAATTATTAGTAATGATGTTGTCACAAATAAACTCCAGTTGTTTACTATTCGCCGATTATCTCAAGATATTCCTCAAAATAAAATCATACCAGGACTGTCAATCATTACAAAGTGGTGTTATGACAACGATATGTGCCTAAACGTTACTAAATCTAAACAAATACTACGCCTGTGGTTTTTGGGTATATTTTGTAATAATTTTTCCCCAACATATCAAAATTTGATGGTGGAATTTATTCTGTAATCGGTGTAGAGTTAGCCCTCCAAGTTTTATTTTTTTTTGTTTGTTTTGTTTCTCGTTTGTCTTTTGACTATTTTTTGTCGCGTGTTGGTTATTAACTTTTCCCAATTAATTTTTTTTAATTTAGGCGTGAAATTATCCCCGAAGGTTAAAAAAGTTAAATTTTATTTCTTGTTGCAATTGTTTGTTAACCATATGTTTGCTATTTCTATTGGTTTGTTGGTTATTAGTATTTTTTTATTTAGATGTGAAGTACACCCCAATGTTAAAATTTTGGATGTTATAATTTTAAAACACCAACAAACGATTGCCAGTAAGAAAGTTTACAAGTTCCAATGTTGGGAAACCAAATTCACGTACAATATAGAAAATATTGAATTTCAAAAGTATACAAAAGCCAACAAATGGCAAAAAAGCCAATAAACATCAACATACACCAACAAATTATTGCAACAAAAAATTAAAATCTTAAACTTGTGGTGCCAACTTCACGTATAAATTAAACAATTGAATTGGAACAATATTAATAACCAAAAAACGACAACAATAGCTATCAAACACCAACAAACGATCGGAGCAAGAAAAAATAAACAATTTTTACCTCGGGCTTTCACGCTTGAATTAAAAAAAAATTGTTGGGAAAATTCTAACAACCAACAAATGATCAACAAACAATTGCAATAGAACAATTTTAACCTTAGGGGGCTAACTTCACGTCTAATTAAAAAATTACTTTGGAAGATACTAATAATCAACAAACGACATGAAATCAAATACCAATAAACGATTGGACCAAGAATAAATGAAGTTTTAACGGCGAGGGCCTACATCACGTCAATTAAAAAAAATTGAGAAAATATTAATGACTAATCAATGACAAAAAATAGCCAACAAATACCAACTAGTTACCAACAAACAAAAATAAAAATGCTCAACCTTGGTGCGCTAACTTCACACCGTAGGTACTGTAAAGGTATTATATTACGTGGATAGTTTATGAGAAACGTTTAGAACATAAATAATGTAAGTTTTATTGTAATTTTAGAACGTATGTATACGGTCTTGGATGTGATTGCAAGAAAATGCGTAGTTAGGTTAGGTCGCTAGAAGGTGACGTTACACCTCGCGTACATAAGAGATGCTGTGCAATCGTCTATTTTCGTTTAGTACATTGATATGAGGAACTCTCACCAAGCTCGATGTTTCGAAGAAACGTAGGACTTAAAGGTGTAAGGGTTATCTCTACTGTGTGTTTTCATTTGGTACAAATAGGATTATTTAGTGATACTTTATCGAGACATCTCTATCGCAAAGCAAATGACTTTAGCAAGAACAGTCTACACGTGCTCTGAACCACGTTATGGATAAAAGTCATATGGCAAGGGTCACGTATCAAAGAAACAACAGTTGTACCCATA
Source organism: Vesta saturnalis (assembly GCA_036346205.1). Classification (NCBI taxonomy): domain Eukaryota; kingdom Metazoa; phylum Arthropoda; class Insecta; order Coleoptera; family Lampyridae; genus Vesta; species Vesta saturnalis. The sequence continues at coordinate 4,931,943 of JARFJB010000902.1, read as the reverse complement.
CCATATTCTAAGTATCTCCAGAAAACCCGATCTTCATTTAACGATCCTACATAATGTTCTCATGAGGCAACATTTTACCAAGATGTCATTTATTTTTTCTAAAATAAATTCTTTAACTTTTTTTTAACAAAGTCAGAAAATATTGTTGGCTTATCTTAGCTTATTAGCTGATTACCATTCGCTGTCATCAGTTCTATATCCGTTGAATTTTCATTTTCTTTGCTTCCAATTACTATATACTTTGTTGTTCCAATATTCTTTATTTCCTTTTCCAACTTCTTGAGGATTTCGCTATAATCGTTACGTTATTGGCAGAGGCTATATACTAGTGGTCTTAGTTAAAAATTCTATTCAAACCGCTGCCTAATCATAGATTCCTTAACTAAAGTAAACAGTGTTGTTGATGATGGATCTCCCTGCATCAATCCTCCTATTACTACTGAGGATTATGATCTGAAACATTACCACTCTACTTACTCCTTTGTTGCTTCGAGCCTGCCTAAGGTCGCTAAATATGTGGAGCGTAATTTCGTCTTATCATAATAAAATTTTGGTGGTGAATATCTTGTCTATCCTCGATATATTATGTCTAAACCCAGGTTGGTATACGCCGCCAGATACTCCATATATCCGTTAAGACGTTCTCTTAGTATTCTGACTAAAACTATAGCATGTGTGAAGAAACGGTACTCTATAGTTGGCGCTCGCAATTTTTTACCTTGTTTTAATTTGAGCATGTTTGCAGTCTTCAATATCTGCTTCATTAATTCCAAGTTCTTTTTCTCACTTTTACTCTTCCCTCTTTTAACATCTCCGCACTAATTTCATTTGTTTATTTTCCAACCCTCTGAGTACCTTTTAACTTCTTCCTCTGTTACTTTTCTTGTCTTGATTCCATCACTGTTCAAGGACTGATCTAACCTATTCAGCTGTACGTTAAAATAAATAATTAACGTTTGACAGATACCTTTACTTTCGGTGGGTTCCCTTCACGGTAAAATAATCTACTTGCCTTATTCAGAATTTTGCATTTATCTTCCTTATTGCATCTTCGTTTTACTGTCTTCGTCTGCATATTTCTTTGTGAACACTCTTTTCACCTACGATTGTTCTTATTTGCCAGCATTCTTTGTCGCGCTTCTGTTTGTTTTTGACATTCTTCATTGAACTACTTGTTTTTAATCCGCGTTCTATTCTTATTATTTCTTCTAACAGTACATGATTCCTTCCTTTTCTCATAATTCCTTGTCGTTGCATCGTTGCTTAATTATTTACCATGTTATTTTTTTGTTAGTTTTTCTTCCGGTTGTTTTTACTTTATTGTTTCCTTTCTTTACACGTTGTGCTCCATTTTGTTCTATTAAAACGTGATCTATCTGATTTACAGTTCTTGCGTCTAGTAAAATCCGTATTCAAGACCATTGTTACGTGCTTCGAATCACTAGATTTTTTGCTTTGCCGTCTTTCTCCGTTATCATTAGTCTCCTCGAGGTTGGTCCCTTTCTCCACTGTTTTCCTGTACATTTGCTTATCTAAGAATTGCAATCGCCGTGAATACTTTTATATCAAATTATTTCTCGTACTCTGTTGCTCCTCATACGGATGTGTTTTGCCTGCTCGTTTTTCTGCCTTTAAAATTCAATTTGCAATGTTGATAAAACCTGTTTCCAGTCCTTCATCTTCCTTTCACTTTTGAAAGAGATTTCCTTTTTCATTTCTATATGTCAAAGATTTATTCCATATCTATTTATTTTAGATTCTATTTATCTGCATTTGGTTTAAAATTTGATTTAAAAACAGAAGCAGTGTTTTTGAATAGTGGAAAGTTAGTGGTGAGTGATGAGGAACAAGAGATTATCTAAGAACAGAAAGGTGAATACTACTTAGTTGCGTAAATAACAGAAACTGATAACGTAAGAGCGATATTGCATGAACACAAGTTATTAGTTGCAAAATAAACGTGCAGGTTTATATTACAGCGCAACAACGTTAAGTAAAGTTGTACAACTAAAACTTGTGGAAACACTTATAACGTGAGCTTACGGTTAGAGGACCTGTTATACACGTATCATGTGCAATTTAGAGCCGCATAGTAAATTGAATAAATGTGAAATTTTAAATTACTGCACGACAACGTTAAGAAAAATTGTATAATTAAAATGTGTTGCAATCCTACAACTATTTGCACGCAACGGTTAGAGGGCGTATTGTAAACGGGCAATGGGTCAGTTTAGAGTCGCGCAGAAATAAAATAAATAAGTGAACAACAACGACACTAAAAATTCCAGATTATCTAAAAAGGAAAACGAGTTCCGTAAAAATCAACCGCCAAGCAGAAGAAGGTGAAACCAGCCCAACGAAGAATAGGGTGCAGAAGGTAACTACAATGATATTGAAGATATCATCGCATCCACATCGAGCATGACCAAACTAGACGTGAGCGGGAGATATCAGCTAAAATCAAACAAGTAATTAAGGAATAAATGAGCAGTGGGGAAACGGTAAAAATTGGGAACATAAAAATAACAATGGGGTGCGTTATAACTGATAGGGGCATCAAGAAGGTTATAGCACTCCAAGACAAAAATCCCGCTCAAAAGAAAGACGACAAGAAGATAATCTAGAGACAAGATAAAGGTGATACTCAAAAAACCTAACGTAAATCTAGCAATCTGGAACCTAAAAGGCCCAAACTCAACAGGGATACTCACTTATTAAAAACTCGGGGAAAAATGTAAAAATACTTAGCTTCACGGATGACGAAGGAGTAATGGGGTGAGACGAAGGTATTGCGGTAAGAAAACTAAAAGAAGAATAAAACATCGCTTAAGAGTCCTTTGACTAAAGAAAGACAAAAGAGAAGAAGCCTCCAGATCGCTCAAGATGGAAAGACTAAGGAAGTAATTTAATAAAGCAATTTTTTTTTACTAAGAATAGACGCCGGCTATATCTCGAGAACTGTCAATCTGGCAACATTGGAAAAAAAATACTAATAGGGAATCGTCCAATAGAAATCGCTGAAAATTATTTTCAAGTTTCTGCGATGGCCGCTAGTGGGCGTACACCAACACCATTAAAAAATCAGCTTTTTCTCTTAAATCGGCATTATCAAGATATGTCCAAAATAGTTTTATTATATTTTATTATATCTTAGAAACATTTTCTGTTTTTGTTTCTAAGCTTTTTTTTAATTTTTTTTAGATGGTTTATTAGCTTATAGATTATTTGCTTTCTTATTACTTACTGATGTGCATTATTTCTGCAGGCAGTTTAGGGGCCTTCTCCCTCTTCAACCCTGGGTCTTATTGCTTTTGGATGTTTTGGTGTTGGAATTTATGGTTTCAACTTGTTACATGTTGTATGTGGAAAAATTTATATATATATATATATATATATATATATATATTTGCTTATTATTTTTTTATATTCGCTTAATTGATTCTTGGTGTATATAGTGGTGTGGTGTGTTTTGTGGGCCATTTTGGCAGGGGGGCAGGATTTATCGGAGTAGGTAAGGGGTGTCGTCTAGGATTCTGTCGAAGTCTTCCGGTAGGTCGTCTAGTAGTCGTATCAGTAGTGCTGGTAGGTGTTTTAGTTTTCTTTTAGGTTTTTCAGAGGTTGTATAGTCGTCCGTTGTTGTAGTAGTGAGTTTTCAGTATGATTTTAGTAGCCGTTGTGTCGCCGTGAACTCTGCGGTTTGTATATTTTGTTTGTAGTGTCTTAAGTTTGTCAGTGATGGGTTGTATGTCTGCTGTTCCTATTGTTAGGGCGTTGGGGTGTCTGTAGTTCAGTCTGTGAATGTTCCGTAGTATGTTCCGTTCGCAGGCGGCGATGGATTTACGATGGTTGGTTTTGAGGAAGGCGTAGAATGGCGCACGTTAGTCTATTAGTGGACTTAAGTATGTCTTGTATGTGTGTTGTAAAGCTTTAGGGTGGCAGCCTCTGTCTTGACCTCGTCATGCTTTTAGCATGTTTGCGCAGTTTTGGAGAAAGTAAGTCCTAGGTATACTATGGTGTCTTGGGGTTGTAGCTGTACGTTTATTATTTGTAGGTTAATGTTATCTGTGAATTGTCGAGGTTGTCTTGTAAGGTTATGATGTCAGAATAATATTGTTTGAGTTTTGTTGGGGTTGATGGTGATTCTACACTGGTTGGCCCAGTTTGAGAATTGTTGTATTTGTTGTGTATCTGTTTGCAGTCTCACTTCTCCGGCCGTTTGCCCATATTGCGGTGTCATCTGCGAATTAGGTTATCGGAATGTCTTGGTTTGTAAGTCTGTGCGTAGATTAGGTAGAGTAGTGGGACTAAGGCTGAACCGTGTGGTGCGCCTACTGTTGGTGTGAACGGCCGGGATGTGGTTATGCCTATTCTGACCTGTCAGACAGGAAAAAAGGAGTTGGGCGAAGTGGATTGGGATATTAAGTGGTAGGGTTTTTTTGTATTAGTCCAGCGTGCCAGACTTTATCGAATTCCTGTTTGATATCAATGAATACTGCCAGGCATCAGTTTTGGTGGTTGAGGGATTTGGAGACGTCGGTGTATAGTTTGACTAGTGGGTCGTGGCATGAGCCGTTGGATCTAAAGCCGAATTGGCTGCCTGGAATGAAGTTGTTGGCTTCGAAGCGGTCTCTTAGCTTTCTGGACATGATCGTTTCTAGACATTTGCCCATGCAGTTCAGTAGGGTCTATATGAGGAGGGTTGTGCGGGGTCCGAACGTGGTTTGACTTTCATGACGGTATAAGCGTATTTCCATTCCGTTCGAAAATATGAGTGACATGCATTGGTTGAATATTTAGGTGAGTTATGTAATGGCGTTAGGTTCCCAGTATGAGTCGGTTGAGGCCGTCTTGTCCGGGGGCTGAGTTTCTGCCTTTGCGGAGTGGGTCGATTACCGTGTCTGGGGATATCGGGTTGAGGAATTGGTCTTGTGGTTTGTGGTGGGATATACGAGGCATCGTTTAGCTATCTGAGATCCTCAAGCTTTTGCTCGAGTTGAGCTTTTAGTTCGTTATCGAATAACGAATCGTCCGGAGTAGAGAAGGTATCTTGGAGATGTAGGCTGAATAGGTCAGCCTTCTCCTGATCGGTGGTGATGATGTTACCTTGTTTTTTGTTTGGTGAGCACTTTAAACTTATGGCAGAAGTTAGGGCCGCCTCGATAGTCAAGGTTATAAGTTATCTTGTTTTCTTATGTAACGCGGTTTGTTTCTAATCGTATTTGAGCGTTGAGTCTGTTGTACTCTGTATCTTATAAATTGTCTGTATATCCGTCTTTTTTGTTTGATCATGGTTAGTATGTGGGGGAGGGAGTGGTTTTCTGTTGATGTCAATGGTTTTTTTCGGTATTGACGTCTGTGTTGCGTCGGTGTGAGGCGTGTGAGTTCTCGTATTGCTTTGTCTATGTCATGTGGTAAGTCGAGGTTGGCGTTGGGTAGGTTGTTAGTTATGTGTTCGTTAAATAGGTCCCAATTTGCGTTTTGAAAGTCTCGTCTTGTGATCGTCGTTGGGGTCGGTGGAGGAGCTGGTCCTAATGTAGTATTAATGAGGAGTGGGAGATGATCTGATATAGTTGCTCCTAGGTGGCATTGGTTGTTGAAATATTGGATTAATGGTTCGGAGCATATGATATGGTCTATTATGGAGGTTCCTTGGTAACCGAAAAATTTAGGCATGGTGTTTTCCGCTCGCCACAGAAGCAAGAGGAGAAAATTTGTGGCTAATGTGTTCCCGTTAGGCAAGTGGGTGTGTCTAGCGTTGAGGTCCCCTAGCAGTGCAGCGTTATTCTAAGCTTACGTAGTTTATCATCAAACTATTTTGGACATATCTTGATAATGCCGATTTAAGAGAAAAATCCGATTTTCTAATTTGGTGTTGGTGTACGGCCCCTAGCGACCATCGCAGGAACTTGAAAATAAGCGATTTTTCTTGACCAATTTACCTATTAGTACTTTTTTTTCAAATGTTGTCAGATTGACAGTTTCCGAGAAATAGCCGGCGTCCATTCACAGTTGGCCACCCGGTACAAACACCTGAACAATGTCATGAGCTTTTTGATAACTGACGATCTGTAAACAAGAGTAATAATTGATTTTTAATTAATACTGAAAATCGTATATAAAAATGACTATAATAAATGCAATTTTATACATTCTAACTTTTGATTAAAATGTATTTGGCATTCGAGATCTATGACAGGACTCACATTTCCTTAATATTTCCTAAAGCGAACAGACCTGCTTATCGTGTAAACTGATATTACAGAATTTAACAAAATCTCAAATTCGCTTAATTATACGCTTATTTATAATAAAAGTTACGAAATATATTACCTAAATTATTACGTGTATCAAATATATTTTAATAATGAAGATTTAGAAATTGTTTCCTGCTTAACAGAAGATATAATATAAACTGCACTAAGATGTCCAGAACCCCATTAATCGAATGTCAAACGAGATATGACCAAAGATCGTAAATTCTGGCTAAGTTACCTGGCAAACTCTCACACGTTCTACGTTTATATTTATTTTTTACTTTTATTTTTGTTGTTGTTCTAAGGTGTTGTAAATGTCACGTCATGGCACGTAATCGTGTTCCTGCAAATTTATTTACTAATATTTTAGTACCCTTTTCTTACGACTTACACCTTTTCAATGACTTTTTTTAATGTCTCATTTTAGATAACAATTAATCATGTGATTGATTTATTTTCTAGCAGTGAGCATAACGGCTTAATTATAAAGTGGCATTGTGCAAAAAAAAACGCTTGAAGATGACTATAATTTGGAGTACTATGACGTTTTAATAACTTTTCTATGATAAATGATTGAAATAAATGTAATCAAGGCGAGAGAGGAAAGAAGAAAACCAAAAATGTGATTGATGAGACTTGTATTAATTTAATTTTCGGACAGTCTGATTGTAGGTCGAAGATCATAAAATTGCTGTTTTAGAAAGTAATCGAATCTGTAATGGCATAAATAACGTTCCCTCTATCATTCAAAAAAAAAAGTTAATACCAAAAACAGGTTCAGGCATCAAATTCTCAAACCATTAACCGATTGTTTAAAGATAAATGAAACCGAAGCAGATATTTAAGATGCTTGTTAAACCGGAAACGAGATATTTTCGTTTTTTAATTGACACATTTGAGATTAAACAATCCCTTGCCGATGTCCACCTTATCAATCATCTGTGTTTTTAAAATATCAAAACAATAAATTTTGCTGGAGGGAATTCTTGCCCATTCGATTAACCCTGCGGCACTCCGTAGATAAAGCGCACGTCGCTTCTATACCTACGCAAAAATTGCTCAAAATTCCAATCAATAAATTAAATTAGTGTTGTGTCACTAGATTAGGTAAGCCATAATTAATGCTTTGATAGATTGTGAAGTCGTGACAGAATCGTTTCGCATTACGGATTGTTGCTGTCTGAAATCGTGTCTTGTCTGACCGGATTCATTTCTTCGGCTCCTTCCTGCTGTTATAAAGGGAGGTCACTCATGAGTGCAGAAACGTATGATTAATATGACAAGAGTTTATCTACTTATACGTTTTGTTATAAAGCAATCCAAATCTATTGTTTCGACATTGAATCTATGATTTATTTATGATTTCGAAAATTGTATGATTAACACTAATTGTTCATTAATACTTAGGTTTCATTTGTTTTATTGCTACATAACCTGTGTTAAATAATTAAAAATACCTTTCATATTAAATGTCAGAGATTACAATAACAACATTTGGGTCTTCATTAATTAGCCTTTATTAGTACAGATTTTGTTTGTACCCAGTAAAAAAAATTATTTTTTTTAACGTGATCCCACTTCACAAAAATAGCTAGATATCTTTTAGAATCTAGTAATGCAAACATTTTTGTCCGCGGTTAAAACTTTGTAATTAATTACACACTCCAATAGTTACAGGATCTCAGTGATAGTTAGGAATTCAATACACCATTATTATTTTTATTACTGATATGTATCAGTTAACACACTAAAACTATTAAACTCTACTATTAAACAATAAGAAACTATTCAGATTTCAGAGAATTAAGGCATTTCTGATGCTTAGAGACAAAATAATTTTATGAATACTATCGATTAGCTTTATTACTATCAATCATCGTTCCAACGCTGTAACTATTGAACTGTGTAACTTCAAACTATAAAAGCCCTTCAAATATAATATAAGGAATTCTGATTCCAAATATTTTTAATAAATTTAAATTCTTTCAATGTTATTACTTGTTAATTTGAATAGCTATCGAACTGTGCAATTACAAGTGAAAGAATCTGTTCAAATGTTAAACACACACGGTTTTAAGGCTCTGGTTTTTATAATAAATTTTGTTGTTTTTGTTATGATGTCATTAATAGCACTATCAAACCGCGTAACTACATACAAAAACGATACGACTGTTAAGTACAGCATAACCGGATGGGGTGATTCAAAATAATCTTATAAATAACCAATTTGGTTATTTTTATTACTTTCACTCAATGTTAATGGGCTGTAACTATTGAACTATGAAAGTACAAGTGATAAAATTATTCAAGTGTGATCTACAAATAATTTTAAGACCTATGCAATCCTCCGAGGAAAAATGGTCTAAGTAATATTATTGATTCTTTCTATTACTACCACAGGCCATAACCATTGCACTGTGTAACAAACGATACAGAACTGAAGTGTTAATTCAAACAGATTACCATTATTACACTTGATTTTGGACACTGTAGCTATTACGTTATTTCAAATATATATATATATATATATATATATATATATATATATATATATATATATATATATATATACTACAGATTGATTCAAAATATTTATATAAATAACATCGATAATTTTTGTTTCTATTACAGGTCGTTAATACCCCGTAACTATTGAATTGCGCAAGTACAAACAAAAAACTGTTCAAGTGTAATCTGTAAATGATTTTAAGGCTTACTCCGGATAAAAATGGTCTAAATAATATTATTGAACAAACGAAAATGGGTTGAAGTGTTAATTAAAACTGATTTTAAAACATATGTACTGTGACTGTGAAATATTTTGTAATTAATAATCATTACAATTGATGTTAATATACTGTAACTGTTACGCTATACAACTATAAACAATGAAAACTATTGAAACATTTACTGCAGACTGATTTAAAATGTTTATACAAATAATATCATTTTTGTTTCTACTACAGCGCATTAATACGCCGTAACTATCGAACTGCGCAAGTGTAAACAAAAAAACTTGAAACGTGAAATACAAACAATTTTAAGGGATATAATAATGGTGTAATTCAAAATATTTTTATAATTAAGAAATTTTACTGCTTTTATTACTTTTAATCGACGTTAATATACTGTAACTATTGAACTATGTAACTACAAAATATAAAATATCTGCAGATGATTTGAAGAAATGCAGCACTATTATTTAAAGAACACTATTTATTATTTTTACGATTACCACCAGTGATTAATATGCCGTAACTATTGAACTGCGTAACTAAAAACAAACAATTGGTTCAAATCTGAAAACAAACAACTTTAAGGCATGTCTTAATTATTTGAAGGTGTTGTAACTATATTGATTATTTTTAACACTACCACGTCACTAATATGCCGTAACTATTGAACTCTGTAACTTAAAACACATAAACGGTTCGAGCATTAAATACAAACAATTGAAAACATATTCTAATAGTCCAATTTCAAAATATTTTTGTAATACATAAATTTGATTATATTTAATTTCATCACTAGACGTTATTTTGCTATAACTATCAAACTACAATAAGCGATAAAAACAAAATGTTATCTGCAGATGATTTGAAGAAATGCAGCACTGTTATTTAAAATATTGCTATAAATAACAGTATTGGTTATTTTTACAATTAACACAAGTTATAAATATTTACTGCAGATTGATTTAAAATGTTTATACAAATCATATATCGATTATTTTTGTTTCTACTACAGTTCATTAGTACAACGTAACTATTGAACTGCTCAAGTATAAACAAAAAAACTTTTAAAATGTGAAATACAAACAATTTTAAGGCATATGACAATGGTGTAATTCAAAATATTTTTATAATGAAGAAATTTTATTGTTAACTCGACCTTAATATACTGTAACTATGTAACTACAAAATATAAAAACAAAATGATATCTGCACATGATTTTAAGAAATGCAACATTATTATTTAAAAAACACTATTATTTTTACGATTACAAGTTATTAATATGCCGTAACTATTGAACTGCTAACTAAAAACAAACAATCGGTTCAAACCTGAAATATAAGCAATTTTAAGCCATGTCTTCATCATTTAAAGTTTGTAAATAACAATGTTGATTATTTTTAACACTACCACGACACTAGTATGCCGTAACTATTCAACTGCGTGACTTAAAACACAAGAACGGTTCGAGTATTAAATACAAACAATTGCAAACATATTCTAATAGTCTAATTTTAAAATATTTTTGTAACAAATAAATTTGATTACTTTCAGTTTCATCACTAGACGTTATTATGCTATAACTATCAAACTAAAATTAGCGCTAAAAACAAAATGTTATTTGCAGATGATTTTAAGAAATGCAACACTACTATTAAAAATAGCCTGTAAATAACCATATTGAATATTTTTGCGATTAACGCAAGTTATTAATATGCCGTAACCAATTAATTGCGTAACTAAAAACAAACAATCGGTGCAAAAGTGAAATACAAACAAGTTTAAGGCATGTCTTAATGGTGCGGTTCAAAATATTTTTATAATTAAGAAATTTGATTGTTTTTATTACCTTTAAGCGACGTTAATATACCGTAACTATTAAGCTATGTAACTACAAAATATAAAAACAAAAGTTATCTACAGACGATTTTAAGAAATGCAATAGTATTATTTAAATGTGTTGTAAATAACAATTTTGATGACATTTACCACTACCACGTTAATGATATAGCGTAACTATAGAACTGCGTAACTAAATATAAACAATTGGTTCACATGTTAAATACAAACAATGTTAAGACATATTCTAGTGGTCTGATCCAAAATTTTTCTGTAACTAAAAAATTTTCTTTTCCTCACTAAACGTTAATATACTGTAACTATGAAACTATGTAACCACAACCAATAAAAACTATTCTGATATTATATATCCTGCTGTAATGTAACAATTCATGCTCTAATTAAAAAATTATTTATACAACTCATCATTACTGTGCTATAACTATTGGACTGTTCAAGCGCCAATTATCAATAACGAGGTATTTATAATGCTGTGATTATTTTATAAATAATAAATTTAATTACTTTTACTATTACCAATTGTCGTTAATACACTGTAACGATTGAACAATGTAACTACAAACGTAAACACATTCATCCGATGCAATTACTAAACTGTCTAACTTTAAACCATAAACTCTATTTAAATGTATACTACAAACGATTTTGAAGTGACCCACCCAGTTCAAGGATAAACATTTTAAGGCATATATAATAATCTAATTCCAAATACTTTTGTAATGAATAAACTTAAATATGTAATACTTTATACGTTATCCCGTTACTTAAACTGCGTAACTCTAAGAGAAACGAAACGAAAATACTATTCAAATATTAACCTCAAACGATTACAAAAAACGCTGATTCCTAATATTTTTAATAAATTTCAATTGTTTTATTATTATTACTTGATAATTCAATGGCCTATTGAACTGTGTAATTAATAAAAGAATAATTAAATACATGCGACGTTAATAGTCTGTAACTATTGAATTATGTAACTACAAGCACTAAAAACTATTCAAATGCCATCTATAAATGATTTTAAGGCATATGTAATACTCCCATTAAAATATTTTATTAATAATAACATTGATTCCTTCATTAATAAGCTGTAACTATTGCACTGTGTAACTACACACGAAAAAATCTTCAAATGTTGATTACAACCCATTTTGAGACGAAGAATTTTTGCAAGTAATGAATTTTATTACTATTGTTACTCTTACTGTAACTATTGCACTATGTAACTGTAAACAATAAAAACTATTCAACTCAGGTCGTTAGTATGCCGTAACTATTGAACTCTGCAACTACAAACAAAAAGCTATTCAAATGTAAAATAAAAACGATTTTAAGGGGTATCATATTAGCTTGATTTAAAATATTCTTATAATTAAGAAATTTGATTATTTTTATTACCCTCAAACGACGTTAATACATTATAACTATTGAGGTATGTAACTACAAGTGCGAAGACTGTTCAATTTTGATATACAGACCATTTTTAGATATGGAACACTATTATTCAAAACTGTATTAGAACTAATAATATTAGTTATTTTTACTACTACCACAAGTCGTAACTACTATGGAACTGCGTAGCTAAAAACATTCACGCGACTCAAACGTGAAATACAAACAATTTTACGGCATATATTAATGGTGTGATTCAAAATATTTTTTTAACTAAGAAATTTGATTATTGTTGTTATGTGTTATCTACATTAATACATTATAACTACTCAGCCACGTAACTAAAAAGATAGAAATAAAATCTTATCTACAGACGATTTTAAGAAATACCAATATTATTGAAGTGCTGTAAATAACAATATTGATCATTTTTAACACTACCACGCCAGTAATATGCCGTAACTATTGAAATACGTAACTAAAAACACAAATGGTTCGAATGTATATGATATCGTTAATTCTGAATATTGAAGGTTGAAGTTACCTAGTCAGTTAATGGTATTTATATAAATTATTATCGGCTTACTAGACGTAGCGAAGTCGTAATTTCACCACATGTAACTCATCTATTAAGAAGTTTGTAATAACATGTAAGAAGTTATAACAGCTACAAAATTGACCGTAACTATGATAAAAATTTAAGAAAGATAGCAATAAATAATACAACCGGATAACAGTTTTCGACTTAGGACCTACGAATTGTAATTGTGATATTTTGGATTAAATTGTTCACACGGCACTTAATTGCATTATTTTATGACAATGCGTTGTTCTTGTACAGTTATTGTTATTAATTAGAATGTTGTTTACTACGATCAGATGACTGACAGACGGTTTCCGTTCCAACCACTTAGGGATGACCTCCTAACCCAGGTCTATGTACGTACCGTTAATTAACTCCTTTGTCAGTTTTGATAGTTGATCGAGTTGTAAATGTATGTTGCGTGTTGTCATAAGGACACAATTGTTATCACACCCCTCCCTCTATCTTAGGTTTATTTGGAGCTTTCTGTGCGCTTTGTTTGACCGTTATTATTATCGTATTGCATTGCAGCGTGTAATTGAACCCGTTTTATTTATTTATTGTGTTATTGTACAGAAACTGTCTCATGATTAATTTATTGTGTAATTTAATTTATTATTTATGTGTATATTTGTTATACTTACATAATGCCTGCACCAGTAGAGAAATCCAAGTAGATACCGAGAAGGAAACCATTGAACGGGTCATAAAGGATTACACTGCATATAGCAGTGACGAAAATGAAATAAAAATAATGGCAACAAATCTTATTTGGGGCCGACGGGCATGCACTTCAAAAAGTTTACTTATACAGGTGCTAATACTGGTGTGAATGCAGAAATATATGAAAACTATTTCAATAAAAGTCTAATAGACTTTTATTCTTTATTCGTCAAGGAGCCTCTGCTTAATATGATGGTTCTCGAAACCAACCGTTATCCTGCTCAGTGTAAGGCAAAAGAATTGGCACAAAAGGCCAGAATCCATCAATGGGTAGTTAGCGAAAAGAAAAAAATCATTAAACTTCTATTTTGGATGGGACTCTGCTCTTATCCATCTATAGAATGCTACTGAAATAAAATCGCTGTCAAGAAATCCATTTCAGTTGATGTTGAGGATGTGGCATTTTCATAACGACGTCGTAGTACTGAGAGGTTGCAAAAATATTGTCTCTCACTGAATCGCTCTTCAACAATTTTCAAGCTCCCGTGGTACCCAAATATTCTGTATGAAACTCTTGTTCCGTTCAGAAGACGCTCGAGTTCCAAGCAGTATATCAAAAATAATTGCCACGAATTTGGCATAAAGTTGTATACATTATGCTTGGAAAAGGATATACCTATAATCCTTTGGTACACTGCAGTCAAGATAAAGTAGCAAAATATTGTGCTCACTTTGGCTGCGAACTAATTGAATGCGGGACGCACCGTATACACGGACCACTACTATACCAATGTGTCATTAGCGCATGCTTTGCAAGATAAACAAGTCCATTTAGTTGGTACCCTTCTACGAATCGTAAGCTGAACGCTAAAGAAATTAATGAAAAATTTTAAAACAGGAGAAGCTGTAGCTGCTGACAGTAATTCTGGCATAATCGTGCAGAAATGGAAGGATAAGCGGGATGTGCTTATCCTGAGTACCAAGCACAATTCACAGTTGGTAAAAGTAAAATATGGCACTAACGAAAAAGAAAAACCGCCGTCAGTAGTAGATTATAATAACCATAAGGGATATGTAGATCTGTCCCATCACATGCAGGCATACAACACTTGTCTTAGACGAGGAGTCATGTGGTACAGAAAACTGGATATTGAGTTATTGACTGGCACGTCTCTTGTAAATGCATACGTTTTACGCCAAGAAGTAACTAACGACAAAATGAATATCACAAAATTCAAAGAACTATTGGAAGCTTCTAAATGTAGAAGACCTAAACCGTGATGGCCATATCGACACTACCCAACACATTCTTGAAAATGTATTGTTTGTCTTATTTTTTTTGAAGTGCATAAGTGTAAAATAATAATTTTCAATCGTTTTTTTTATTATTTAACTCGAATGAGCATTAGTTTATCTTATATTTCACGTTTTGTACTTCAAAATAACAATTATGTTTGGATACCCTTGTTTGTGGCCTTGTGTACCCACCAATAGCTCCCAACCCACAGGTCAAACACGTTTTCTGTTCCTACAAGCCATAATTGTATGACCCCCATATAAAAAGCAAAGGATTCTGTTACATATGTGGGTACGTGAGGCCATAAGTTCATCATCAGCATAAGCTCCAGTGTGGCGTCACATGGCCATTATCAAAAAATTAGCAGGACATCACACTGGGCTCACACGGCGGCCAACGTGTTAAACTGCTTCATTTTCGTACTGTAGCATTTACAAAGTGGTTTCTTTTGTGATTTAGATTCGGAAGTAGTGTTAAAACTATCGATTTTTTCTTGATGGTTTTTTCCTTATAGTGATAAAAAAGCTGAACCATCACCGTACAAAGCTCATACATTGCAAATTTTAGTTCATCTTACTGTGTGCCTTAGACTATCTGTCACTGGTCACTCAGTAAACATTGATGTGATCAATTTAAATATTGATGAATTATTAGTATAGGTATACATCTGGAAATAAAACTTATAAACATTAAAAGAGTAACATAAGAAATGGAAGTGGTTTACTCACTTCAAAATAGAAATAGAAGATAGTAACTATTACTTTTTGTAGGATTTGCGTAGCACTGGTGAAGGTGATATACAGCACATCAGAAATTTCAAAGGCAAGTCTGTCGCAGGGTTTCATTATAAGTGTGAAATCATAATTCGTCTCATTAAGGTTTTAACTATCTTCAATTAAAGAATAAAGATTTTTCTGCATGAAATAAATTAGTGACTTTAACACAGGATTACGTTTGTGAAGTTTGGTTCAATAAGCAGAAGTAGTTTTCTGTAAATGAACTTTATTACTAATGATTGTATAGTTGAAGTCGATATTAGTAAACGTGACTTTTCCATGTTACTAGTGAAAGTGCTAGTGGATCAATACGTAAATGATGCAATGCAAAATAGTAAAGAAAAACTGAACAAGAAACTTATACGTTATTGATTAATAATCAATTCACTAAACTCGCTATTTCGCAATGGGGAATTAAATATAATATATAATGGCTTTTACTAATATAAAAATAGGATAGGCCCCAAAACTGAACCTTACGTAACACCAATTGTTTATAAATTAGTAAGGTAATCTTCAGTTGAAACTGAAATAGTAATGAAGTTTCATAAAAAAAGCTAACTTTAACATTACCACAATAAAAATATTTTAGTAGCAAAAATTGATAGTAATAACATAACGTTAATTTAGTTTATAGACAAATATTTTTCCATTTGTTCATTTTCTTTAAAAATGTATTTAATAGTAATTAAACGTACGTCTAGAAAGATAGCAATCTGATAAGCATTATTTTAGTGCTTGGAAGCTAGTTTAGAAAGTAATCCTCGCCCTCACACATTACCACTTAAGGTAACAAAGAAGGACGGAAAATACCTAATTCAGTAATACTTTTAATTAGTGTCAACCTTAACATATGCTTAATTAGTTTCGTTATATTATCAGTACAAATTGATCACAACGCAATAATTTTACAACCGCAATAATTTTTCTAATATTATGAAACGTTAAGTAACAATATTAATTTGAAGTTTCAAAATAAATGGCGTGCAAAAGTTCAATATAATACTAAAATTTATTGACAAACGAAATCATACACTCACATAAAACTGATCGAGCCATTAAAATTTTTGGACACGTGTTAACTTTAACTTACTTATGAAAGACAGTTAATGGATGTTAATAAAATGAACATACATACACACTAAACTTTCAATATGGTGAAAGCACTTAAGTAGATCACCTTTGTTTTTGACCATAAATTATCTACATCATCTAACTAAAAAAATTGACAAATTGGCAGTTTCATAAAATGGTTCAGTGTAATTTATAAAAATTAGTGGATGTAGATGTAGTTAATGATGTCATACACCCTCAAGAACTTAATCGTAGATTTACATAAAGAAATAAATTTTAGTGTTTTTTATGTCATATTTATAGTTTTTTGGATTTATTTCGAAACATCCGGAAGATGAGATAGTTTTAAGATAAATGTGAATGTAAACTTTCCCGTAAAGTATGCGCTTTTGGTACATCATTTTACTTACATCTTGATGGCTGATAAATGGCATATCTGGATTTACCTGCAACAAATCTGTCTGTTAGAAAAGCATTTAAACATTAATTAAATTGTATAAATTAAACGATTAATTACTTAAAAAAGAACTAGCTTGGGATAGTCCAATATATCTAATAGCTTTTGGTCCATCGAATATGAATATCAGTTTTAAAATATGCATTATCGACTTGGCATTTGTAGTTATGTTACCACACAGGTTACCACAGTTACAAATAACACAAATTTATTATAATCAGCTTGATTAACTCATCAAGCATTACATGAATTTTATGGTTCACATAATCGTAGATTTAGGAAACAAATGCTAATCAAAAAATTTGGATTAGCTACGTTACATTTTTCTGATTAAATTGGCACTGTTTGTGAATAAAAACTTATGTAATAGGTGTAACTAGTACATA
Source organism: Vesta saturnalis (assembly GCA_036346205.1). NCBI lineage: Eukaryota > Metazoa > Arthropoda > Insecta > Coleoptera > Lampyridae > Vesta > Vesta saturnalis. The sequence goes on along the minus strand of JARFJB010000902.1, from coordinate 4,914,465 downwards.
ATGAAAGGTAATATGCATTTTTTTTTCTTTGTACGATTGAAATGTTACAAAAGAAGCGTATTCTTATAAAAGTTGAACGTATTTCGTTTTTATAGTTTAAGATTGCGAGGTTTTAATGAGTCAACGTTGTTGCTCTTCAGGAATTTACACTGTTTTAAAGAAAAGCGGTTACGTTGATTGAGGGTGAATAAAACTGTTATTTCTGGGTTTAATGTTAGTATAGGTTGTGAATAACTATTTTCAGAGTTGTAACTTTATTGGCAGAAAGTAACCGATTTGGTTACAGGTGAAGGTGTAAAGTATGCGTTTCAATGTGTCTCAATTACTTTGGACTCTTTGTATAATTAGATACCTCTCCCACTGACTAGTACACAAGAAAGTTTAATACCTACATTTCGTAATATTCACAAGGCCAAGTATTTAACTGAACTATAATTAACTAATAACTATAACTCGCTGGAATATATAAGTAGTAAACGAAACGATACTAAACATAAACTCTGTAGACGTATCAAACTATTATTAGTATTGGAACGAGTATTCTAATTAATTCGTAGATATTTCTGAATCGATATACAGGACCTGAAATGTTCATTTACATTTTTTAATTACGGTCCTGTCTTAAGGAAGCTCGAAATAACAATTGATTTCGAACGCGTAAATATGTGTTAAAACTGATTTACTTTTCTCTCTTTAAGATATTTAAAGAGATATTATTTCATATGTTATCAACTGGTACTCCAGGCGTTACCTTTTCCATACAAGTTTGTACTAGGTCGAGATTACTTTCGTTACCGTTAAATTCTCAGAAGTACGATAGGCAACGTATTGATGTGCGGTAAGCAGGACTTTAAGTAACCATCGTGACGAATTCAGCAATGAAGGCTTCGAAAACGTTATGCTTAACGGAGCCCGAAATAGTATTGTAGTTACCAAGTCCCTTTTAAGAACACATATTGCAAATGGTATAAAAATTGCTGGAATATTTTCTATTATTACTGATGAAAACCAAAAACTCCATGTTGCACAAGTGGTGTTGTCTCTCTTTCTAACCAAAATGATGCGCAGCAAGTTTTATTCCGTATATGCAGCTCTATTGTATCTTTTGGCATTTGCATCGAAACCGCCAGACCGAAAGACCATGCTTACGCATCAAAATCAGTCTTCGGCAAAAATTAAGGAATTTTCACCAAAGCCCCTAATTTGTCCGATGCATCGTCTAAATCTTACGCTGGTTTTTCCGTAACAAAAAACGTGAAGGATTTTATGAAGTGATGTTTTCACTAATCATGATTTAAATTCGTAACAAAGATCAGCGAAAGAGCCAGTGTGGAAAACTAATAGGCCACGTATTATTGTTAATCAATGGCAAATAGCTAACGTTAATTCTTGCAGTGTTACAGCATACTTCTTTCTAGACCAAATCGTTATTGAAATGAAAGATCCCATTTTTGAAGATAATAGAATGGGGTGTGCGCTATTTAGACTGATTCTAACTGCTACTGCTGACACCAACATTGGATTAATTTTAAAAAGGTTGATTTTACCGTGCTAGTAAAGGTCATTAACCCCTACACTTTTTCGATTGTTAGCCCACTTATAAAGATTGCACGCACCCTACCGATTACAAGCATTATACCGAAGCGGAGTTTCTCTGCGCTTAGACAAGTATGGACACATCTGCGGTCATCGTGTAAGGAACCGCAGTAATTAGCAAATATGCCTTAAAAATCGGTTTTTTGCGTCAATTTTTAATACCAACCTCCCCCCACCACTACCCAAACCAACATCTCAGCCTTTTTGTAAAAGATAGATTCGTGCTTGATTATTTTGTACATTTTTGAATCAGATAATTTAAATATCTGGTGTGGAACACCATACAACCTTTCAACCTACAAAATGGAAACTAAAAGAAATCAAATTATTTTAATAACATTTTTTTTAGAATAATTATGCAACCCCTTTTATAGTAAGTTCATTACGAAAACAGATAACATTGTAAAAACAAAATCAATAATCTTAGGTTAGAATGACATTTAAAACCTCATGTCTGATAGAGATTAATAGACATAAACACATGTTAACTTAAAAAAATTTCCAAAGCCTTCCGCTTCTATAAGATATCAATAATACAGTTTAACCATTATCATTGATATGTAATTGATTGTTACACTTGCCTTGCGTTACATATGAAACTGTATAAAGCAAAGTTATGTAAAACCAAATTTTCTTTAACTAATATATCTACACTTTTTTTTATAAAATTAATCGTTATTCAGATATTGAAAAAATTTTAATTAACACTTAAAAGGAATGTTTTGCCGCCTAATTACGCGTCGTCCCCAAAAATTACTTAGAACATAATTAATCGACATCAATCTACATCTGGGTATTTGTATAACTTTGAAATATGCAGCTGTTTTAGAAATATTTGATAAAAAACAAAAACTGCCTCTAACAAACGCCCCCTATACGTCGTTGGATTACTCCAAAAATCCAATCGGCTCCAAGCCAAATGAAAACAAGCTAAAATAAGAAATTTTAAGTACGTAAGCGTTTTCGTTCCGGAGTTATCGTGGATACTAGCATACATCCACACAAAACACCCACGCACGCACGCACACATGCACACACGCACACAAACACACCCATGCACACACGCGCACACACACGCACACACACACACACACACGCACACACGTGCGCATGCACACACACGCACACGCCCACGCCCATGCGCACGCGCACACGCACACGCACACGCACAAGCACACGCACACGCACACGCACACGCACACGCACACGCACACGCACACGCACACGCACACGCGCATGCACACGCGCACGCACACGAACAAGCACACGCGCATGCGCCCGCGCCTGCACACGCACACACACACGCACGAACATGCGCACGCACCACACACACACGTACGCACACGCACACACGCGCACGCACCACACACACACGCAGGCACACGCACACCCACACACCACACACTCACACACATACGGACACATGCATATACGCGCACACGCGCACGTGCCAGACACACACGCACGCACGCACGCACGCACACTGAGCTCAGTGTGTCACAGGATCACAAGATATAGCAAATACAGTATGATGATAAATAACGGATACCGAAACTCCAAAATTTATTTTTAAAATATCAAACTAGTGTATACATATATACAAAGGTAATAATTATTGATGTATGATATGCTCCACATGACCACCATCTTGTTCCAAGCATATTTCCAAGCATTGCTGAAGATAGTACATCTCTAAGTAGAGACTGGTGTAAATTTTCGAAAAATTGTTCTATTGCTGTTTTTAGTTCTGGAACTGTTTTTGGAGTAGTTCCCATGAAAAGGCTATTTTTCATTATTCAGTTTTTCTGGATATTACCGTGATACCGAAATGTTGTCTTAACATCGCAAGAGTGACACTAACAGTATGACTTGTTGCCCCGTCTTGCTGAAAGCACTGTCTACAATAAGGTAAGTTTCTAGCTCTGCCAAAGCGTCTTAGGTCTCTAATAAATAATTTAATCCTTCGCCTATACCTTTCTTGATTCACTGTTACATTGTGACCTTCATCTTCAAAGTAGTAAGGGACCCAGATTCCGTGCCCTAGAAGTTAGCGTGACATATGTGCAGTTTTTATTTCCATGGCAATGCTCTTTTACTTTCAATTTCGATATCTTGTATTTATTGTCATATTGTACCTTTGAACTATAACCAGCAGGATTAATCGTAAACAAAAATTGAAACCAATTAAAGTTGTAAATAAAAATTGTCCAGAACTGAGATCTCGTAAGATGGCCACTCAGACAAAAGACTTTCAATCTCTGGTAATCAAAGAAACCTTAAAAATTATTGTCATGAGGAGACCTATGGATAAATTTTATGCATTAAACAAAATCGCGTTAAACATTTTATTCTCCAAAGATGAAACCTCGTACAAGATGTGTTATCCGTGACACTATCGAAAGTTAGCGTGACTATGGGGAAATTGCAAGCAAGTTTATTCAGTACCCCGAAAAGGTTTGTGTTTTTGATAAAAGCAAAATGTTAGGTTGTAATTATTCAAAGTGAATAGAATTAAGATGCCAGGGATGTTACAATAATCAGATGACTGGGGTCATTTTGGTCCTGTCTACCCGGCCATCTTAATGAAGCAGGATTTTACGCCTGAAATTCTTAACCTCAGAAATCACAGGCATCTTTTTGACAGCAATTGGACTCTCAATCAGATAAGATTATATAAGAGCCAGAGCGGGAAGAACATGGGAATACATTAAGGGTGACTAGCAGCCCTTACCACGCTCAGAGATCCACTAACCAATGTTAAAGACCCCATGGTAATAGTGGCTGTACTTCCATGACTGGCATGGAGTACACATACCTCCAACCTATCGAGTTCAAAGTTAATACAATATTTGCAACTTTTAGTTGTCGCCACAGTTGCAATATTACGGTCCTATTATTAATTTCGTGATTAGGATAGCTCGTAATACATAAGACACAATAAGTCATAAATTATAAGGGCGCCCGTTTAATTTTATTATAGGCTGCGTTGAGCCTTCGCTTAATGTCACTGTAAACTTCTCGAAAATCTTTACTCCTCTCTAACAACGGTGTTCGATCGCAAACACCACATTCTCCAAAACATCTACTTCCACTTCTTCGCCATGACAAGATCCATCCAATAGTTTCTCGTCCAAAATTGGCAATAAGAGGCCCGTAACTTCATATGTAGCTGAGCGTATGGCACACGTCACTTGCGCTAAATACATATCCCAGTTTCTCTGATTATCCTCTGTGTAAGACGCTAACATAGTTTTCATAGCGCTGCGCTATAAATGATCTTAGCTCGGTATGATGTAACCATTTTCTGAAATTCTCTACTCCTAAACTGTACCATTGTCACATAACACATACAGCGGTACACAAAACTTAAGGAACACGTTTTCATCGATATTATTAACCACACTAACGGCCGTAGTGGAACGTAACGGAAAGAAAAGCACACATTTAGAAAAACAATACGGAACAACTAACACGTAAGAATAACAGCTAGTACATCTTGGTAAGAGTCCTACTATATCCGTGGCAATTATTTGCCAGGGCTCATCGATAACGGGTCTTTGGCTATAAGTAGGACCGGTCTGTTCGGCTCTGGCTTATGCTTAATGCATGTATTACAACGATTAATCTAACGTACGCCATCTGCCTTTAATTTCGGCCAATCGTATTGTCGGGATATCCGTTCGTAAGTCTTAAATATGCCTACATGACCTGCGATAGGATTTGGCGACGTTTCCATCTCGGTACAACAATACGCCATTGTTCTTCATCACCTCTCAACTTCGGGTAACTACAACTAACATACTTTGACAACATATCACTTTCCAGTCTCTACTGTGGATACGCAATTGGCCTTGCGGCGATATTTCTCTTCATTTTCTCCATCCATTCGTCTTTCTGCTCTTCTTCTTTACACACAACTTCCTTCTTCTCTTTATTAGTCTCGTTCGGTAAGTCAATAACTGGCACGGAACGCGATAGTGTGCGCGGAACAATATGATCCTTTCCATACGATGAATAATTGAAGACGTATAGCCCAACGAGCTAAACGACCGATAGGTTCCTTTAAATGATGAATCCAAACGAGAGATGCGTGATCGGTAAATTGTGCTCCCTCCATATATAGACATGCATGTTCAAAATTTACAGAATTTGATGAAACAAAAAATCAGAAAATAAGCTGCATAACGCAATGTTGCAAAGAAGGTGGTCCCAGTGGCCCAGTGGGCATTACAGCCAGTGTCGATTTATTGTAGTAGCACATAAAGCACGTGCCATGGGCCCGCGGGTGAGGGGGCCCCATTGTTCTAGGTAATAAGATAGATCAGTTATTCCTATTTTGAATGGGGTATGTCACATCAGCATTTCTAAAATTAAGTTAGTTCTGCACTGAAGGTCAAGGTTGTCAGTATCCTTGACTTCTTGTACAACGTACAACGTGCGCATTTTTAATAGTGAAATACATTACAAACATCTTAATTTTATATGTTTATTTTTTTTGTTATTACTCGGTTTAAAATAATTTTTAACCAAATATGGCAAGTCGTGAGCGCGATATTGGTCATCGGTATCTTTCGGGTAGTTCAACAAGAAAACTTAAGGAAGGAATTAGAATCAGAGTCCAAAATTCAGAAATTGGATATTTCCTTCAGAAAAAAAGTTTGTGACAAACCTGAAATCAACCATGTGGACAACTTCTACCTACCTTCTAGATAAAATGTTACAAGTGGTATACTATGCGGGGAAGAGATACTTCCTAAACCTCATCATGTTGAAAATGATTCATTAAAATCTCAGAATTTGAGCGGCACTGAGGAAACCGTGTCACAAGATGAGGAAATAGTTTGCGAAGACAAGGACAATAACATTTTTTCCACTGACGTTGGACTTTGATCATTAAAATTGGATGAAAATGCAAAAGAATATTGGATTGCAAGAGGAAGTAGAGATTGCCAACACTGTAACGGCGATTTTATTTTATCAACACGATATTATGAAGGTGAAAATAAAACAACATATTGTCAGAAGTCTTATTTCCGTGGGATTCATAAGTGGACAAGAAAGAATTTGGATTTGCTACTCACTTAGTCAAGGCCGTTTATTTTGTTTTCCTTGCACAGTTATTAGACCAGACTTTTCAAGTAAATTTTCTGAAGGATTTAATGACTGGAAGAATGCGAACATTGCCCTTATTCGGGATGAAGATTGTACTTTGCACAAGAGAGACATTGTTGTCTTATTAGTTCGAAAGACAAAGGGCGAGCGTCTTGATTGTGCGCTTGTCCGTCCAGTGGAATTAATAGTTACGGAAATTAAATTCAGTGCCGTTGGATTCAACACCAGATGTTACAAATGTTGATCAACTTACCTTGGTCATAAGATACGTTTTATCATGCGGCCCCGTCGACGGTTTGATTAAATTCATAGAAATGGAATGCTTCTACACAACTTGTGGAATGCTTACTGGATTATCTTCAAAAGAATGGGATTGATATTAAAGATTGCAGAAGGCAGAGCTACGATAATGCTAGCAATATGAGTGGTACATATAACGGACTTCAGGCCAAAATTTTCGAAAAAAAATTGTTTTGACGAATACATTCCTTGCTTTGCCCATCTGAATTTAGTTAGAAAATGCGCGGTCGCATTCTGCCCAGAAACTTCCCGTTTTTTTTTGTTTATTGACAATCTTTATAGTTTTTTTTTCTGCTTCCACTCATCGTTTGGGATTACTTAAACGTGCATCAGCAAATTCTGAAACTCGTCATGGTTTGCCAAAAAGAGCGTCCTATACTAGATGGAGTGCATGAGCAGATGCAACCTTAGCCCTTCATAAAAGTTATGCTGTTGCCATCCAGGTGTTGCAAAATATGATCGAGAACCCAGATATCGCAAGCCAATGTAAACAATAAGCAAGTGGTTTGTTCAAGACTATGAAGAGACTAGAGACTGTAATTACGCTCATTCTTTGGGATCCGGTGTTTCCGATATTTCATTCGAGCATTGCTTCATTGCAGTCGTCAGATCAAAATCTTAATTCGAGTTTCCCAATTTACGAATCTTTCCAAGGATATGTTGCATCAATTATGAATACATTCTTCGTGATTCAGGCGAAAGCCAAACCTCTGACTGGATGTCAACAGTATCGCTAAAGAAGTTTCACGAAAAAGAATTAGAAATACCAAATTTGATGAGGCTACTTCAACGAATAACATGTTTGAGTCTATGGATCCATCTGAAATATTCGGAATTGGCACATTTTTACCTGTAATAGACAGGTTGGTCACTGTTCTGACAAAAAAAAAAAACGAACTGCGTACAACAAACTGAAGAATATATTTTGATGTCTTCGTCACCTTCCAACGCTTAGCTCAGAAGAAATTAGGATGGGTGCCTCAAAAATTATTCAGATATATCCAGAAGATGTAAAAAACGGATTTGAAGAAGAATTAATTCAGTCCAGAGTTTTTGAACACGGAATCAGTCTATATCGATATGGCTTTTACATCCGAAGAAATTTCTTATGAACTGAGTTCTTGTTTCCCAAATGTTAAAATTGTGCTAAAAATTTATCTTACCGTATTGGTTACCAATTGTAGCGGTGAATGTTCTTTTTCAAAATAGAAAAGGATAAAAAATGAAGTACGAGCTACTACAGGCTAAAGGCGACTGAATCATCTTGCTTATTTTTATAGTACTTATTTGATCAAAAGATTGCTAATATTTGGTAATTATTAGCATAACTATGTTATTAACGACGACTCGACGGGACGATTCATCTAAGTACAGGGTGTGTGTTGTAAAACGCCCTTATATGTTGTTCGGGAACCTGTAAGAGATACAAAAAAAAGTTTTATATAAAAGTTGCTTAGTTCAATGGGAACTTTTAATTTATTTACTTTCCGTATATACAGGGTGCTTTAAGTTAGGGGTACCGATGTGAACTTTGAAATTGTAAATGGAACACCCTATATTTTTTACATATTTAGATTCTCTGTGTTAAAATAACAACTTTTGTAATGAAACTTTTTCAAAATTTTGCATAGTTTAGGAGTAAATTGAGGATATGTAGTTTGTAGCATGAATTTACCCAATTATAAAATTAATTGCTAGATTTAAAATAATCATAATTTAAAAGTAATTTTTAAATTTTTTACATCACAAGGGTTGTCCTGAATAGTTTCTATTACTAGTAGCTCCTATTTTTATACGGGGTGCTTTTTTTTCAGGGGTCCCTCGGTCATATTTGAAATACCAGAAACTCGATTATTTTCAATGGGACACCCTATATATTTTTTTCTAGGTAAACTCCCTAATAAATTTCCTATCAATTGACTAAAACCCTTTATTGAAACAATTTAACAACAAAAATAGATATAAATATATAAATAATTTTTCAACAAATTCTACAATAAATTTTATCCATCATGTAGTATATCCGGTTTTCAAAGTTCGAATTGCATTTCTCTATGGAATCCAAATAATTTAAAGTATGTTTTTCACAATTTTTGCTTTTGTAAACTCACTATTGTAATTTTTAATACGTTTTATAAAAAATCGATTGATAAGTTAGGAGTCCTAGTAGGCCAGGGATTGTGTGGCAACAATAGTTTTTTTTTATAATTATTATTATGAATCAACGCGGCTATGCTTAGCGGACAAAACATGTTTCATATGTTTTAATTTGACAGTTAAGAATGCTAAGGAAATATGTTTTACGTGCATTTCGTTTTTTGAGTAGGGTTCTATTAAGAAATAGTGTTTTACTTTATGAATGTTACATTAAAGACAACAGGCTGGCTTTAAGAGAATTACGAAACCGTTTTCCAAACCATAGAATTCCGAACAAGAAAATATTTAATCGAATTATTTCGGATTTGTTTGGAAAAGGGGCTATTGCTAATAAAAAAAGAAATAGATCATGATCAGTTTTGACAGAAGATCGTCAGTTGGAAGTTTCACTTTATTTTATTGAAAACCCAGAAAAGTATTGAAATCATGCTACTAGGGACTTAAAGATGAACAAAAATAGTATTCGCAAAGTTTTTGCCTTTTTAACACTTAACATATGCAGATTTTGAAGAAAGACTAAATTTTTGTAGCAACATGATGGAAATGCAATTAGAAAGTATTTTGGACAGACGAAGCCACGTTTAGTACAAGTGGAATGTTCAACCGGCGAAATTGTCACTACTGGTCTAAAAGAAATTTAGCAAGGGTAAAAAAAAATTAAAAAACAAAGCCGAAAAAGCGTTAATGTTTGGTCCGCCATTATTGGGCCCAATATTTTCAATGGTTTTATGAACAGTCGAAGGTATAGGCAAATGTTGGAAATCATTCAAACATTGCCCGCGCACATTCAAGAAAGTATTATTTTTCAACAAGATAGCGCACCGTATCACTGCCCTGAAGTAGTAATAAATTTTATTACGACTGTATGCAATAATAGCACCATCCCCTGGCCCCCAAGGAGTCCCGATTTGTCCCCATTGGATTTCTTCCTGTAGGGTACATTAAAGAATCGGGTCTACAAAAGTCGAACCAACAACATTGAAGAACTTAAACAAAAAATTAGAGACGAACTTGAAGCATTAAATAATTCAGATGCCGTAAAGAATGCAATATGTTGAGAAATTTTCTCCGCAATGGTTTAAGTGATTTACCTCTTGATTATCGTCGCTTAATTTTTCAGTTTTCAACATGATGGCTGTACGGCCCATTATTCTCGTATTGTTCTTGACTGGTTAACTCGCGGATTTGGAGATAACTGAATTGACAGAAGTGGTCCAGTTTTATGGCCCCCAAGGAGCCTTGACTTGACAGTTTTAGATTTTTATTTGTGGGGGCGTTTAAAACAAATTGTTTACAAGGAACACTTACCTAATAATGTGGAAATGTTAAAAAATCGGATAGAGATGCTATTGCATCTTTAACAATTCAAGAAATCAGCAACAGTTATAAGGAGCTACGACTTGAATTGAATAGTGTACTGAGAGGGGTGGTGGGTTAATCGAATAGTTAAAAATTTGTTCGTTATAAATCAAGCACAAATCTTTATTCCTTTGGCCCTTTTTTTGTAAAACTAAAAACAAAACTTTAACGTTTTCGTTTTAACGTAATGTACGTAAAATAGCGGGCGAAACCAACTTACTCAAATCTGGGTGAAATTTGGCAAGTGTCCATTATTTTGAATTTCTTACATTTTTTCTTAATAAAATTTTTTGATATCTCTTTCAAAAAGGGCAGATTACATAACAATATTTTACACATCTAGTTACCACGGGTGCGTCCTAAACATGAATACATTTAAAATTGGTTGCTTTTAGGTATAGAGAACTCTTACATCAAATGAAAAACAATTCGAATGACTATCGGTTAAAGTTGTTAAATACAGAATATCCTGTTTAAATTAATAAAATTATGCAGCTGCACGTCTAAGTCAAATTCAGCCAGATTAGTTGAGTACCCTGTATGTTGTAATAGAAAATTTGCATTTTAGCCGACAACCTAATATGATTACCACGTATGCCGCAGGTGCATGTTGATGTGTTGTACATAACCACAACATAGATGATTTTCTTGTTCACGCTTGCAAATTAAGAGTTCTTTAAATATTTCAAAAACGAAAAGAGATGGGTATAGGGAACATTACAGAAACTTTACTTTATTTTATCCGTAGAATCAAAAAACTGTCAAATACAGGGTACTCCGTTTAAAAAACATAACTTTGATATAAACTCTTATTTTTGCATCACCCTGTATAATCAGTATTATTTTTAATTTGTAGTGTTATAGGGCCTATATACCCTAGTTAAGAAAAAAACTTCAGATCTTAAGCCATTTGCATTACAGAGACCGACGCGTATAGGATGAACCACCCGCATTTCAAATACTTTCAAGGAACCCCTGGAAAAAACACCCCGTATAAAAATAGGAGCTACTTATAATAGAAAGTATTCAGGACTACATATCCTTAATTTACACCTAAACTATGCAAAATTTTGATAAAGTTTTATTACAAAAGTATATTATTTTAACACAGAGAATCTAAATATATAAAAAATATAGGGTGTTGCATTAGAACATACACATACACCTCACAGTATAATCAATTTTAATTTTAAATATATTCTTTTATAACATCGTGTATTAATTTTATTACCATTTATTAAGGGCCCATGAAACTTTGTGCTACAGGTCCCGCGTAGTCTTAAACAGGCGCTTATTACGTCCTAAACCCTTTAAAATACAAAGGTATGTTTCTAGCAAAAAATCATTGCTTCCGATAGACGGAGAGATTGGCTTAACAACCTTTACACATTCTTAAACATTCTATCGGTGCAGTAACTTATGTTTAGTATGGAAAAAAAAATTCATAAATACACAATTATCCATACCAATATAATAAAATCATATATCACTGAATATTAATAATAAAATGATGACTGTTATGTGATATTAAGTAATTAAATTATATAATAAGTCATAAATTTGTACATCTGTGACCTATACGCTCTTGATTTTGTTTAAATTATAGTTACATAACTGAAAGAAAATCTGATTTATGCCTAAATAGTCATTAAATTTTAAATCTATTAATAATGAAGAAAAAATATATATTAAAATTTAAATAAAATGCAAATAAATTTTTTAAGTGTTGAGAAGTTAAGTCATGTGTGCAAAATAAACTGCATGGTATGTGTAAAATTGTAAGGTTAGATGCAACCAGTTCAATAAATTTTAAGAAGTTTGAAAAAAAAAAACATTTAAAAATCAAAAATGTAGAATAAGTAATTAAGAAACCCTATAATTAACATTACGATAATTTAAACTGTCAGTCAAAGTTATTATACATAGTGGCAAAAACTGAATTGTAAACCACGTGTTTAGACCATCTGTGTATAAAAACAACAAAAATTAATAATACTAAGCACGCGACATAATTACGCCATTTATAAACGTTAGGGATCCTCGCCACGCTTTTATACACTTTACAAAACCATACCGAGTTCTCACAAAAAAAAAGGTTATAATTAACATCACTTGACGATGAAAAAATGCAAAAAATTTACTATTCATCCTAAAGCCGAGTTCCTAACTTTTTTTCACTATACGTTGTAGTTTATGGATGCTGAAAAATTCCAAATAAACAAAAGAATTTCTGTCTTTCGAAATAAATTAATTGTCTAGCCTTTAATTGACTTGAAAAGGTTTTTGTTAATTCGTATTTAAATAAAATGTGTCTGTATGTGTTTCGAAATTAAATCATTTCCAATCTTAATTGTAATCACGATCTTTATTAGAATAAAGTTATTAATCATTGTCGATTATTTCGTGAAGGAAAAACATTTAAGAAAATTAACAGTATATTTATTATATGGTTAATCATTTGATTTTTCCATTCAGTCAACTTTGGTTTTTATATTTATTTAAATTTAAATACATTTTTGTTAGAAGTGGTCATCATTTATCACGTTAACGAGAATGGATTGAATGTCGTTTTAGTTAGATGATTTTTTTTTTGTAAGATTAGTTTGTATAAATGGCATATTCACGAGGCAAATTTTTCGAATGATGTATTATAATACAAAGCTTTATAAAATAATTATGTACATGTATTGTGTATAATAATTATGTACATGTGCATATACACAGGTACGCCACTGCGTGCTGCAGTTTTTGCGAAATTAAAATGCGAAACGACAGCGAGTGCGATTTAAAGCGATTAATGTATTTATATCTCAACTAAGAGTAGTTTGTTAAACATGATTTTTGTTATATAAAACAGATTCTTAGTAATGGAGATTTTAAAGAAAATATTGTTGTAGCCCAGCATTTAACAACTAGATGGATAGAGAGGGAAGACCTAAAAGTCAGTCCTCAAAACACCTTCATAATTCCTTTCACGCAAAGGGGGAACCTAGAAGACCTAGGACCTCTCGTTCTTGGTGGCGAAGCAATCAATATGTCGGGAGACGTAAAGTATTTGGGAGTTATTTTAGACTCCAAACTTACCTAGAACCAACACATTGAGAGAATTATAGGACAATCGGAAATTACCCTTGCGCTAGTTAGGTGCACTTATGACAAAATATGGGGTCTGAGAGCAAGTATGGTGCACTGGCTATATACAAGGGTAGTCAAACCGGCAATAACCTATGCGGCTTTGGTGTGGTGACCAAAGGTTAAGCACGAAATCGCTTACCTGTTTAGGAATTACAGGGGAATAAGAACCACGCCTACCGCTGCAATGGAAGCCCCATTGAACCTCCCTCCACTTGATCTGGTGATTAGGGGGGAGGCCAGATTGGCGCCATATAGATTTCCGAATTCACAGAGCATACGAGCTTAATTGACAGCAATGCAGGCCACGTACTTGATATGAGAACGGACCATATGCCGCCAAAACATCTCGTTGCTACACTCATTGAGGTAATAATTCAGTATCGAATGGACTGTAATGAACAGGGACACAAAATATCACACCTGACAGTCTAATTTGGTACACACACATGGTTCAAAAACCGAGACGAGTGCTGGAGCGGACATACACGGTGTGACGCCAAGGCAAGGTATCACTATCCCTCTGAGCAGGTACACCACAGTTTTCCAAACGCGATACTTCGATGTGCGCGGTAAAACAATAAAAGGTCCTGCAGTGGAAGGCGTATCTATATCTTTTCGGACAGCCAGGCGGCTCTTAAAGCAATAATTTAAACTTTACTGAAAAATTTTAATTGTTTTTCAATAAATTTATAGATGCATTTTTGGTAGTGTTTCCTGTAAAAAAAATTTCTTGTGTTTGTGATAATAACATTAATTGGTTTTGCGACGATTGAAAAAGATTACGTAATCAAATGCAGTACATTAATATTTTATACCGAGTTAATAAAACGAATGAAATGAAATACTTGCGAAATACTGTCCTTTTTAAGTACAAAAACGCTATCAAACTAGCTAAACGCACGGCTTATTTTAAATTCCAGTAACAAAATAAAAACTGCGTAGAGAATAGTTTTAAGAATGTTTCTATCCCCGAACAGCCAACAATTGATTCGGAGGAATGTAATAATTATTTTGTTCTTTCATCAAATAAGTCTCTAAAAGTTTCTGCTGAAAATTTTAATCTAAAAAATATTGTTGATATTGTAACTAAAATGAATCAAAACAATTACTTTATATTTGATTCTATATCAGTAATTGTTGTTAAAGATATTATTCAATCTCTTACAAGTAGTAATACAAGAGATTTCTATGGTGTTTCCGCTAAAGTGGTTAAATTTAGTAGCAGTATGTTAGTAAAACCTCTTACTAAATTAATCAACTTATCATTCGAATATGGTGTCTTCCCTGATAAGCTTAAGATAGTACGAGTCTTCCCACTTCATAAAAAAGGAGATATTAACGATCCCAAAAACTATCGGCCCATATCAATATTACCAATTATTTCTAAAATTTTTGAACGTGTGATATACATTCAAATACGTTTCTTTGAATTTGACACATCATTTTCTAAACAACAATTTGTATTTCGCAAAGGACAAAATACTTTAGATGCAGTTAGCACACTTCATTAACTGTACTTTAGATTGTTTTGAAAAAGGTGAATTTTCTATGGCTTTGTTCTTAGATTTTGCTCGAGCTTTTGATGGTGTGTCACATGAGGTTCTAGTTAAGAAATTAAGACAAATTTATAATTTTGACACTCTTAATTAATTTACTCTTACTTAAAAAACAGACGCCAGGTCGTAACAGTAAATGATAAAACATCAAATTCTCGTTTATTGACTGTGAGAGTTCCGCAGGGATCAATATTGAGACCGCTACTATTTTTAATATTTATTAACGATTTACCACCTTATTTGTCTAACACTAATCAATGTCTTCTGCATGAAGATGACACCACATTAATTATTACTGATAGTGACCTTAAAAAAGTTTTAGACAAGGCCCAAAATGCTATAAACACGGCTGAACAGTGTTGCCAAAATAATCTTTTAATTTTAAATAAAAACAAAACGATACGAGATGAATTCAAATTTCCAAAATACTCCACCTCTAATGTGGTCGAGGTTATATTAGTGGGCTGCTCAAATAATCGCCATCTTTGTGCGTTTATACGTTGCGCCTGAACATATTATTGCTTTCTTAATACATTATGAAATAAATTGGTATTAAAAAAAATTTTAAGTTAGTAGATACTTACTCAAAAGTTAATTTTGAAAGTAAGTAAGTAAATGAATACTTGTAGTGAAAATTGACGGCTGCTGAAAAATTATCCGTCTAGATTCTGAACGAAAAAATTCAGTTTCACTAAAGAGTTTCTATTTATTAGAAATCATTCATTAGTCATCATCAAGCATTGCTGCAGGACCTGTGTTCGTAAAAAGGAAAATTGTGACCTTTGTCTAACTCCCTAATCACCCTTCCGTCTGAAACAATTTTGTTGAGTTTTAGAATTTTGCGTAAAAACCCATTGGCGAGAGTAACATAAAAAGTTTGGTTATTGTTTCGATATACAATATGGCGAGTTTAGTGTTTTACAACGGATATATAAATTTCTACACATTTAAAGCATTTAATCAAATTGAAGAAATGATCGTACATGTATAATAGCTTTATATTTAAAAAGTTCAGTAACGTTAAAGTTAGATAAGCTTAATACGTTACTAGTGACGATATACTGTAAAAAAAGTACGTAAATAAGAAAAAATTATAGTAGATATAGAAACTTTAAGGGTGCAATAATATAGTACTAATTTTGTAAATAGCCAGTTAATTGTGTATTAAGCTATTACATGCATAAACATCAACAGTAGAGCGAGTGCTGTTCATACAATTACCGGTAAGTTAAACCCTGCGTAGTGCCATAAGTTGTGCTTATAAATAAAGGAAACTTCTGTATTTGAGTCACACCTTTGAGATTAAATTGGAAAGAAAACATCGCATAACAGTTGGTTGCAGTGTCGAGATAAGGATTAGGAGAATAAAGAAGATTATTATTTTGTTTGTGAGTGGCCTAGTAATAATTGTCTAATTTAGATTTACAGTTATTAGTTCCAAATCCCAATTAAAAAATTGTTATTCATCACTCCCAAATTATTGTCATTAGAATTAATCGGTAGGGCTAGATAATAAGGTTGGAATTATATTTACGTTGCTGTGTATTCATTACATTGTACTATTTTAATAGATGTATTGTCCTAACACTCTCTTTCCTTTTTAATAGTAATGATCTTTAATAATTTACTCTTATATAATACTCAAATAACGATTTAAAGATCAACAATTATTTAATCTCTTCATCTTAGTTCTTTTTTAAAAAGGAAAGTTATATAAGGAATTGTAATATAATTTCTGGAAAATGTATTTTTCGTTTGTTTTGATAATTTGAGATGATCAGATTTTAGTCAAGCTTCGTCAAAATTTGGTGACATCCATTTTGTATTTTATTATAGTGATGCACAATTCAACGTTTGTGGCTAGTGGTGTTATTAAGCCAGTAATTATATCCGCACTATTGGAGTTCAGTAAAAAATATTAATTATTAAAAGAAAAGGTTTGTAATTACATTCGTTATTAAAGGAGATGTTCACTCACAATTGATGCGCAGATATAAATTATGTCGCGAATTGACTCAAATTTGAGAGTTTAAAGCTTAATAAATGTTTGGTTGAGACTATTATGGTTGCTTTGAATTACAGTAAACCAAATTTTGAATCCAGATAAAATAAGGCTCATATTTTATACACAAGGGGTAGTTTTTGAAAGCTGAGAAACATATGTGCTGCTGTTTGTACTGTAACGGTATTCCAGAATTTAGTGCTATTGTCTATTTATTTGATATTGATGCAAACTTTATGTAGCGTTATGAATATTTTTAAACCTTTATGCCTGCAAAATTAACTTAACGAGTGTGGTTTATTATCTTGGATGCAAATAAATTTAATAAATTTATTAAAACAAATCCTAGTATATTTTTGAAATATAAGACGAACTTTGTTTGAAATTAAGTTAGTGATCTAAAGAGTGGTCCTTTATATTGTTTTGTATAACCCTTTGGATTTTTAACATCTAGGCCAAGACCTTTTAGCTGATCGTAGTGGCGCCTTATGACATACACTATTGATTTTAAGGTTATTTTAGAGCAATATTGTAGATATTTTACATCTTGATAAAACCCACGACCTTCTGGGTTGAGTTTCGGCGGCAATCTGCCTACGTAACACCTAGGAATGATTGATCGTGTAACAATATACAAAGTAGCGAAATATTAAGTTATAGTTTTTTTTACAAGTCATGATGTGTATTGTTGTGTAAATAATCTTATGTTACGTAGAACCCGGTTGATAGAAAACAATCTTAATTGTTTTCGCAGTAGCATATACATTTTTTAAGTTAGGAAGACATTTATAGTTTCGCCAGGAAACGCGTTAATTTATTAATAGTTCGTTTTCGCGATTTTAAATTGTTGTGGTGTAACGTTTAATAGTAATTTCTGCCACCGTCCAGGCATAGGAAAGGGTGAAGTGTATAGATTAATTACGGCAACGTTTACAAACAAATAAGGGACGTGAAATTTAATAAGTGTTGTTAAATCAAAGCGAGTAAACGATGTAAGTCACATATGTTTGAAAATTAAGCTACTGCTAGTATTTATAAGTTGTAGCCGGAATTCTAGTATCATCGTAATATTGTAAAAGAACTGTGTAATCGTAATGTGATTAAGCTATGTGCTGGAAATCGGGTGAATGCAATTTAAGTACATTTTTCCATGACGTTTGTTTGGCGCCACTCCTTACAAAGTCGTCAATTAATTCATCCATCACTTGATTTCATTCTTGCATTTTAAAAGATTTGTTTTAATTAAATTTAAATATTAATCAGCTGTTTATTGCTTTAAATAGCTTATTTGTTTTGAAGTTCTAAGTTTTCATCAGAAAATAGTACACACGTGTACGATATAATTTTACCTTGACGCTATTGTTTTATATTCTTGATGTGTTTGGGTGACTCAATTAGTTTTTGTACATTTAAGGTTATTTAAGTTGTTGAATGATCAAGGCAATTTGAAAACATTTGGAGCGACCCAGAATACTCATTAACAAAACTATGGTAAGTTAAGAATGTGAAGTCGTTGGTAGTTATTCACAATGCAAGTATCAATTGTTTCCGGAAACGCGTATTTCTTATATTCGAATCAAAATATACTGCAGATTACCAGAAAGATACCAATCTACAGAGAGATCATACAGCTTAATCATTCACCTCAAAAAATATAACATTAGACAAAATATTGTTAAAGCCAGAAATCCTAGGTATTACAGACTAATGCAAGAAAAAAACTTTAACAAAGGGCATTTAGAAGATGGACCCATGCAAAAACAAATGCATAGAAAGGAAGTTTTCTTAGCCTATCGACACAACCCGTTAGGATTGCGAATTACAGACCTATACACATTTACATGCTTCCATAGATATAGTAGATCCGCTGACAGTAACGCTAAAATCACGTCAGATTTCGGTAGTTATTTTCAATCGAGAAATCTAGATATAAGATATGTGTAAATACTGAAAATGTTTACTTAAAGTTATCTATTGTTTTATATTTAGTTTCTATCACTCAAATAGATTAAATCTAGTTTTATATTAACCGTCGTTCCAGAAACGTTGAGTATTTACTTAAAGTTGCTCTCTTGTTTTCCTGAAGGTTTCAATACCTGACAGTCCTTTTAGAATTTATTTCGCTAAAGTAAATTTTCCTGTTTATGTTTTGCTGAAACCCGCTGCTAGGGTGTTCCGGTTAACCTGAACTAGTCTTTGAAGCTCCCATAATTTCAAACGCCCTGTCTTGCGCGATATTCAGGAAGGCGTCCCTTTACGTGCTTCATAACATCCAAAGTCGTCACCATGCATTAGAAGTGTTCTTTAGTTTAGGTTTAAAGTTAGTTAGCTGACGTTAATGTTTAAATTAATATTAAATTAATTAATTAAAGTGGCATGGCGTCACTGGTTTAATGAAAGAAATGTAAATATTGAAAATTCTACGGAAAGTAAATTAATAGTTATGGCAAGTTTAATTTACACGATATTCATTTATTATAATTACATTTATTATTTTAAAGGCCCTGAGAAGTTTGAATATTTTTCGGATTTTGACGCTTTAGTTATTCTTAGAAGTACGCAAAGTTTTAAAATGTAAATGAAAGTTGTAGCAATGTTTTGTAAATGAAAATAGGGATTGTTGTGTCTATCTTTGGAAGAGACTGGAAATTTCCAGTACAGTGTCGGTATATTCAAAAGAGAATAAAATCTAGATGCTGGATAAGTAAGTTTTATTATCGCACATTGTAGCATAGTTTAGTTTTAAGGTTTACAATGTTACGGTATTAATGTCATTACTGCATTTGCATTTGAGGTGCAGACGTAATTGTTGGTTCGTTTCGGTACGTACTAGTCGTGTGTGATTCTTTGGCGAATGGGATTAGCTCGGAGAGATCGGAATAGTAATTTCTTTAGATTGAAGCGAATAGAAATTAATCGACAGGCATAATACGTTGAAGACGTGTTAAGATGTTTTCGTCCCGATACAGTTATGGTAACGAAACCACCCTGTTTACGAGTATGATTCCAATTAGAATTGAATTTTATTCTGAGTAAACGTTAGTTTCTCTAAGTTCAGGCTAGCGTTTTTTCTAGGCCCGTGAGGAAAGTTTATTATAACTTAACCATAAATTAAAACCTTCTAATAGGCAGCCATGTTTTTTAATATGTCAATTTAGGTATATTTTCAAATTGTAAGTAAAATTGCCTTGTTGCCTCATTTCCATATTAGAAAAGCGCTTTTGGAGATCTAAAATAGTGATAATTTTACGGTTGTGTAATATTTGTTTTCTTTATTACGATTGTTAGATCTAAGCATACAACCCTGACATGATTGACAGGTATCACAAGACTAATTTGAATGCAGAAGTTAAGGGTTGAGTTCCTATTTTAACAGTGAACATACTAATTATACAGAACAGGGGAAGAAAGTATCCAGATAACGTTTTATTAATGCGTTTTTATGAACATACAGGGTGCGATCAATAAGTTTACGACGAGTCGTATGCTTCAAAATTTTATTAAGCTTTGGATAAATTTATTATTAAGGGTACTTGAACTTAAATATTTTCAAAATCGAATCGACAAAATTTAACGTATTCTGTTAAAGTGAAAATGTGTTTCAACTTGAGTTGTATATGGTTTTATTGATTCTATCTTCCCCAGTCAGGTAGAATTAACTTAACACCTCGCCTAGGACTATTTTTTTAAGAAAAATTTAAGACTGCATGGTGGCGCATAGAGACAATTTTTCTTGGATTGAATTTTGTTATTTGTTGATTTATGGCAAGTGTAAGGTGTTTGAAACTAGATTTCAATCATTTTACGTCTTATATGGACCGAGCCCAGTTCCACTGCAGGTGGCTTGGCAACCCGCTTACCTCGGAGGGCCTGCACGACGCCTAGTGCGGTTTGATCATGTAACAACATATTGACGTCATAGTGAGCGCTTGGGGAGGGAGTCACCTTATTCGCATTCAGTACTTTCTCACAGGGTTATCCCTACATTTTGCCATTTTTCTACTTTTAGGTAAATAATTCAATCAGTAATGACAACCAGGTCGCAATTTTACAGAATACAAACTGTTACAGCACAAGACACGCCCCCAACTACGTCATTCCTATATATATATATATATATATATATATATATATATAATCTGATTCAGCACATCGTCTCAAAATCTAACCGCGTACAATAAAACGCAGTCACGTGGCAGTAACCAATTACACTGCTTTTAAACCGTTATTAATTGTTCTTAACCGTGCATCGTGTTTAACCATGGATGGTAATTATCATTCTACAAGTGGTGCCAACTTCATTAACTTAATCCTCACAAGGCCGAGTTACAAATACAAAGAAATTGTAATTCCCAAAAATCCTGAGAAAAATAGTGAGGAGCTGAAGGTAAGCAAGACTGACGCGTGCAGTGTTATCTGATTTCAGTATAAAAAAATAGCAACGACAGTGCATTAAAACCACTAAGATTCAGTAACAAACGTACACTTTCACTAACACTTGCGCATGCAATACCATATTACAGTTTTTTTTTGCACCTAGTCTGGTAATAAGAAATTAATTGAAGATGATCCTAAAAAAGAGTCGTTACTTTTAAGGACGATCGAGCAGAGCACTAATCCATTTTTTTGAGTAAATCCCGAGCGCTGACGGGTGTGGGAGCAATCGACTTTGCTACTGTTTTTGGCAAGTTAATGACATGGTTAAGCACATGACTACTATACAGGAGATTGAGTGTTGGCCCACAAAAATTCAAAAAGGTAGTACATTCGTTCACATCGCGTTTTATCAGCACAATGTAAGCACTTTTGTAAGTAGTTTGAGCATAAGGTAATTTGCTTTTATTTTAAGGGGGCTGGGTGTCGATTTAACTCCTCGTAAAAACAATCCAAGGGTCAATTCCTTAACAATATAACAGCGCGACGTAATTGCCTCTCTCATGTGCTCAATTTCTGAATATTAAAGGCAACCTATGTAAAAATGTAGCACAACGTAAGCAGTTTCAGATATAGTTTGGTACAAGTTACTTTCTTCAGTTTGAGAGGAGTGAGTGTCAACTTAGCTCCTCCTCACGAAAAATCTAAATAGGCACTATTCTAATGCAGTGCAATTTGAAATTTTATCAGTACATTTCAGCATAACGTAAGGACTTATAGGATTGACTTGAGTACAAGCTAATTTCTTAATTTTAGGAGGGTTGAATGTCGACTTAGCCCCTTCTCAAGAAAAATTTAAATAGGCACTATACTATTGCAGCACAATTTGAAATTATTTCAGTACGATGTAAGTAAGCATTTTTGTAAGTAATTTGAGCACAAAGTAATTTTTTAGGTGGCCCAAACCAAAACGCTGCAGGAGTGATGATTGCGACCAACGAAATAGTATGGGACGATTATGAAGTGAGGAAATGCTGGCAAGAATATTTCGGAAAGCTGTACAGTAGTAAGGAAAGTAAGACTGAATGGTTAAATAAGGAGAATGTAGAAGGAATGGTGAATGAAGGATATTGGGATAAATGAGGTAGAGAGAGTGGTAGGAAGGTTGAAAACGACAAGGGAACAGGCGTAGATGAAATCACTGGTGAAATGCTAAGTATGGGGGTGCAAATCTTATACGACGAATGGGTGAATTATTCAATGTATGCCTATGTGTGGAAAAGGGTCGAGGGATTGGAAGAGCGCGATCATTATAACACAGTATAAGGGTAAGGGGAACAAGGGAGACTTCAAGAACTACAGAGAAATAAGTTCGTTCAGTGCATCTGGTAAACTACTTAGAAGAATACTGATTGATAAAATACGACAAAAAATACAAACTAAGATTTGGCATTTGCAGAGTGGCTTCATGATAGGGAGAGGATGTGTTGATCAGATGGTTGCCCTCCAGCACGTGATCGAAAAGTGTTTAAGTGTAGAAAGGAAGCTGTACTGTGTGTTTGTAGATATGGAGAAAACATATGACAGAGTGAATAGGGAGAATCTGTGGGAAATATTAAATGAATATGACGTAAATAAAGGTCTAATAAACGGAATAAGGGCGGTTGTCGGGCATGCGTTAGGGTGAGAGGAGGTATGAGTGAATATTTTACTATTGAGCAAGAAGTGTGACCGATACAAATGGTGTAAAGGATGGTTACGTGGATGTACGAGTTGTGGTGTATGCAGATGACACAGTCTTATTAAGTGACAGTGCAGATGGACTACAAATTGCTCTGAGGAAGTTTGATACAGTCAGTGAGCGCATGGATCTAAAGGTAAACGTGGACAAAACTCAAATTGTGGTTTTCAATCGGGAAAGTGAAAAGGAGAGTAGGGTATTTACTCTGCAAAATGAAATTATGGAGTAAGTGGACGAGTTGATATATCTGGGTAGAATGTTTACTGCAGATGATACAATGGATGGTGAGATTGGACGAAGGGTCAATGCTGGAAGGAAAGTGCTTGGAAGTACGTGGACGATACTGAGAAACAAAATTTTGAGCCTAGCTGCGAGACGAGCAATCTATAGTACTGTATGGAAGTGAGACATGGATATGTCCTGAGAAGCACATGTGGTAAAACGAGAAGGGATAAGATAAAGAATGAGTATACAATGATGGAGTGTGGCGAGGAAAAGACGATGATGTATAGGTAAAAAAGTAGTACACTACGTCGGTTTGGTTTTTGAGAGAATGAACAACGCAAGATTAACGAAGCAAATATATGTGGGTTAGCTTAGAGGTAAGGCCGGGCCTGGTGCCACGCGTAAAACTTGGCTGGATGTAGTAGAATGTATGATAAGATAAGGAGTTTTAAAAATAAAAGGACATGGCAGAGATAACGTATGAATCTTGCGGAAGCTAGAGAGGTATGCAGAGATAGGAAAGCATGGAGAAAGATTGTGAATGAAAAATAAATAAGAGGCAAGAATTGTTTTGCCTACCCCGCAAGAGAATAGCTTGAAGATTATGTTATGTTCGATGACGGATACTTTATAATATAGAGATTATATTATGTTATGTAATTTTTTATTTTAGGATGAATTTGAAATTTCAACAGCACAATGTAAGCACTTTTATAAGTAATTTGGGCACAAGGTAATGGAACGAACTTTGTAACTATGTTAGCACATTGCAGGACAGCATAAAGAATTATAGGTTTGATCTGAGTACAAGCTAATTTCTTAATTGTTAGGAGGGTTGAATTTCGACTTAGTTCCTCCTCCAGAAAAAGCTAAACAGGCACTATACTATTGCAGCAGTAATTTTATGAGCACAATGTAAGCAAAGCACTTTTATAAGTAATGGAGCACGTTTTGAAATTATATCAGCACATGGCAGCATAACAGAAAGCTAAGTTTGACTTGCCTACAAGCTAACTTTTTAATTTTAGGATGGTTGAATTTCGACTTAGTCCTTCCTCAAGAAAAACTTAAACAGACACTATACTATTGCAGAACAATCTCAAATATGATCAACACGATGTAAGGACTTTTAGAAATAGTTTGAGCACAAGGTAATTATTTTATTTTAGGGGAGCTGGATGTCTACCTAGCCCTTCGTCAAAAAAAATTTAAGGGCATCCTTAGCACAACATAACGACTTATAGGTTTGACTTGAGTACGAGTTAATTTCTTAATTTTAGGAGAGTTGAATGTCGACTTAGGTCCTCCCCAAGAAAAATTTAAATAGGAACTATTCTATAGCAGCACAATTTGAAATTTTATTAGCGTAATAAAGATATGAGCATAAGGTATTTTTTTTATTTTAGAGGGACTGGGTAGCAACTTAGCCCCTGGAACTTTGAAGGGCACTTTATTATATCAGCACATTGCAGCATAACGTAAGGACTTATAGATTTGACTCTAGCTGCAGCACACTACTAGCACAGATAATGCGATATATAGAGTGGGGCCAAAAGTCTGGAAACGCCCAATTATCTCGCAAAATTGCTAGTCCGGATTGTACAAAATTTGGGACAAGCCTTTTTTTGGATACGGAGATTCAAGATTTGACATTTGGAATGTTGCCAAATTTGCCCTTTCCCTGATATCATTAGTCACTTTGGTTTTTTAAATACATCAGCCTGTATATGCAGTCATTATTGGAATCTTCTCTTCTGACAGGAGTTTGATGTGTTTTGAAAAATTCGGCAAAGTAAATTGTTCCTCTGATAAATAACGAATTACTATTCTAATGATGAGAGGGTACGGCGAGAGAAAAGATCTTATAGTGAAGTAGCCAACTTATTCAACGATACTTTTCCTAATCGTTCTCCTATCCATAAGGCGACGGCACAAAAAACTGTAAAGCGCTTTGAGACCTCTGGAGGAGTAAAAGATAGATACCCATCAGGTAGACCAAAAACAGTTACAAATGGCAACAAAAATTTGGATATAATGTAGAGTTTCGTTGAAGATCCATATACATCCTGACGCAGGGTTGCATAATTACATGATATAGGTTATTCTTCAGTCTTATGTGTATTACATAAGAATAAATTTCAACCATACAAAATTCATTTATTGTAAGAATTAAGTGAAGATGTCTTCGACCGTTGATTAGAGTTTACTGAGGTAATTATGGATAGAATTGAAAATCACGGAAATATCGTTAACAACATATGCTTTCCGACAATAAACTTTTACCCTGTGTGGTAGAGTAAATCGACATAATTTAAGGTACTGGAGTGACGTAAATCCACACTGGATGCGTGAAAACCATACTCAAAAACCACAAAAATTAAATGTATGGTCAGGTATAGTGGGTACTCAGTTAATTGGGCCGTTCTTTATCGAAGGAAATTTAACGTCAGATAAGTACGAAATGCTACTTAGAAATGAAATTGTACTTACACTGAGAAACTTGTGGAGTCAATTTTAATTAGATATGGTTTCAGTAAGATGGAGCTCCAACATATTTTGGTGTAAAGGTTCGGCGTTATTTAGAAGAGATATTTCCAGGACGATGGATTGGTAGACGAGGTAGTATTGAATGGCCTCCCCGTTCACCTGATTTCAATCCTAAAGATTATTTTTATTGGGGATACTTGAAAAATTCAGTTTACAAAACTAAACCGGCTAAAGCAACGAATTATGGATGAATCACTAGAGAATTATGGAGAAATGTGGTAGACGCACTCTATCATCGATTAGGGTACTGTAAGCTCACAAATGGAGCACATTTTGAACACTTGATTAAGTAATCATTACGTTAAAAATCTTTCAATTGTTACGTTTTAATGCAGTTGAAAATAGTTTTTATTAAAAAAATTATTGGGACAATCAGGCGTTGCCAGACTTCTGTTTTATGTATTTAGGACCTTCTAGACTACATAAAATCATAAGTGTTTAGCGTCCCCCAGGTACCCTATTTTGAAAAGTGTAATTTGAACTTACTTGCAATAATGCAAATTTAAGAACAAAACAATCGCTCAGTGATTTATCTTGACTTGACTAACAATAATGTTACCATTACTCAAATTAATTACCTGTGTTATTTTGACTTTCCTGGTAATAATTAAAACATTAGAATTTATTTACATGTCTGATTTTAATTACTCGCAAACCTCAAATCTGATCAAACGAAGTGGTCGTCTAGTGGTAGGTACGTTGTGCTATCTGAATTAGATAGGCTGGATGAAGTAAGTGTTGCATCATGTGGGGCAAGTAAAAAAAAATGAAACTACTCAAATTAAAGTCAACGAGCTTTGCGCAATGGTGGTTCAGCCCGTTAACATACTATTGTGGGAGAGGACCACCAATAAAACTAATTTTATTCATAAATAAGTAATTGCACAAGTACATCAATAAATCAAATAACACAAAAAACAAACAATGAAATCAGGTTAAAGTGCGTACAAAATTATAAGATTTAGAGAAAATAAACAAAAAGCAGTTTAATTACACAGAAACAGAATAATAAAAAAAAGAAACCCACAATTGTGTCATAAATAATCAAAATAAAAATCATAATATCAAACATGCGGCTCTTTAAAACCAATCATGCCGGTCTTTAAGTAAATAAGCACATAAAACAATTACGGTACATATAAAATACAACAACCGTAAAATTGCATAGGTGATAATAAGGTAAAGGCAAGGACAAAAGAAAACAGACAAGGAACTTACACGTACACGATTGTTTAGTGACTACTAAAGCACAAAATACACACGTAATTACAATAAATTATATATAAAGAGAAATTAGTTCGCAGGCAAACAATCCTACTTAACTACTGACAAAAAAAAACTCATTAAAACAAATCCTTACAAGGGTAAGTTATAAATAGATCACAACAAAGTGACCGATATATAAATTTGAGGGCGTTAGAAAAATACAGCGCCCCTTTCTCAGGTTGCACATTCATCTATACAACAATAAAAACAACAAAAAAGATTCGTGGTGTTTAATGGTTATCTGCCCCGGGAGTGGGTACCCACTTGGCAATTGCCTTTTACAATTAATAACCAAAGCGGTATCATATTCCTGTTCACGAGCCCACCTCTACACAAATATAAATAAAAACAACAAACAACAATGCTAATTCACACCAATACCAGAGTGAGGAGCAGCTTTCAGCTTAAGGGGCCCGCGTGCAAACAAGATACCTTTGCAAGACAATGCTCGATTTTTAATAGGTTATCTAGGCTTGTAGAATTATTTGTTGACAGCCTTAGTTTATATAAAAATACCTACTTACACTTGAATATATTCTCTTAATCGATCACCGGCACAAATAGTTAACATAAACTGTTTAACTTCACAAAGGGTGACTGTTATTTATAGATTACTATTTGCAAAACACATTACAACTAGCACCCGAAAGAAGAAAAAACAAATTAGTGTTGGTTAATTCAAAAGAAAATGTACACGCAAGAAATATTTTAAAGACAAGCTGTTTACAATGAAGGCATTTAATTAACCAAAAATCGATCTGGCTCGATTGACACTCTAACTGTAACTGTCTTCCCCTCCGATTTCAAAACTAAAAACCTACTTTACTCCCACAATCAACCCCCGCCTTTCAAAAGTAATAAAAAGAAGAAGAAACATTAATTTACGTTGGATTAATTATTGCACATCTTAATTTTTAAGTCTCGAGTTTCAACGTACCAAACAAAGATCCCTATGGATTTACCCTATGTTCAGCCGTAATTAATCATTAGATAAATGACATTTTTACATCAAGAGCGCGGATAGGAAAATCCAATGATTCGTTACATCCCTTCAGTAAAGCAGTTTTTAAGCGTACACCTGCTACTTAAACCTCAAAACACATGTTTTTCAACCCTCAGCCAAATATTAGTTACAAACAATCCCACATTCCTTACATAAAATATATAAATAAAATATTAGCAAATTACGACTATTATCAAGATATTAAAAATCCACTAATTATCTTTTCTATAGTGGTAACTATGGCGATTTGACAACCGTTTATTACAATAATAAAATTTTCACGGCCCGCTACCTACAAGTGTTACATGTGGTTGAACTCGTATTGAAGACGAGGTTCCAATAATTATTGCATATACAGGGTGATGTATTTAAAAAACCAAAGTGACTAATAATATCAGGCAACATTTCAAATGTCAAATCTGGAATCTCCAAATCCCAAAACACGTTTATCCCAAATTTTGTACAATTCGGACTAACAATTTACGTGATAATTGGACGTTTCCAGACTATCCACTCTATATTTTTTACATTGGGGAGCCATCTCGAATGACCAAGCAAACATTTGTTGTAATCTTCAAGATTTTTAGCTTTTTTTCATTATCTACTTCTATTTAAAAATGATATTAATATTTCGACATTTTATGATTTATTATAGCAGTTGTATACTGACAATACGATAAAAATAGTTTACAATTTGTCGTTGTAATTAATTTTTTTCTAGTGTTCAAGCGACAAAAAAATGTTCAATTCCGACATATGTTAATTGAACATCTGATTTTATATTCATGTGATTAATTAAACATTTGTTAATTGACACTTGGCTAAGGCTTATTATACGTACTCCAGATTGACATTCTAAAGAATAGGTAAAGGCCAAGGTTTCCCCTTTAGGTTATTATTAGTGTTATTAAATCACGCATAGTATTATTAAAATTCTTAACACTTAATTATATTATTTGTTAATAATTCATCTGATATTTATTTAATAAAGATGAAGTTTTTGAAGGACAAGCTCGATTCAATCCAATTTCAAGAATTATTACAATTCATAATCGTTATGCAATTTTGATTTGCATAAAATTTTCTTGCACAATATAATATTCTTAATGTCAGATATACATATTTCCTTAATTGTTGTTAATACCAGGTTGTAATAGAGTTTTCTGATACATTTTCATTTTGGTTTTGTAACTTTCTAGCTTTGACGTAATAAACCATAGATCCATGTCGACATTAATAAGAATTACTGTTTAAATTACTATTATTCAATACACAATTCACTTTATCTCGTAAGACGTGAGTGAGCTTTTAAAACTAAAATATTTAAGTCGAAGGAAAATTTTCGCATCTAAAACTACACGAAATTAACATAAATTTGAAAGTATTTAAATTGTGCTCTAATTGGCTAATTTTTTAGCGGTCTAATCTTTTGAATTATGATGGAAAAAATTTATAGATTAATAACCGATTATCTATAATCATAGACTATAAAGAATTTAATATTTGATTTACTGATGTTATTTGATAACCGTGAAATTGCTACAAATTCATGAGAAAAATTAAGCTTTTCAACATATTTTATCTTTTTATAACGCTTATTTTTATTTTATTGTGTTATAATTATCGTGACGAACCGAAGGAAGTCATCGTAAATATATACCGATGGATTATCGTAATATTTACTTTAAAGTTTTGTTTATTTGGATATTGTAAGACCCAAATTTTTAGATTTATGAATTTATTGTTTTTCTGTTTATTTATGATTATAACTTGAATGCCCTATTTTTTTACTCGGTTACACAGGTTTTTCTTCGTCATACGTGAGTTAACAAGGGTTTCATTCAATTTACACGAACCTAAAGTTAGCACGGCCATTACGGCACAATCCATTGAACCTATACCATAATTTGGTGCTCATTTGTTACCGCAAAAATTTGGTGTTTTTTTTTATGATTGTAGACCTGAACAGGCTAAATAAGGCCTATCGTGCTAAAGCACTCAGGAACACTTAGGAGGATGGATAGAGGGATAATGAATTGCCAATAGATGCCTATGAACAGCTACCTTAAATTCTTCTTCTTTTTGAACTATTCATAAAATCCTAAGGTAAGTATGCACTTAAAGTTCTGGGTTTCAATGATAATATGTTTCCCATACTTTGTGTTGATAGTATTCATATCAATCACTTTATATTTTGCACCCACCTCCAAGTCTTTTACGTTCGTGAAGGATTTACAGAAAGTGCTACTGTTCTATGCAGATAGATCCATCTTTATTGATTCGAGAACGCTTATGAATTATAGTTGACACCGGAACTGTCCTATATATTACTGCATCATGATGTTAGAGGGGAGAGTGCACTTTGATAATTGTATTGATAGGCTAATCTGCATCTGATGAGGATGAACTGCTACCATCAGGAGATGCTGTCCATTTTTTACATCGTTGCAAAACTGATGCAATTGCACAGCTTTCAGTTCTTCTACAAAACATGTTCTACATATTTCCTTTAAATTTAAAACTTTTCACATATCATTACTCCTTTTTCATACTTTTCAATAGGATGTTACACTCCGCTTCACTATAATCACCTCGCCCGTAAACCGCCTCATGTTCGGCATCGAATACTAATGCTGAAAATTCTTGCTTCAAGCGTTCCACCGCTGTTCTCAGGTCAGTTGCTTTGGTCCATTGCTCTTGAGCGTATGCCATCCACATGTTTTACACAACACTCACTACCCATTACACTATTTCCTTATATTGTTACTCTAAACGACCCCCACTATGTTACATTAGTGCAGATATGAACCATCTCTTTGATTACCATACATATCTGGTTACGCGCATAAGCTACTTTCAACGATGATGCTGTCACTATACTTTTTAGCTGTAACGCGATCACCTTTTAGTGAGGACATGAACCGACCATTTTTTAGCTATGATATACAGATCAATAACCTTTGACCACACTATTTTTTAGACTTCTAAGAATTGTAATATGATGATGACATTGCAGTTTCTATTTTTTAGCTTCTGACCTTGACATACAAATTTCCCTTGTAATATGATGAGGGATGGTGACATTGCAATTTCTATTTTTAGCTTGAAGTGGAGTATTCACCTTCAATGAACTCATGACCTACTTTTTATGCATAGCTTATGAGATCGTCATCGTCGTCGTCGTCGTGACCTTCAAGTGGAGTAGACCTTGAAAATTCTATTCTTAGATTTATGATTACCTTGCAATTTCTATTTTTAGCTTTTCACCTTGACCTTTTTATATTTCTAAGAAATGTTATATGACACCACCGCAAGTCAATAACCTTTGACATTCAAAACTATTTTTAGATTTATGATTACCTTGCAACTTCTATTTTTAGCTTTTCACCTTGACCTTTTTATATTTCTAAGAAATGTTATATGACACCACCGCAAGTCAATAACCTTTGACCTTCAAAACTATTTTTAGATTTATGATTACCTTGCAACTTCTATTTTTAGCTTTTCACCTTGACCTTTTTATATTTCTAAGAAATGTAATATGACAACACCGTAGGTCAATAACCTTTGACCTTCTAAACTTCTATTTTTAGCTTTGACCTTGACCAGCTCCAACATTTTAAATCTCCCGCTTAAAGTTTGACCTTGAAAGAGCTCCAAAACCTTCCGATTTCACCACCAGAGGGCGAGTGACTCCAAAAATTTAAATCCCCCGCCAAAAACATGCTTGAGACGTGGAGCGCGTTCTGGCATAACGAGAAAACTCACTCGACCTTGAAATAAATCCCCATAAGATTTACATGGGTGACCTTGAACTGATCCAGGATCGGCCTAGTATTACTACTTTTCACATATCATAAGTGAGAGAAAAACAGAAACTAGGGAGATCATTCCAGAGTTTAGAAGCCGTGTAGGAAAATGTGGATTGCGCCCGTTTGGTACGACAAGTGGAGATTTGTACTGCGTACTGATGATGTGAATGAGCGAACCGAGTATTTCTCGCAAAGATAGCCGGAGATGGTATCAAAGAATGTAATTCACCAGCACAACAGCCGTTGTAATAACGATAATACAAAGAAAGAACTGAAACCATCCTTCTATGCTCAAGGGACTGTATGTGAGAAGTTAAGGGCGGGTCATTTATAAGCCTAATCGCTCTCTTTTGAATACGATCAACGATATCGAGAGCGTATTGGGGAGCACTAACCCAAAGGTGAGAATTATATTCCAGATGTGGCCGAATTTGGGCCTTATACAGCAGAAGGAGTTGTCGAGAGGTAAAGTACTGCTTAGATCTGTACAAAAAGCCTATTTTACGAGCAGCTGTTCTGGTAGCTGACAGAAGATGGTCAACCCATGAGAGATTTGAAGATACAGTCATACCCAACAGAGTAATAGAGTCTGAAAACGTAAGAACTGAACCATTCATACTTACAACAGAAAATGATCGATCTTTTTTGGCGGACACAAGGCAACACTGAGTTTTGTTAGCATTAAGTTCAACTAGAATATTGCTTACCCATTCGAGAATACGTTGAATGTCTTTGTTGATTGAATTTGCCATTTCAGCTTTAATTTCTTGATTTGACATAGAAGGTGGATTATCACTATGAGTAGACTGAGATGAACTACAGTGAAGAGTGCTATCGTCAGCAAAGCAATGGATGGGGTTAGTTGTTGAAGAAATAAGGTCATTTATGTACAGCAGAAAAAGTGTAGGCGCTATAACGGATCCCTGTGGTACGCCCGCGTTAATGCTAACTTCTTTTGAAATAAAGCCATCAACTACGACACGTATTCGTCTTTTATCAAGGAAACTAGAAACGCAGTTGATGAGCGTATCATTTAACCCAAACGAGGTGAGTTTGGCAAGTAAACACTTATGCCAAACTTGGTCAAATGCCTTTGAGATATCTAAAGCGACTACAACTGTTTCACCGGACTGCTCTACTGTATTGTTCCAAACTTGGGTGACATATGAAAGAAGATCGCCTGTTGAACGACTTTGCCTAAACCCATATTGGTGGTCACTAAAGAGTTTGTTAGTTTCAAGGAACGTGGGCAGTTGCTGATTGATGGCTTTTTCCATGATTTTAGACAAAATGGAAGTGATGGGTGTGCCTATCATTAATGAGAAATTAAAGGCTGTGCTTGCTTAACATGAAGTTAGCACAATCAACGTACAAGTACTTAGCTAACAATTGTATCGAAATCATTTATATGTCATAATTTGGTGCGAAATTGGTGCTACTTTTGTACCCTAAACTGAAATTTGTTACTCGTACTTTTTATAATATTTTTGGGCTTTAATTATAATATATATATATATATATATATATATATATATATATATATATATATCTACCCAACAGTTTTACACCAATTACAGGACAAAATTATAAAATTTGTATAGCGAGTAAAAAAGTACAAGGGGTGCATGTACGGCATGCCGCAAAGGACCTCTTGCGGGGACTCTTCAGAAGTCGGCGTATGCGCAGGCGTCTGAATTTGTGGACTTCGTGCAATCGCCGAAGGGTATCGGTCATTTTCGTTGGACATTTTTGTTTTGAAGGTCATCCTCGTTTTGTCGGCCATTTTTGAAACCAAATCAATTAATCAAATAAATTTTTTATATTAAAAAGTTTACCTTGAACGTACGACATGTACCGGGTGGCCACCTAAGAACGGCCGTCGGCCATATCTCAGGAATGGATTATAGCACAGTTTCGAGAAAAAAATTTTTATAACGAAAGTGGCCTCGAGAAACGCCTGGAAATTATTTTCAGAACTCTAGGTCCACCGCTAGAGGGCGTATTTGACAGTTACAATTCTAAAATGCAGAATTTTTCAAAATTTACTCAATTAACTCTTATCCGGGCAAGTATTTTTAGTAACTCAACCGGACAGTGTGGGTCCGATGGACCCACCTTCTTTAGATACCTTTTTCATTACTCTCTTGTACTAAGTAGTTATTACTGGAATATATTTACAAATTAAGCTTACATAAACATTATTATATAAAAGAAAACTATTTATTGCAGTTATTACAGATAATAATAGCAGTGACAGAATGTTGATTACAAACATTTTTATAGCATTTTTCACAACATTGCCTTTGTTGTCCTTGCATTACTTGCGCTTCGTTATATATATATATATATATATATATATATATATATATATATATATATATATATAGTACACAGCAAGGGAAGGATACTAAATAAATTCCAAGGTAATTACTATTCAACTAAAACTTTTATCTTTGCCAATAACCAACATTCCAGACTACTTACATTCTTTGAAAATAAAATCCAAATTATTGAAAAAAATACAATTACAAATAGATATTCTAAATTCACCACTAATAGCAAATTACTCATAATCCATAAGTAGGTAATGACTAAAAGACTAACTTGAACATTATCTAACTGCCAAATGACTTAGATTACTCTACAAAAATTCCATACTAATTGCATTTTTCATAACAATTAGCCTTGAAAACAAAGTAACTCTCAAATCCGCTAATTATACTGATAAATATGTAATCAATTATGAAAATATTATATACATGAGATGCATCAATTGTAACCACCACGCGAGGGTCCATTGGACTCACATTGCCCGGTTACGTAAGTTTTATATAACAATAATTATTTATTGAAAAGTAGATCAAGTTTCCCACTTTTGACAAAAGGAAAACTTAATTAATACTATTTCCATGGAAACCATACCGGCATTTTGTCAAAAATTAAATAATAATCGAGATATACCCATTTGTAACACCGCGTGGGTCCGTCGGACCGCAGTTGCCCGGATAAGAGTTAAGGGGCATATTAAATATTATATTCAGATTCCTCGACAAATTCTGCATATTTTTTATTTGACAAGTTTTAGTCTATCTCTTCAAATAAGGGGTGGGGGAGAGTGTGAACCTTGTTACGAAAAAACGCCTTTAATTTAGGATTTGCTTGACCGATTTTAATAAACTCGATGTTGTTGGAAAGAGCTTTTATTACACAATAGAACATTTGTAAATTTTAAGCAATCTGATTAATAACATAAATGCTAGAGGCGCTGTTTAATATTTTTTTAATATTGTGTTTTCTCTTCACAATTTTAAATGGAAGCATATAAATTTAAGTAGGTCTTTAAAAAGTAGACTAAATTAGTAATAAAACAGTCAAAACTGCAAGTCGATATCTTTTTCCTATCCTGAGATATCGTAAGAAACAGGTAAATGGCGGGAATTGTTCTTCCAACGTCTAGTAGGCTAGTTCGCGTTAACGGAAATTATTAAATTTAACCTGGATGAAAAGATCTTACATTGGTCTGCAGTAATTTAAACTGTTATCATACTAATATTATGGTTGCCGCTAGATTACCTAAATGTAATGCTGTCGCTACTAACAATGAGAACAAATTATAAAATAATAATGTGATAAATCTAAAATTTTTTTTAATTATATAAAAATGCTACATTTGTTTTCAAGCGATGTGTTAGTAAATCAAAAGCATAAAATATCAATAAAAACCGATATTTGCCCAGCAACAACAAATACAGTTTAAAATATGAATTACGATTTACTGATGACAACAAAATTAGTAAAGAGGGCCATGTAAGATATAAAATAAATTCTCTGTTGAAAACAAGCAAGCTATGATTTTCACGCATATGTCAAAAATTATTCATCGTATTGCATTTAATAGACTTTCTTTATCTTTTCGCACCAAAATGATTCTTACAAATGAAGAAGCATTTGGTATGTTGGCAGTTCATTTTGAATGTATGAGAAATGCAACGGTTGCTGCTAGAGTGTATGCACTGCAGTACCCAAACAGACGGCATCACAGCAGAAGAGTTTTTCTCCGACTCGCACACCGTGTGCGTACTACTGGAAATGTGACTCTTCTTGTGTATCGAAGACAACGCATAGGTAGAACAGAGGAAAATGTTGTTTCAGCTTATGTAAATGTTAACCCCATTCAAGCACCAGAGCTAAATGTTAACCCCATTCAAGCACCAGAGCTATAGCTAGAGACTTGGGTATATGTCGAACCACCGTCCAAAATGTTTTCTAGGTCTGTTTGCCTTTCACGTAATTAAGTAATTAGTGTGTTTTCCAAAAAATCCCCTAGAGGTATTTGAATAGTGAAAGGTTGTTGTTGTAGTTACATGGCAATAATTGCTTTATATTAATGATTCCTGCAAACCATTAAGTAGTTCATTTATAAGCAAAACGCAGAAAGTGAATGTGATGTGACTGTAAGCAAAAAAAAACCCGCTGTGTCCCCATGTCAAGGTATTCTTTCAATACGATTATCAACAGCAACAACACTAGTAAGTGATCGTTTTTGTTTTTAACCCTTACCCTTTATTTTATTTACTTTATTTAATTACTTATACAAATTTTTAATGCCATGATTCATCACCACCGTCATCTCATCTGGGTCTAACCTGTTATAAAGCTTCACGCGATTAATACACACTTGTTATATCTTATTCCGTACATATGCAGTGTTATGTAATTATTGTTATGGTTGTGTAATGATGATGGTTATAAAAATTTGGTAAAATAAAACACGGAGTCCTATATCTGGCTTACGAGATGGTATCGATGTTAGTTTCAAATCACAGGTGTATTATCAAAATTGGGCATGAAAGTCAGTGTGTTTATTTGTTCGCAGGCATTTGTACATTTTCAATAAAGACTGAGTGTACTCAAGCTTGTTTATAAATCTAAGTAATTCTCAAAACAAAGGTTATATAGAAGATGAAGTGTATAATCAAAATTGGAAATGGAGGTCAACTTGTTTATTTGCGCCCAGGCATTTATCAATTTTCAATTACGACTTAGTGTGTTCAAGCTTGTTCATAAATCTTAGGCCCTTTTGGACAGAGGTATTTCCGATAAGGCAGTCCTTGCATGTAAAATAGTATAGAGGCCTGATGTCATGTTTGGTTATAACTACACGCAGTGTTTCAAAAATGTCTACCAAAATTTCTAGGACGTAGTTAAACCAATCGGTATTTTTGAATTGATAGTTGGTTTCTGCAAGCTATAGGTTAAATCAAGCCGCAATTTAAAAATGAAAGTTGATTATCGCTGTAGGTTAAATCATTTTGGAATTTTAAAATTGAATGTTGGTTTTTGCAAACCGTAACTTAAATCAAACGCTATTTTTGAAATGAAAGTTGGTTTTTGCAAGCTGTAAGTTAATTCAATTTGGTATTTTAGACTTGAACGGTGGTTTTTGCATACTGTAAGTTAAGCATTGACGTAACCTAAAACCGCGCGTTTATTAATCTAACCTAATATTGTATGTGTATTGATCTAACCTAAAATTTTCCGTATATTAATCTAACCTAATATTGTACACATATTAACCTAACCTAAAATTGTTCGTATATTGACAGCAATGCAGAAGGCTATCTTATAAGACAGGTATAGGAGCGTGTGCGTGTGTGGGTGGTGTACGTGCGTGCATGGATGTGTGAGTGTGTGTGTGTGTGTGTGTGTGTGTGCGCGCGCGTGAGTGTCTGTGTATGTGAGCGTGCGTGCGTGTAGGTGTGTGCGTGCGTAGGTGCGTGCGTGTATGCATGAATAGGTGTGTGTGTTTGTGTTTTTTGAAGGTTGGTTTTGTAAATTGTAAGTTAAACCAAACCAGTATTTTTCAATTGAAAGCTGGTTTCTGCAAGCGGTAAGTTATGATTGAATTGATTGAGACTGATTTGCAGATGGGCAGAGTACCAACTCTGAGTGACGGTTAGCCTTATCTTCAAAGTAAGCAGTCGCTCATAGAAGTTAGATATATACAGTGGGAGAATCGTTACCTGAATGATTTGACTGAGATTTCTTTGCTAGAGATTAATTGATTTGATTGATCTGCTTGAGATTGATCTGATTGATTGAAACTGATTTGCTTAATTGATTTCAAAAATGGACGCCAAAGCCTCGCACACAAAAAATGACCACCAAAAACGATTGTCGTGTTAATCAAATTGACTTGATTAATTAAATTGATTGATTGCTTAAGTCAAAGGGTAGTAGGGTAGTAGGTCGTAGGTTCAAATCCTACTCGAGGTAAACTTTTGTATTTAAATATTGATTTGATTTAATTGTTTTGGTTAATTGATTTGATTGCAAAAATGACCGACGAAACAAAGATGACCTTCAAAACAAACAGGTCCGAGGAAAATGACCGATACCCTTCGGCGAAGTCCACAATTTCAGACGCCTGCGCATGCGCCGACTTCTTAACAGTCCCCATAAGAGGTGCTTTGAGCATGCCGTAGGTGTATCCCTTCTAATTAAAAATTATTACAGAAGAAAACTAAACAAAGAAGAGTGAATTACATATAGACACAAGATTATAATAAAATTAAATGCAGTATGTATTTTTATAATGAAAAGAGAAAAAAAATGTTCATATTACTTTAACAACATTACAGATTGTGTGAATTATGTGTTGAAATTATTATCTATTAAGGTGAATATTTTGTTAAGATTAGCACACATTGTATCCAAGGGAAAGTGGAGTGCCAAATCTGATCTGACACCCTTACAGTAAAACGTAACATTCATATGGGTAACTAATTGAAGATCACTAAAGTTTAAAGTGACTAGTAACTAGGGTGAACCGACATTATTATGAGTGAAATTATACAAAAATTTTACGCCTAACAAAATTCTTCTGCACTGTAAAGATCGTTAATTAAATGAATTAGGAAGTTCTCTCTGATTTACATTGCGTTTGGGATACTGTCCATTTACTTTAACAAAACGTCTTTGCACTTTTTCTAAATCCTCTATTAAGTATTGGTGCTTAGGATTCCAAATAATTGAAGCGTATTCAGGCTTGGAACGAACAAAAGAGTAAGACCACTTGGCACTTAGTTATATTTAGAGTTAACTTATTCACATGTCACCAATCCTTTATAATGTTTAAACGAGTTTGGAGTAAATCACAGTTTGAAGCACTATTAATAATAGAAAAAATTTTAATTTCATCGGCGTAAGCGAGTACATACTCGTCTAGTTTATCGATTAGTTCATTTATGTATATGTTAAACAACAAGGGTCCAAGACTGAAGCCTTGTGGCACTCCAGAAGGAGAGGGAAAGGAACTTGATATATATCCATTGTAACATATTGCGTTCTATTAGAATGGTATGACGTAACAAAGTCAATAATATCAGTACTAAATCCCATATCATCAAGTTTCATCAAAAGAATACGGTGGTTGTTCTGGTCAAAAGCCTTGGATATGTTTGTATATATGACATCTAGTTGTTTCCTGGCGTCAATAGCTTCAACAATTTTAGTTGTTATGCACATAAGATTAGTAACAATAGAGTGTTTACAGAAATACATGTTGCGGAAAACGTATTGTTCATTGACATAAAAATTTGAAAATGTAAACTTTCACCATTAACACTCATAATAAAATACTTATCTTTTTTGGGATTTTTTGATGGTGTACTTTAAATTAAATTAAATTAAAATTAAAACATGTTTTAATTTTTCAAATTTGACAAAATTGTTTACTACATCTTTAACAATTTTTAACAAAAATTACTACTGACGAAGATAACTGTAAGTGTTATCGAAACGTTTAGATTGTATAATTTAAAGTACACCATTAAAAAATCCCAAAAAAGATAAGTATTTTATGACATAAAAATTTGTTCATAATTTCAAAAATATTGGCAAAGTTAGATACGATCGATATTGCACGGTAGTTTTCAATTTTATTTTTATCGACACCCTTGAACACCTGAGGAATTATAAATGCATCAGCACAAACTTTTATTACATAAGAAGCAATTTGGTCTAAGCCTGCAGTACTTTTGTGTTTTAACATATTGATCGCTTTTATGATATCATCTGTAGTGATTGTTGATATATTTATGCATTGATTGGTATTCGATTTTAAAGCATAATCATAGTTATCAGAAAGTACAGCCGCAGCATAAGCAGATTTTCTGGTAATAAAAGACCAAAAGTAATTAGCGTCACACTAATCTTATCTTCCATCTCGTGGTGAAATGCTTTATAACCCTTTTTAATATGTACTGTAGGTAGCGGACCGCGAAAATTTTATTATTGTAATAAACGTTTGTCAAATCGCCATTATTACTGCGATAGAAAAGATAACTAGTGGATTTTTAATATAGTGATGATACGTCGTAATTTGCTAATGTTTTCGGAATATTTTATGTAATGTATTTTTATGTAAGAAATGTGGGAATGTTTGTAATTGATATTTGAGTAAAGGTTGAACAAAAAAAGAAAACATATTAGGATAGAGGAACAGAATTTGTTGAAAATTTCTTGATGTAAAAACGTCACTAGTTAGTAATTAATTACTAACGGTACACACTGCAATCAAAGACGTCTTTGTTTGGTATTTGGAAACTCGAGACCTAAATGTAGGGTTTGCTACGGATGAATGCATATTTTTAAAATTAAGGTATCGTGCAATAATTAGTGTGGAACTGTTCGTAGTAAATTAATGTTTCTTGTTTATTTTATCACTTTTCAAAGACGGGGGTTGATTTTCAGGAGTAGACATGGTTAGTGGAAACCAGAGGGGAAGGCAGTTGATGTTGAAATTTTGATTGAGCCGGACTCTTTGATTTGTGTTAATTAGAAACTCCCTTTGTAAACAGTTTGTCTTTAAAAAATTTCTTGCATGTGCATTTTCTTTTAAATTAGCCAACACTAATTTGTCTTTTCTTTCGGGTGTTAGTTGTAATATGTTTTTCAAATATTGATCTATAAATAACTGTCGCCCTCTTTGAAGTGAAACGCGTAAGTTAACGATTTGTGTCTGTGATCAATTAAAGGATTCATGTGTAAGTAGGTATTTTTATATAAACTAAGGCTGGCAGCAAATAATTCTACAAGCCTATATAACCTACTAAAAATCGAGCATTGCCTTGCAAAGGTATCTTATTCGCACGCGAGCTCATTAACCTGGAATCTGCTAAAATAAAAGACTCTTGTATTTGTGTGAATTAGCATGGTTGTTTGTTGTTTATATTTATATTTGTGTAGAGGTGGGCTGGCCAACGGGTACATGATACCGCTTGGTTATTAATTGTAAAAGGCAATTGGTAAGTGGGTACAGATAACCATTAAACACGTCCAATTTTATTTTTATTGTTTTTATTGTTGTATAGTTGAATGTGCAACCTAAGAAAGGGGGGCTGTAGCTTTCTAACGCACTCAACTAATATATATATATATATATATATATATATATATATATATATATATATATATATATATATATATATATATATATATATATATATATATGTATATATGCAGGGTGACAGAAAAAAGTGCCATGCATAGTGTCACGCGATATAGGACACTAAAATAAGAAAAAAAGTTCCTATGAAATTAGGTCCTCAACGCCTTTGTTTAAAAGATATAGGGTATTAAAGTTCAATTATTTTTTTGTTTTTTTTTAATATCTTTATACAATGATGTAATAAGCGGACGAAATTTTGTATACAGGGGCTTTTTATCACGCAGAATTCAAATATGACCTTAATTCTTTTATTACGGATAGAGTGCGCCACATACAAGTTTCCATCTTGTTTGAATCGGCCCTAACTTTTTTGCCTTACACTGTATGTCATTTTCGACTGGAAAAATTTGTTTTCCCATCTTTTCCGCTTCAGAAAGGTATACCTTATTGAAGTCGCTAGGACCAACGTTTTACGAGAAAAATGCATCCGATGCATGCAAATTATCCAAAAGCGCCAAAGTAACTTATTTGCAAAACCGTAATTAGAAGTCACCAATATGGGTTTTCTATTAATGTGTGGGCAAGTATAATTGACAATTACTTAAATGGCCCATTTCAATTGCCCAATCGATTGACTGGTGAACTGTATCGAAATTTCTTGGAGAATGAACTAAATATGTTATTAGAGGATGTTCCATTGGCTATTATTGGTAGAATGCGTTACATGCATGATGGCGCGCCAGCTCACTTTTCTCGATTGGCAAGGGAATTTTGGATAGGAGATTTGGAAATACGTGGATTGGTCGTGGGGGACCTGTACCCTGGCCAGCTCGTAGTCCCGACCTTAATCCCCTCGATTTTTCATTTTGGGGAATCATGAAAAATAATGTTTATTCTGTAGAAATACATAATGAAGAGCAACTAGGGATAAGAATTATGGAATCCGCAGATAGATACCGTAATAACCCAGGAATATTTCAAAGATGCCGTCAATCCTTAGGAAGAAGAATTGAAAAATGTATACAAAAATGTACAAGGACAACAATTTGAACATCTTCTAAAAATTTAATGTTTTTTTTTAATCACTGTCCTTCATTGTTGCTATTAAAAGTATTATGTCATTGTTTTTGCAAATAAGTTACTTTGGCGCTTTTGGATAATTTGCATACATCGGATGCATTTTTCTCGTACACCGTTGGTCCTAGCGACTTCAATAAGGTATACCTTTCTGAAGCAGAAAAGATGGGAAAACAAATTTTTCCAGTCGAAAATGGTTAGGACCGATTCAAACAAGATGGAAACCTGTATGTGGTGCCCTCTATCAGTAATAAAAGCACTAAGGTCATATTTGAATTCTTCGTGATAAAAAGCCCATGTATACAAGACTTCGTCCGCTTATTACATCATTGTAAAAAGATATAAAAAAAAAAACAAAAAAATAATTAAACTTCAACACCCTATATCTTTTAAACAAAGGCGTTGCGGACCTAAGTTCATAGGAACTTTTTTTCTTATTTTAGTGTCCTCTATCGCGTGGCACTATGCACGTCATAAAGTTAGAACGTTCTAGTAAAAAAGTTAACAAAGATAAAAGTGAGTTTGCGTTTTTCTGGAAGTGAGTTAAGTATATAGAATGATTTTAAGATGGTCATGGCACTCTGGATGAGAAAATAAAATTCAATTTTAAAGTTACATTTGGAAAAAATGGATTTAAATATTACGCAATCGGCCGTAAAATGACCTCCAGAATCCGAAAAACTAAAAATATTGGGGGTGTCATTTAAAAATCAAAAGTTAAGGTCATTTCCGGTGAAACCGGAAGTCGGAAATGCTTGTCAAAAATTCCTAAAAATGACGTTTGGTTAGAGTAACAACCCTGCCAAGTTTCATTTAAATCGATAGATAAATAAAAAAATGGCAGCCGGAAAGTGATTTCGTGGGCATCCGGTATATATACTCAAGGAAAAACGCGCCGAATACTACTCCAGATATAACAAAGTTATACTCCTGCATGATAATGCTCGTCCACATATTGCGCCGCCTGTCTGAGTAACACTTCATACATTTGAAGATACTAAAAATTG
Source organism: Vesta saturnalis (assembly GCA_036346205.1). Classification (NCBI taxonomy): domain Eukaryota; kingdom Metazoa; phylum Arthropoda; class Insecta; order Coleoptera; family Lampyridae; genus Vesta; species Vesta saturnalis. The sequence goes on along the minus strand of JARFJB010000902.1, from coordinate 4,870,745 downwards.
AGTCAACTCGTAGATAACGTCAAATGGTGAAGCATACCTCCGACGCAGTATTCGTATTCTACCAGACAGACGGGAAAAAGTAGTTACAAGCGATGGACAATACTTCGAATAAACCTATAGGTTCCGTTCTTTCACAATTAATGTACAATTGTTGGTAAAAAACGGCGGAAACTTATTTATATACATAATAATATATCAATCATTCTGATACTATGTTTTGTTATAAGGTTGATCTCCATAACGTTTCAGCCCAAAAACTTTATTAAAGTCCAGCAAGAAATTTCATTTCAGGGTAACACCGTAGCACTAAATTGCGGTATATCAATCATCCTAATACCATGCTTAGTTATTAGATTTTCGTGATTTCCATAACGTTTTAGCCCAAAAATTTTATGAAAAATACGGACAACAAATTTTATTTTGTGGTAGCAAAATGGCACCAGATTAGCACCAAATTACAATGTATCAATAATATTGACACTACTCGTTGTAGAGTTTTAGTGATCTTCAGAAAACTTAAGCCCAAAGCTATGTACGTTATTCATCCTGGATATAAATAATTATGATATAAAAATACAATATTCATAAATATGAATGATTTTATCCACAATATTACCCAAAAAGTTCTCCCTCTACCCCTCTTGTCTTATTTTCAGCGCAACTTGTCTCTTGACATTAAAAATGCTTGATCTAATGCAACTGAATTTGTCTTAAAGAATTTAAATTGTGCAATGAATTTGATAATATAGAAATTTTATCAAGGGATAGTCACCGAACAAGGTCCAATAATGATCAATTCTAATAGTTTGTATCAAAGATATATCCGTTTCATAAGTTTCTTCAAATCGTCGTCGTATCTAGTGATGCGCGAAGTTCTCTTATAAAAATGTAATTCCGACGCCTTGAGATGAACATCATAAGATTTCTCAATGGAATCCCATACATTATGCAAGAGACCATTGACGCAATCCACAACGCAAGTACATTATTGCTAATTCTCTACAGCTGAGCATTATTCGAATAAAAGTTTGGTCAATGGTCATGTCTGATAAAATCCTAGACCAAAGCTTGTCTGTGTGATAGTTGTGAAATATCCTACAGTCGTAAATTTTTGATAATGAACCGGATCCATTTTCAACTCCAAATCCAACATATAACCAGCTTTGCATAAACAAATTACCAGTTTCCCATACGTTCAGCTTCAATTTAATTCTTGATTAAAGAAATTATCTGGAACCAACTTTGTTATTGCTTCTTTAGATTTTGTCGTTACAATCCTAAAGGTCTCATTTTCACTTGGGTCACCTATGGAAGAAGATTCCGTGTTAAAGGACTCTATAAAACCATACTAATGGTCATCAAGGAGTTCGGCAGAATCAAGGATTGATGACCATTTCCATGATTTTAGTCAAAATGGATGTGATGGCAGTTGCTTGATAATTAGGGGGATCGGACTTTTCGCTATTTTGACAATGATAAAGGAAATTCCCCAGACCACATAGCAACCAAATACAGATTAAATAGGACCAGTACTAGTTCGAACAAGCATACATTTCACACAATAAATAGCTGGGATACAAGCTTGGCCAGTCGCTTTATTGGAATCATGCCCTCTTTTGATCAATTCTAGGAGTCTTGTATCGAAAATTATCGGTTTCATAAGTTTTTTTTTCAAACCGTCATCGTATCTAGTGAAGCGCTCGGTTCTCGTATCAAGTTCTGATGCCTGGAGATGGATATCATAATGAATCGCATATATTTTGCCAAAGATTCATACATAAATATAATATAATGTAAATTAAAAATTATTATTAATTTTATTAAATACATAAATAAAAAGTTTACCTCGAGTAAGATTTGAACCTACGACCTGCACTTTGCTAGAGTACCGCGCTAACCATCTGCGCCATCGAGATTCAAGCCCCAATCGATGTAAATTTTGTCTTTATGTATGTAGAACTGATGTAAATTCTAAATATAATGAGATTATAATCAAATTACTTATATTAATCGAATGTGAGCCTGCAGTATCGCAAGGATTCATACACATCAAAGCAACTTGACTAAATTAATTTATTATAAATTATAATAAATATATTATAACTTATAATAAATGAAAATGTAAACTTTCACCATTATTACACATATTAGAATACTTGGCTTTTTGTTTTTTTTTAATAGTGTATATTTGTATTTATGTTTTTATAAATCTAAACACTTAAGTTATTTTCGTCAGTAGTAACCCAATCAAAAGAAATATTGTTACTACTACTACGGTGTGGGTGTGTGGGTGTATGGGTGTGTGGGTATGTGGGTATGTGGGTATGTGGGTATGTGGGTATGTGGGTATGTAAGTCTGAGTGTGTGTATGTGTGTGCGTGTGCGCGCGCGCGTGTGCGCGCGCGCGTGTGCGTATGCACTTGTTTGTGCGCTTGCGTGTGTGTGCGTGTATGTGTGTGTGTGTGTGTGTGTGTGTGTGTGTGTGTGTGTGTGTGTGTGTGTGTTTGTGTGTGCGCGTGCGTGTGTGTGCGTGCGTGTGTGCGTGACATATGTGTGTGTATGCTTGTGGGTGTGCGTATGCCCGCGTGCGTGTTTATGGAAAACGAATTTAGATAATTTTTGTTACGCTATTATACAATGTCATAATCTCTGTATCTTTTTAGTTTAGTTTGAGTGTAACGTATTTTTGTGACCGCAATCGTCCATGGCCAAAAAACAAAAGAAACATCGAGTGGACATTTACCAAGAAGTTATTAAAAACGTAGACGATGATGATTCATTGAATTAAAGGCCACAGGAGACAAAATTTGAGTTTCCTGCTACAATGTTGAGACGAACTCCAGACATGTAAGTTTGGTTTAGAAAAATACCTCGCTCCAGTATGAAGGTGATGCTCGCCGTTTTTTTAAATTTCAATTGAGTTTTACATTCTGAATTTTTTGCCCCAAAATCAAATAGACAACGGTGACTACTAAAAAGAGGTTTCGAGAAAAAATTCACAAACAGATACCATAGTGTTGGCTATGCAACACATAGTTTTCTCGTCGTGACTATTCCACTGTCCAATAAACCCTGTCAATTCGCAGAATTGGTCCTAAAAATCAGATTACTTCACTCCCTCAGCCTCCTTACTCCTTGCCTCTGTGTCTTGTTTAAGTTGATATCAGTGCCGAAAAGACGCAGCGCGGCACCATTGATTTTGTCATTAAAGGATATTTAAAAAAAGTTTTCCAGGGCCGTATCGTTAAGCAGAAACACCACTGGGAAGATTTATGTATATAGAACGAAAGTATATTTAGCAATAAAATTTTAAAAAAGTCCGTTAATTTCGTTAACATACCACACGCCTCCATAAAATATCGAAAAAAAGTGCGGCGATTATAAAATTCAAACCACGATTTCATCAAAATACGTATATAGTAATACACAATGATTATAATAAATAAATAATTATAATAAAGTGGCATTGAAGCTTGACATCGGTTTTACCAAATTAAATCGAATGGTGAGCGTACAAAGACTCAATTGACCAATCCTTTTAATCAAAAAGTGAAATTTTCTAACGTGCACCGATCTAAATCACCTAAAGAGAGTGCCGTCTCTAAAAATTCCCGCTATTGCTCCCCCGAGATGATATTCCATTTACTCAGACGTCAACACTTGCCACGTGACTGCTTAACGGAATACTTCAGAAATCAATAGTTCTCCTATAAACCTGATCAAATTTGTTTCGTAATACAGATCCAGTTACGACTATAATTTTTCTTAATTGTCGCTACTTTATAATGGGCGACGTTTAGTTAAATGCTGCTATCTTACTTAATACACTATACACTATACCCGAAACGGTATTCGAACCCGGGTCCGAGGTATTCTCAATCAGTTGACTAACCCACTGATCTATCCTGGCTTTCATTTTTTCAAACATTCTCGCGACCACAACTGTGGATGTTGGATTTTTTGAATCAGTTGCATTCCCAGTATCGCATCTTATCTATATTTGGACACTCTCGATGTCTTGGTGTGTTATAATTTTGAACTAAAAAAAAAAAACTAAATACGCACACCTTTGCTGAATTAATAGCAATAAATATGTCAATCGATCAAACTTATCTTTAACAGAAACTCAAAAAATTCTTTATAATAATTTTTTAAGAAAGAAGTAAGGCGCAAACTAAGCGAGGCTTGCTAATGCTTATCGATATAAAACACCTAAATAGAGTGAAGTCCCTAAAAAAACTCACGAGACGTTGATATTGTACCACCGAGATGAAATTCCATTCAGTCAGATGCGTTATCCGTTCGATAAATTGAAATAAACGTCAACATGTATCACGTGACTATCATTTTTCTTATTATTTGTACTGAGAGACGTTTAGCCAGAGGCTACAATCTCACTTAATCCACTGTACATTTCCAAAACGTTCATGTCCGAACTAAGATTCGAAACTGGGACCTGATTAACCCACTGAACTACCCTGGCTTTCGCTTCTTTGAACGTTCTCGAGACCACAATAGCACAATGTTAGATTGCTTTGGATCGGTTGCAGTCGCAGTATTACTAGCATTCTTTCACTTATACTGTGCCACTTTCAATACATTATTCTTGCTGTGTTAAAATTTAGAACCAAAAAAACTAAATACGCCCACCTTTGTTGCAATTCTTTACTTTATGTGGGCGCCGTTTAGACAAAGGCTAATTTCTCACTTAATCCACTATACTTTTACAAGATGTCCATGCCCGAACCGGGATTTGAAACCAGGGCCGAGGTATCCTCTGCCAGTTTACTAACTTACTGGTCTACCCTGGCTTTCGTTTTGTAACATTCTCCGGACTTGCACTATGCAGGATTCCTTTGGATTCGTTGTATTCTCAATATTCCCAGCATTCCCTCCCGAACAGTCCATACCCGAACAGAGAGTCGAACCTATGGCCGATGTATCCTGTTAGGTAACTAGCCCACTGATCTACCCAGGCTTTCGTTTCTTAAAATGCTCGGACCAAAATTACACTATGTTGGATTCATTTGGATTGGTTGCGTTACCAATATTCCCACAATTCTCTCACTCATACTTTGACACCCCAAGTTTGTTACAATTCTTTGCTCTACTTTATAGTGGGTGACGTTTATCTAAAGGCTACGCTCTCACTTAATCCACTGTACTCTAAAAAACTTCCATACCCGAACCGGGATTCGAACCCGAGGCCGAGGTATCCTCAGTCAGTTGACTAACCCAGTGATCTACCCTGGCCTTCGTTTTTTTCAAACATTTTCGACATCACGATTGCACTATGTTGGGTTCCCATACCCAGCATTCCCAGCATTTATTCTCTTGTATTTTGACACTCGCAATGCAGTCATCTTGTGTTACTATTTTGAACAAAAAAAAACAAAAACTAAATACGCTCATCTTTGTTGAAATTAATAGCAATAACAGAAATCATCACAATTATTTCAGTGGATCAGAGTAATGTCTAAGAAAAGCCACAACGTAAAAAAATGTTTTTAATAACTTTTTAAGTTTAGTGTGTGATGCTTGTTAATTATAGATGTAAATATCCCCTCTTATTAGTACAGTAATTATACAAAAAGGTTGTAAATTTAACCGAAAGTTATGATCGTAGAATTGTGAGATGTTAATCCAAGTCATAAACACCCACGCTTGAACACCTTGGCCTTTTCCGTTTTTAAACATGCAATTTATTTTTAGACCAGTTCTAGGATATTAATCGAAATATGTTTTTACAAAAGCAAAATGTTCAGTGTTCATTAAGTAATATCTACACATTTTTTAGTAATAGATAAGTGTATGCTAAAGGGTAATTGCGTCACGTTTAAAAGATCACATTCCATTGGTACATATTTGCATAATAATAAATTTTATATTTACACACTAAAAATATAAAAGATTGTGAAAGCACACTATCGATATGTTTTATTTAGATATAGATCATACATACGAAATTTACCTTGAAAATAATTATCGTGTTATTTATTAAACCGATAAATTTTAATCTCCTAAACTGAACATGTTTCTCGCCTTCTGATAATTTGTAAATATTTTTTAAATCACACATTTCTACATTAATCACGGAAGCGAGGTTGACAGTTACCAGTTGAGAACTTGGCCTAGAGCAAATGCGCCCTAAAATTAAACAAAATTGACATATTTGCTTTTGGTTACAGAATAATCCACGTAGGTGTAATTATGACAGCAATCGCAATACATCAAATGAACAAAGTAAAGAAACTATGAATTCTTGAGGTCGACCATTAAACGCAATGAAAAGTCATTTAATATCACATGCAGAGGTTTAATCGTTTTGTTAATGAAATAAAATGGAACAAGGTGTATTTATTGGTATAAAATTATTTTCCTTTTCCTAAATCATAAATTATATAGTTAGCTTCAAAATGTAGTAAATAATTAGATACATTAAATAACATAAATAACCAATTAGTCTGTGCATTAAACTGTAATATATTTGTGAATAAAATGAAAATTAGTAACCACCAGAACTTCCTTTCATGTGATTATTGCAAAACAAATTAATTCTGATGTACATTAATTCAAGTGCTTCCTTAATTATTAAACGTAACTTTATGCAATACATATAAAGAGATAATTTCATTACAAATTGTTCTATATAGTTTAATTAGGCAGGGTCTGTCACGACGAGCTGAGTCAATATGGATATGGAAAACCAAAAAAAAACTAGTCTGATAAAACTATTTTCAGTTTTATGCAGCTTCCGGTTATATCGCAAGTAGACCCAACTCTATTATTTTAAATGGAATGTAGGGGAGACCGGGGCTAGTTTGAACAGTTTTTCGATAATTGGCGATAACTTCTAAACCATACCGAATTTTCACATGAAGCTGGATTCATTCGAAAGCTACATTGTTAAGCTAGCATTTGTAGAAAAGATCATGTCAATTGGACCGATACAACCTGAGTAAACTAGAAAATAAATAAAAATGCGCGCTGTTCAAACTTTCCCCGTGGCCGGGCCAAGTTTGAACAGGGCTGGGGCAAGTTTGAGCATAATATTTTACATGCAAAACTCACCTCTATTTTGTATCTCTAATTTTGGATACTTAACTGTAGTTAAATAAAAATGTAAATACATGAATAAATAGAATTGACATTCCATAACAAAAATATTATTCATTTTTTACGAAAAATATACATAAAACGTACCCAACAGCTATGAAATAAAATGAGATCAACTCAGGTCATGGAATTAACACAAAATACACATAAAATGTGAATAAACATTAGACATTCAAATCACAAATAACAATTAGAGTCTGGTCATCGTCCAAGCAGCAATTGATACAGGTATAGTATATTTCCTCCGCCCTTTACACATTCCACGTGGGCCCATTCCCGGCACGCCCTGCAGTGCTCCTGGCTTTGAAGCCATATTGAATACATAAGTACTCCTTCTCGGAATATGAATCGATGGTAATTTTCCTCTTCGCTGAACTAGCTTTCGAATGTTTTGAAACAAGCCTTGATTCAGATTTAGCATTTTCTTGTTAATTCGAATAGTTGAGCAATTTCATACTTTTTCCCCAGCGGAGCAGCTTTTTTCCTTGTTCTCTCTTTCCTGTTGCTCCCTCTCCAGATCTGCTTTAAACGGAGTGTCTGTCAAGACTGCAGACTTCCGGGCTTTTCTCCTTCTTGAAGCTGCAGTTCTTGGTGAAGCCTTCAATTTAGGACATGAAGAGTTACTCGACATGACACTGCCATTAACAAAGATATTTAAGCTACTGATTTTCTTTTGAGGATTGTGAAACTGTGTAAGCAGAGTCTTTTCCATATTGAAGTGTAGTCCAATATCATTTAAATACTTGGCAACGTTTGTTAGTTACACAGTACACTTCGTTTCAAGTAGAGTATTGTCTAGATCGGAAACTAATAGAGAGATGTCATCGGCATACAAGACATGCTCCCCACGGATTTCCCCACTTATTTGATTAATATACAAAATAAATAGTACCGCGCCGAGGACAGATCCTTGGGGGACTCCCATCGAAACCGGCAGTTTTTCAGAGGTGCTATATGACAGATTAGTAGCATTAGAATTTAAACAGGAGACAAACTGGTACCTATCAGACAAGAAGGAGGATACCCAAGTAAGAGACACACCTCTTACCCCATAGTCATACAAAATTGTTATAAGTTTTGAATGATTGACACAGTCGAATGCTTTACTTAAATCACAGAAAATTCCAGCAGGGCATTCACCTGCCTCTATATATTGCATTAAGCCGTTATAAAAATTATACAAGGCTGTGGATGTTGATTTATCTTTTCGGAAACCGTGTTGGTTAGTCGTAAGGATATTACACCCTTCCACAAACTTTGTAAGTCGATCTAAGAAAGCATATTCAAAAACTTTAGATAAACTTTCAGATACTGTTGTTACATTATTTTACATTATGTTACATTATGTTACATTATGTTACATTATGTTACATTATGTTACATTATGTTACACTATGTTACATTATGTTACATTATGTTACATTATGTTACATTATGTTACATTATGTTACATTACGTTACATTATGTTACATTATGTCACATTATGTTAGATTATGTTACATTATAATTACATTGAGTTACAATAAGTTGCACTGTTACAATGTGAAATAATATGGTGTCTTGGTACATTCCGTTACACTATTGTTACATTGTTATTATGTTGCAATATATGAAAATGTAAAAGTATTTTCGTATCTTGTAAGTTTGTTTGACAATATAATTGATTTTGCGAAGAGTGATTCTTTACTGAGGGCAACTGTAATTGTTATAAAAAGTTTTAAAAATTTTAAATATAAATATAAACGATTTAATATCGAAAAATTGTACATTCAATCATAAACTAAATCGTGAAAGTTTTTCATATTATGTTCCACAGTTATATTACGTCTCGACATATTGTGTTCTTTGGAATTGTGACATCACTAAAAAACTATTCTACCTTCCATGAACAAAACGACACTGTTACATTATGCAACGTTATGCTACATTATGTTACATTATGTTACATTATGTTACATTATGTTACATTATGTTACATTATGTTACATTATGTTGCATTATGTTACATTATGCTACATTATGTTACATTATGTTACATTATGCTACGTTATGTTACATTATGTTACACTATGTTACATCATGTTACATCATGTTACATTACGTTACATTACGATACATTACGTTACATTACGTTACATTACGTTACATTACGTTACATTACGTTACATTACGTTACAGTACGTTACATTACGTTACATTACGTTACATTACGTTACATTGTGTTACATTGTTACATTATGTTACATTATGTTACATTATGTTACATTATGTTACATTGTTACATTATGTTACATTATGTTACATTACGTTACATTATGTTACATTATGTCACATTATGTTACATTATGTTACATTATAATTACATTGAGTTACAATAAGTTGCACTGTTACAATGTGAAATAATATGGTGTCTTGGTACATTCCGTTACACTATTGTTACATTGTTATTATGTTGCAATATATGAAAATGTAAAAGTATTTTCGTATCTTGTAAGTTTGTTTGACAATATAATTGATTTTGTGAAGAGTGATTCTTTACTGAGGGCAACTGTAATTGTTATAAAAAGTTTTAAAAATTTTAAATATAAATATAAACGATTTAATATCGAAAAATTGTACATTCAATCATAAACTAAATCGTGAAAGTTTTTCATATTATGTCCCACAGTTATATTACGCCTCGACATATTGCGTTCTTTGGAATTGTGACATCACTAAAAATCTATTCCACCTTCCATGAACAAAACGACACTGTTACATTATGCAACGTTATGCTACATTATGTTACATTATGTTACATTATGTTACATTATGTTACATTATGTTACATTATATTACATTATGTTACATTATGCTACGTTATGCTATGTTACGTTACATTATGTTACACTATGTTACATCATGTTACATCATGTTAAATTACGTTACATTACGTTACATTACGTTACATTACGTTACATTACGTTACATTACGTTACAGTACGTTACATTACGTTACATTACGTTACATTACCTTACATTACGTTACATTACGTTACATTACGTTACATTGTGTTACATTATGTTACATTGTGTTACATTATGTTACATTATGTTACATTATGTTACATTATGTTACATTATGTTACATAATGTTACATTATGTTACATTATGTTACATTATGTTACATTATGTTACATTATGTGACATTATGTTACACTATGTTACACTGTTACATTATGTCACATTATGTTGCATCATGTTGTATCATGTTATATCATGTTACATAATGTTACATTATGTTACATTATGTTACACTATGTTACACTATGTTACATTATGTCACATTATGTTGCATCATGTTGCATCATGTTATACCATGTTATATCATATTACATCATGTTACATTATGTTACTTTATGTTACATTATGTTACGTTATAATTACATTGAGTTACAGTAAGTTGCATTGTTACAATATGAAATAATGTGGTGTCTTGATACATTCCGTTACACTATTGTTACATTGTTATTATGTTGCAAGATATGAAAATGTTACGAAGTAGTTTCGTATCTTGTAAGTTCGTTTGACAACATAATTGATTTTGTGAAGAGTGATTCTTTACTGAGGGCAACTGTAATTGTTATAAAAAGATTTGAAAGTTTTAAACATAAATATAAACGATTTAATATCAAAAATTGTACATTCAAACATAAACTAAAATCGTGAAAGTTTTTTCATATTATGTTCCACAGTTATATTACGTCGCGACATATTGAGTTCTTTGGAATTGTTACATCACTAAAAAATTATTCCATCTTCCATGAACAAAAACGGCACTATGTTACATTATGCAACGTTATGTTACATTGTTACATTATGTTACATTATGTTACATTATGTTACATTATGTTACATTATGTTACATTATATTACATTATGTTACATTATGTTACATTATGTTACATTATGTTACATTATGTTACATTATGTTACATTATGTTACATTATGTTACATTATGTTACATTATGTTACATTATGTTACATTATATTACATTTTGTTACATTATGTTACATTGTTATATTATGTTACATTATGTTACATTATGTTACATTACGGTACATTATGTTACATTACGTTACGTTATATTACATTATGCTACATTATGTTACGTTATATTACATTACAATTACATTGAGTTACAGTAAGTTGCACTGTTACAATGTAAAATAATGTGGTGTCCGTTATACTGTTGTTACATTGTTATTATGTTGCAATATAGTAAAATATAACGAATTATTTTCGTATCCTATAAATTTGTTTGACAAAATAATGGATTTTGTGAAGAGTGATTCTTTACAGAGGGCAACTGTAGTTGTTATAGAATATAAAGATTTAAAAATTTTAAATATAAATATAAACGATTTAATATCGAAACATTGTACATTCAATCATAAACTAAAATTGTGAAAGTTTACATTTCATATTATGTTCCACAGTTACATTACGTCTCGACATATTGCGTTAATTGGAATTGTTGCATCACTAAAAAAATTATTCCATCTTCCATGAGCAAAAACGGTAATATGTTACATTCTATTACAATATGATACATTAAGTTACACTATGCCATACAGTTACTTTGTTTCTTTATGTTGCAGCATAATGTAACACTGTAAGAAAGTAATATGACGTAAAGTAACATTGTGTAACATGATATACTATAATGGACCGTAGTGCCGTATAATATCATGAAACAAAGTAACAGAGCAACTCAGTGTTATATAACGTTGCATTCTCATAATGTAACAACAGTGTAGTAATAAAATGTAATACAAAATAAAGTTACATTACGTCACACTATATTGCATTGTTATACTACGATCAGACTATAACATAATGTAACAAATGTAAAATAATGTAACGCTGCATCTCAAAAACAACAGCAGCGATACGTATTTACGCAGGCGGATAGACAAACTAATGTAAAAATATCAAACTTTTTTAGTTTAGATTTAAGGGAGTACAAGTCTGGACGCAACTATACCCCACTATACATACAAAAGATGGTGTAACGGAAATGATTTGACTAGTATACGGTGGAAATCCTTTGAGTAAACCTCAAGATAGTTTTGAATTAAATGTTATAGTAGGCAATATTCTATAAAAAAATGAAAATTGCACAGTTAACAGAGATTCTCTTAATCGCTCACAAACCTAGACAACCGAGAGATGTCGAAGGTATGTGTTACAGAAAAATTTAAATATGTAACAAAATGTATCACATGCGTCATAGTCTAACACGGTGCTGCACTCTGTAACATAATATAACGCAGTAGGCAGCATAATGTAACTAAATGAAGCACAATACTACATAATGTTACAGTTAAAGCACTGTAATTACCTGTCACGTAATACTTCATCGTGTTATAATGCATTACATTATGTTACATTATATTACATCATGTTACACTATGTTACAGTAAGGTGGGTTTCCTTATGTAACATTATGTCGCATTGTTAGTTTATTTACATTCAGTTCCAGTATGGTGCATAATGTTACATTGTATTAAATTTTAAGATATTTTATTGCATTATGTTACATTACATACCTAAATTGTTACATATCATATGTTATTATGTTGTATTGTAATATAATATAGAAATGTAAAAGTGTAACACGGCAAAAGTAACAATGTAGCAAAAAAATATAATGTGATATAATGTATCACAATGTTACATGACGCAAATACATAAAAATATATTACATAATGGAAGAATGCATAATCTACGATACGAAACCAAAAAAAAATGTTTCAAATAAAATTTACTAAAAATAATCCAAACAGTTAGATTCTGTAAGAGAAAAACTTGGTTTGCCATGTGAAAATCCGTACCTGACTTTACAATGGCCACCTTTAAGTGATCCATTTTCAAACGGCTCATGTTCTCATTGCAGTTTCCCCTTACTATCTTACACGTTTTGCTAAAGATTATTGTAAATTTAGTTGTTGAGATATTTATCTGTTTCCATTAAAACCCACATATGATCCGACATACGGCAACTGTAAGTTACTAGAATGGTGGAACTTAGTTGGCTAATACACGTATTTGACACAATATTTAATGATACAGATACATCACGAGTAGCAAAACCCCGAAATTTATTTTGTACACATAAGATGCAAAAATCGATAGTAATTCACCTTAAATAAAATTTTGCTAACATAGGTGCAAACATCTGCAAAACATACAGGTAAAAAGTTCAGCCACATTTTAACGGTAATCAACTTTGAATTTAACACGCATTGATACATTTTTCCAAAATATACACAAAAATAATATTTCTATACTTTTCTCTGTATATTTTTACCCCTTTAGTTATAATTTCAATACCACAGTGAATTATTTCATCTATATAAATTTCAATAATTTTGCAACCTTAATTATTTGAAATAATAGTTTATGCGAGAATTTATCCATTATATCGCCAATATGTGTCATTAGACCAACATGGTTTTATGGTGCGTCGTCAGACGGTCTAATATGGTATGTTTTATGCAATTTATTTCGAATACACTGGATAGCCATAGACAATTTGATGTTATCTACTCAGATTTCTCCAAAGCTTTTGACAAGGTGGACCATAACATAGTATTTCAAAAACGATACAGTTTTGGATTTTCTGACTCGCTTTTAAAGCTGTTAAAATCTCATTTCCAAAATAGAGTTCAATATCTCCAATATAACGACTACAAGTCGATTTCATCTGCAGCCACATCGGGGGTACCTCAAGGTTCAAATCTAGGACCGTTGTTATTATTACTTACAAATGATTTGTCCTTGTCAATTTCGTGTAACCAGCTATGTTTTGCTGACGACCTAAAGATGTACTCTGTTATCAACACTATATCTGCCCGTATTGATAAAGTGCACGATTGGTGTATTAAGAAAAATCTTCAATTAAACATGGACAAAGTACTCACGTATTGCAAAAAGTCTCAATCAATTTTATACCCATATAAATGCCAGTCGGTTTTATTTAATAGATGCTTTTCGATTTTGTCGAAGTCACGTATGCTGCTGCGATTAGAACACTTGGCTTTTAATTAGAAATTCTCGCACATTTTTCAACATTGCTGCATTAAAATCTTTATATATGGCCTTTGTTCGGTCAAAACTCGCATATGGATCTTTGGTTTGGTATCCGCACTATACAAACCATAACCATTCTTTAGAAGTAGTTCAAAGAAAATTTCTAAATGTTCTTACCTAGCAACTGGTATAGATCAGAACGTATTAATAACGAGGTTTAACATACAATCTCTTGAAATTCGGAGAGGTCAAATTGATTGTCCATATCTCTAATCGCTTCGCCACTTTCATGTTCCGCCTATTTCTGCACGTAATACTATAACTTTTTATCATCCACATCCGAGCACTAACATTTCTTGCTCTGAGTTAGAAACAAAGGCGTTATGCTACTATTTGCAGTGTTAAATGTTATACTTTTTGATTACTATCTTAGTTTGCCTATTTAATTGTAGGGAGTAGGGTACTCATTCTTTTTCTTTTTTTATTACGTGTATCTGTTAGATATATCTGAATATATTATTACTATTATATATATATATATATATATATATATATATATATATATATATATATATATATATATGTGCATATGACTGATACCAATGATAATCAGCACCGTACAAGAATATAATTTATTTATTACGGACCAATTCTAACTTAATAGGTGTAGAAATACAGTTAATGGTTATTTTAGCCCCACATGGAAACAACACCATAAAACCATAGAATTCAGTTCTTGTCGACCTACGAAATTCGCCATTTTACCAAATTGGTTAATGCAGTTTTGGGTTTATTGGAACCCAAATGATAACCAATGTATTGAAACCATAAAGTTCACTTATGCCCATCGAGGCAATGCGCTTGATAACCAACACTATACAATCATAAAATTTAGTTTTTATGAATTAACAAAATGCATTTGGTTGTTTTCTCAAAAAAATCGGCATAAAACTTCGTTATTTCCCAACCAGAGAGTGAGTTTGTTCATTGTTCTAACGAAACTGATGAATAAAATGGTGACAAACAACAT
The DNA here is from genome assembly GCA_036346205.1 of Vesta saturnalis. Taxonomy (NCBI): domain Eukaryota; kingdom Metazoa; phylum Arthropoda; class Insecta; order Coleoptera; family Lampyridae; genus Vesta; species Vesta saturnalis. The sequence continues at coordinate 4,855,521 of JARFJB010000902.1, read as the reverse complement.
CCTACAACCATAAAATTTTGTTTCTCATCAAATAAATGCGAAATTGGTAAAAAATAACGTTATTGGATATCTTTGGCCTCAAATAATTACACACACCATAAAACATAAATCAAACCGAAAATATAGTTTCTACAATATACGTACCACCCATCACGCCATTCACTTACGGTGTAGGCAGAAACCGTAGTTACTTAGCGTGAACCATTTTCTCCATATCACACTATCGTTGCATACCTCTGACCTTACGCAGTGATTCTGACACGTCCTTTTTTTCTAATGCTCTATGTCTTTCTTTCGTTAATTGCACTTTCAGCTGTATTCAAATACCACTTTCGAGGTCTGCCACGCCCAGTCTTACGCCTATGTGTATCTTATTCGTCAATCGTTACTCGTTCATTCTTTCAATGTGGCCAAATCAACGAAGAGTACTTCTTTTATACAGTCGACCATCATCCTATCCGTGCCTGATTTATCCACTTAACCCTCATTCTATCCATTCTCGTTTTACCCCATACTCTCAACAAAAATCTCATGCTCACTGCGTTTATTTTACAGATCCATACTTTCACAGAGCTTACTCAGCATTATCGTTCATCAGAACTCGTACATTCACATCACTAACCATTAAACCATTCACATCAGTACAAGCAGGCCTAACACATTTACCTATCAATACCTTAAACAGCGACAGTAACATAACTTAGTACTGTAACTCCGGAATCTATTTTAAACTATTCACTATTCTAACTTTTACAACATATTCCAGCAACAACCACAGTCTTCTATATTTAAGAGGAAGTACTTCGGAATCTACACGGATACTGCAAGTGGGACTAGTAGGAAACGCACTTATTGCACACTTCTCTGTCTGCTGCCCATTTCCTGTTAGCTATGCTAGATTTATTTGTATTTCCTCTATGGGCCACTCCCACGTCAATTTTTCTTCTAGAGTTATCCCCAAAAACGTTTAATTTGAGACATGTTTAATTTTTTCTTTTTTCAAATAGAGCTTGGGCATGTAGTGTGGATGATGTATCCTACAGAAATGAAGACAGGCCGTTTTAGATGTTGAAATGCTGAATACAACATTTTCCGCTTCTTGACTTATGGCGCTTATTGCTGTTTGTAGAGTAATGTTATGCGATGCTTTACCCTCTGATGAGGTAAATATGATTAGATCATCTACGTACAGACACCGCGATGCTTTACGCTTGTGGTTACGTCATTAACGGCGACTAAAAATAATGCTACCCTAACAGGCGAACCCTGAGGAATTCCATTTTCTAAAAGATACTTGGAGGATAAGTAGTTTCCTATTTTCCCTTGGAAGTATCTGCCTTTTAGGAATAATTTTGTATATAGTCAAATTACCCCTCATTACCCAACGACGTAATTTTTCTAAAACTCCATATCGCCATACCGTGTATGACTTTTGAACAAACAAAAGGTACTGCTGTGCAGTGTTCTCTTTTCAAGAACGCTTCTTGGATTGCAGTGAACAGTATTATATTATCTCTTGTTGAATGATTTTTTTTAATTCTGTCTGGTATCTATTCATTAGTTGATATTTTTGTAGATAAATTGTTAGCCGCTTGTTAACCATTTGCTCTAAAACATTTCCTTTACTACTAGGACGGTAGAGAGGCACTTCAGTTGATTTTACCCTGACACATGCCCAACTATCGTCACATACAGCTGGTGTTTTATTTACTAAACGTTTACTCACTCCACTCTTACTTAAAATGTCCCAGAGCTTCTCCCTATTCATTCAGTTATACGTATTCTTCTAGTCTACAAATGAAAATAGTACAACTCATCACTTTTAATCATCCGTTCAAGAACAACCATCTGATCCATGTATTCTTCAGTATGATATATCTAAACTGCAACTCAACCTCAAGCTAAAGTTTTCGTTACTTAAGTGTCAACTCCACATAACCCATAAAAAACAACCTATCAAATTCGAGTCTATTTTTAATTTTAATGAACACGTTGTTAATGTACTCAGTTTGTTATTGTTATATATTATGGTGTGATGAATTGCTCGTACAGCTTTCTCAACGCTGGAGTTGAAATATTAATGTCGTTTTTTACGTAAATTTGTTTTCAATTATAAACTTTTCGCTGTAACCGACTTGGATCGCTGTTGACATTGTTCTCAGATTATTAAAATAAATATGTAGCGTAGTATTGAAATTATAGCTAAAAGGGGTAAAACCGCCTGCATAAAGACAAATCTATGGAAAGAATATAGTGATATTATTTTTCGATTTAAGTTAGTTTTAATGTGAAATTTGACAAAATTTATCGATGCGTGTTAAATTCAAGGTTTGTTCCTGTCGAAAATGGGGCTAAGTCTTCTAACTGGATGTTTTGCAGTTTTAATCTCAATAAGGGTTGGTCATTTGATTGGCCCAAATGATTGAAACTAAATTTGCATAAAAGCGTATTTTTTATTCCCGCGTCCAGATACTGCTTTTAATATAAAAAAGACTGAATACGAAATTATGTACTATAAGGCTATAACTAGAGAGAACATGAAAATAATTAAAACCCGCTTACACAACACTTGAAACGCTAAGTGAGCATATTTTAAATTATTAATTATTATTAATGAAATTTAGTGCGTAAACGTAGAACCATTGAAAACGGAAACGATTGAGACAGAAAACGATTTTTAACTTAATTAATGCTGCATTTGTTTACAAATACTGGAAAAGTTAACCTTCACCAAATCTAATTTAATTTATTATGTATTATTGAGCCATATGATGCCTTCAACCTTAACCTTTAATTATTGTTATAAATTTTATTCTTTTAACACATTTTTCCTAATCTATATTATTATATGAAACATATTTTAACCCACGAGGACATCGCTGACATTTTCAATTTTATTTTTATTTATAATTGTAATTGATTAAATAAAATCCTTGACATTTTTAATAAAATAGTAATCAAAATTAACAATGTGAAAAACATTTAGAACAAAATTCGTAGCTAACGAACTTGCTTTGATTATTGATTATATAGGAAAAAGTTTTTCGGACAGTAGATTTATAGTGTAAATTGAATGGATTTAGCTTTAATTAATCAAAAATGAACACTTCCGGTGTGCCCTAATTAAAATACATTCTAAATTAGCATCAATAAATATGAATTTCTAACATAAGAAGTAACAATTTACGCATAATATAAGTTAACGTTATTTAAAACAATCTGGATTAACACGACTTTCCATTCGCGGCTAAATTAATCGATCCCAAGTGGAATCACACGCACTTCTCGCTTTCACTATGTCGGTATTTGTAACGGTAAGTGTCTAGCAGGCCATACCCTCAAGCGAATCTTCCAAGTTAGCATTCCTTCAACGTAATTTTTTGCAATTTTTCAGGAATTGGTGTTCTATCTAATTATAAAGCCAGGTTATAAAGCCTTATTTAAATAATTATTAAAAATCGCTTCTCAATAGTTAATTAAGTGATCGAATCTATGTACCTTTTTTTTCAACAGGGACGTGTCAATAATTTAAAGGAGAAAATCTAGATTAAATCATCTGTTTAGAAACGTGTTATAGTAGACTACGCTCTAATTTTAAACTTGCATAAAAAAATGTACAGTAAAAAGTTGCTCAATGAAACTAAATTGGATTGACATACGCAGTAGCAAGGTTAACTAGGCCAGATGTGAATCCATATTAATTAAAAATTATTAAATATTTATGAATGAATTTGTTGTAGGAATAACTGTAAATTCGTATGAATTAAGAATATTATTAGAATTCTGGTGTACAGTCTGCTTCAGATGTCCAGTTAGTAAAAAATTATAAATAGTGAAATAGTTTCAAAATGTATCAGAACTTCTCGTTTCTAAATTAAATTAAATTATACAACTTAATACGTTTCGATATCAATTCATTACAGGAATAAATAATAGAAAATCGCTATACTTTGTTTAACCTGGCAAAGAAGTGCCGTAGCTAGGTCGTAAGGTCAGAATAGGTTGTTGCTAACTTTATAGCCAGGTGACACAACCTTAAACAATGTTCCTCTGCACAAACGTATTGATAATCCCGTAGATTCACCAGGAACACACTGAATAAGTAAAACATTATCTGCTCAGAAAGTTCAATGTAAGATACGAGGGTAAGGTGAAAAATTCTCGGCCTGACAATGAAGGACCCTTGACTTCAACACATTTGGCCCAGCGTAGTATTCTTTCCCGGAAGGTTGTGAAAAATATTCATCTACGGCCCTCTCAACTTCTTCATTGGATGCGAAGCGCTCCCCAGGAATAAATTTCTTCAAGAACAGATGGAAGTCTGAGGATGTCAAATCAGGAGAATAGGGGGATGGCCAAGAAATCGTACCTCAAATCCCGTAGTTTTCCCATCGTCAACGCACCGTTGTATGCAGGTGTGTTGTCCCGGTGAAAGATGATTTTTTTCTTCTTCGTGCCAGGCCTCTTCTCGTGAATTTTGGCATTCAGCTGGTCAAAAAGGCTGGAGTAATATTCGCCTGTAATTGTTCTGTCTCTTGCAAGTTAATCAATCAACAGGATCCCTTCCGCATCCTAAAAAACGCTGGCCTTGACCTTTCCGGCAGATGCGATCGATTTCGCTTTCTTTGGCGCTGAACCACCGGCTTCCATGTTTCATCCATGGTGACAAACCGCGGCGATTTGTCGCCATGGATGAGACCATGGTGACAAATCGCAGCACAAAATCGGTTGGATCCCTATTGAATCAGTCCTAAGGTTGCTGTGAAAATCGTTTGCGCATTTGCTTTTGATCGGTATTCAGCAAATGCACGCATCTTGCGCAGAGCTCTCACATCCCTAATTCTTTGTGCAAGATGTTTCGCACCCTTTCTTCCCATATCCACACAGCCTCGGCTATCTCACTCACCTTAACTCGCCTATCGTCCAACACGATATCATACACTTTTTCAATGGTTTCTGGTGTGGTTGCGGTTTTTGACCGTCCTTCAAGTGGGTCATCTTCGAGGGATGTGCGAATACGTTTAAATTCAGCTGCCCACTTTTTAACGGTTGACATGGAAGGATAGAGTCCCCGTAAACTTTCCTTAGGGGTTAATCCATCCAAAACGAAGAATATTATGACAGCACGATTTTCAAGTTTATCCATTTTAACGAAACGCGCGCAAGACGTCTACTGCAAAAATTCGTGTAAACGAACTACTTGAGATAACAAGTTAAACTTGTCATACGAACTAATAACACGTGCACCCAGGTAGGAAATATACATTTTTCCTGAATGGAGCACCATCTCTGTGTCAGGCCGAGAACTATTCACCTTACCCTCATAAGTAAATGAGAATTCGTGTAACAAAAGACAAAATACCCCTAAAGAATTAAGTATATAATTACATAAGCTTGACGATTGGTCATTAATATTTAAAATCTTACAACTTCAGATTTAGTAAGTAAAAGGGTACAAATTTAGTTTGAGCAGTAATTAAACGGTAAATGATCTCAATAATGGGTTGCAACAACGCAAGTGTAAATAAATAGTCTAACATATAGCAATCTTAGATCTTATGTTAGAATTCAAATTTGAATTAATCAGAATGACCATTCCGTGTTCTGTTTTTAGATATAATTTTAGAGTAAGTTAGGTTAGGGAAAATGTGAGAAATCTCAATTCATTAACAGAAATTGGACTAAGGGACATTTCAACTTGCAGATTCTTATTTCCACTATTTTCCATACAATTATTACTACTATTACAATAAAAGTTGTCTCTGTACTGCAGGCATTAGGTCTATTGTACACTTTAATTTTCACCATCACTCCCATAGGATGTCTACATTGTCTGCGTCTTTGACAAAGTCCAGAGAGGGGTGTTATGTAACGTTCCTAGGCGTATTTTACTTTTCCCGTTTCGTGTGTCGTGTTTCTTCTCTGTTTTTGTAACCCCTGCGCAGTGGTTGAGAGCTATTTTGTGGAAGTTTGTATCAATTCGAAAGTTTCCGTGAGTATAACCTTTACCGGGTATATTACTCCAGTGTTTCTTATACCATTTCCTTGGAGGAATAGTTTCAGTGTCCCTTCCTGATGGCGAAATTCCCAGGTGCCCACATCAACTTTGCGTTAATTTGTATTCTTACACCAGCCTAATGGTCAGCTTTTGTACTTCTCAGAGCTTTTGGAGCAGCCCAGTTGTCGATCACTGAGACTGTCTTATTAATAGCTTTCCTCTCTGATAGAATCAACGCATATTTCGATTCCTGCTTCCTCTTCTATATCAATCCGTATAAAAGACGACAGTAGTAAAGCTATGCCGGTTCGAGCACAAACTCCCGTAAGAAATATATAGGGCAAAGTTGAGCTCGTTTAAGAGTCACGTGACCACGAAACGTTAGTAAATGTGTGAAATGGGCCGTAACCCTAATATTGTGAGGGGTATAGCCATAAAATGGGGCCCTGTTTTATTTATATATCGGGGACATAGCGCTAGATGAACGTAATGATGTCTCTGTGAAGGGGGCGTATGCTTTAAAAATTTAGAAGTGGGCCATAGCGCTATTCGCATGGGACCCTAAAACGAACTCGACTTTTTCTCCCTTTTCCTGTATTTCTTACAGAAGTTATGCTAATACCGACATAACCTTACTACTGACGACTCCGGAAAGTTTTGGTGGTGTTTTTTGTACTTCTACTCGCCTCTTGTTAGTATGATTATATTGTACAGAACAAGAGGACCGTGTTTTTGATTCTGTCAGACCTTAGACGATGGCGCATTGTCGTTCTCTAGAATGTCCCTTATCCAAGTTTACAAAGATAAAGAGCTTGTAGGTCCCCTTATCGCCTGCGTTCTGACCTCCAGATGTAGAGGTAGTAGGTTTAAAATGATTTCAAGGGTATCTGTGGGCGAAACAGCCATCGACCATGGTATACCTCCATAGGCTATAGTTATACTCTGCTTAGCCTTGTTTAACCTTCGTGTTTCGATTCTTTTCTAACGCACCAGTAACGATCGGTTTAACTACCGTTACGTGTATTCAGTGAGTCGTCTTGGACATCTGCTCTAAATATTCTATATACGATTATAAGTTTTACTGATTAACATACAATGTGAGCATAAATTACAGAATAGAATAGAATATATAGAAATAATAGCTCCAACAGTATAATTGATGCACTCAACCCCTTCTTATAACATGTACTAATCTAAAGGTATAGGGAAAACATATATCGAAATGTACAGTTATAGCTTTATTGCTTTACAAACCTGATGTGTGGAAAGAACCCCAAGATGTCTGGTAAGTTGATTTAACATGGCTCGTTGATGTCGATGCTTTTATTTTCAGCAAACCGCCGTTTCGCCGCAGGGCCAATTCGCCGCTGGCCGTTTCGGCGCGGCCGTTCCGCCGCCAAAAGTACATGGTGGCCAAATTTCGATGTTTTAATAGGGAATCTCGTAAACTATAGCTCGTATGAAAAAATGGACTTCGCATCCTCGATCTCTTTTTGAGAAAACACTACGAATTGCGTTGTAAATATAAATTTATTAGAGACGGAATTAACACACTGTATAAAATGTTGTTTTAGTTCGTTTATATTATTATTTTTTTTAATATCTATAAATTGTAATATATAAATTACGCCCGAAAAAACTATTTTTTTTCTAAAAAGCAGTAAAAATGAGTTCATAAAATGCCCATTCCAAATAAAGATACATATTTTCGAAAAAGAAATGTTTATTATTTTCTATGTAAATACTACAATACGTCAACTAATTACATTAAATACATATAATATCTACATTATATTAATGAAATTGGTAATTATGGGCGATTGAACGCAAATATTCTTAAATTGTTCTGTCATTAAATTCTTAAAATTCTGTCGTCACCTAATGAGTGTCCTAATGATAATTAGCTCATTAGAAATAATCGTTAATAAGGTTTAAAATTTGGTAGGTAGATATGTGAGTTTTTATACGATATATTTAAAAAAATGTAAGATGGTATGTGCTAGTGTTCAATTGAATGCAATAAAATAATGTTGGCGGCGAAACGGCTCGCGCCGAAACGGCCAGCGGCGAAACGGCCCTGCGGCGAAACGGCCGCGGCGAAACTGCCTCGGCGAAACGGCCGCGGCGAACCGGCCTCGGCGAAACGTTCCACACCGAAGTACCAGGTAGGTTTAGTTCAGTTGATATATACCATAAACCATGCGTACGATTCAATATGCAGATATGTTCCATAAACGCGACACAATGGAAAGGTCTCCTGAATAAACAATAATTCACAACGGTGAAAAGCCATGTAATCCTAACTATAGCGATTAGAAGATTAATTAATCTTACCATAAAATGGTGTGTGAGTTAAAATAGCTTTATCTGTTCTCAAGCATAACGCTCCTCGTATTCGAGATTAAATTTACTCTTAAATGTTCACCTAATAAACAATGTGCAATTCAAAAATGTTTTATTGTTTGACAGGACTCTAACTTTTGTATAATCTGTAGAATTTAAGAAACTTTCACAATGACAGATTGGCAATTTAGTGTGTGCGATAAATAACGTAAGCAAAAGGTGGTAAAATCCAGCTATATTAGAATAATAACATTTAGTCAGTGATTACCAGCACAAACTCAGAAAATATGGACTATCAAGATTCTCTTTATTAATTTCACTTTTTTTTAATCGTCTAAACACTATGTGGTCAGTTAAAAATCCCTGTTTATTATGGAGCAGTCATTTGCTACTATAAAGATTATAATGTATCAGCAAGGTAGTATGCTAGCACACTAGGCGAAAGTTTTAGATTTTTAAATAATTAATACACCGGTAAATGAATATTACAATAAACAGTATTTCCCTCTCATTTTAAACCAATGGTATTGTGTTGTTCGGATACGACATAGAATTCTGCATTCACGAATCCATAAGATTAATCGTCTGTATTTCTTTGTATTTAGGATTAGTTACAAAAAAATCTATACTTTAGATAAAAGTATAAATTGTCACTTTCGGCACAGAAATTGGATAAAACGTTCGGTGAATCTACTTTTGCTGAAATTTCAGTCTCTTATAACAAAAATTGATCAGTCGCTTCAATCACATAAAATTCAATCAGTTAATAAGGAAGGATTTATTCCTTGCTTTACCGTTTTATTCCAGATTGAACAACTGATTGCTTTCTAAACACGCACATAACCTTTTATGTACCAATAACGTCCTTCTAGAAGCAAAAGTATCTATTCCATATACACACTTCTACTAGTATTAGTCCTGGGTTTGTATTAATTTTAATTTTAATTCAATTTAACTCAATCACTTCACATATCAAATAAGCTCAGGCGCTTCATTCCTGACACCTCTTGACCATTTTTTGTTGGATGTATATTTAAATTATAGAAATCCTTCATGTTTTAAGCACATGAATAATTCTTGTAGTTCATGTAATACCTTAATTGTGGCACACACATACATTTTGTTATGTAGTGCTGTTTTCTTGTCATATGATAATAATTGTATCTACAGTATACTCTAAGTACTTAAATGTATTAAGTGCGGCTTATAAATTTTTTTGTTGCTGGAATATTTACTTTATGAGCGGTAGGAGACAAATATACCGATGCCGTTTCTAGTTTGGTTTCTGCTTTGGTTAAATTATACACAAGCCTATTGTAACACCGATTTGTGGTTCTGCATACTGCGTGTTTAATTTACTTCTTAATTTTTTTTTATCACTATTTTTCTATTTTATGTGCTTATTATTGTTTTGTACTAGACCGTCGTATTAATTGTTTTATTGCTTTTTGTGTGTACTTGTGTTTCTTTGAACAGTCTTCACTTCTAGATTTATTTCCGAATAGGGAATTTATTCATCTATTTTAATATGTTCCGGAATTTTATAAAATAAGATATCCAGAGTACAACGCCTTAAAAAATCAATAATCGTCTTGTAATTAATATATAAAGTTATTGGACCTTACAGAGCATTTGAAAACTTGCCTGTCATACCGTATGGTTTACACGTTTCCATGCTAGAGAGGCAGTAGTCGCGATTTAATTGGTTCAAGTTTTAATAAACACATATGTAACTGCAGTAACTGCAAGTTAAAGGTCATTCGAATAATGACATCCAGTCGGTACAATGAGCACTGCAAACCACTGTTTAAAAAATTAGAAATATTACCTTTACCCAGTTGTTATATTCTAGAATGCTTAATACTAGTTAAAACAATGAGTTCGTCAGGCAACGCCACCTACCAGACAGACGTGTATAGATACGACACCAGACATCGAAATGATCTTCGATTGCACATGTGCAGACTCAAAATGTCACGAGTCGTAAAAATTTTTGGCGGTAGAATGTTCAACATTTTACCGGACTCTTACAAAATCAAAGGCATCTCCTTAAAATCGTTTAAGATAAAAATAAAAAAAAATACTTCAAGAACATTGCTTTTACTCTGTCAAAGAATATTTCACTGTCATACAATCCATAAATAACGAAAGCTGAAATTATTACTTGTTTGTTTGTTTGTTTGTTTTTGAAAGTCACATATATGTAATTGTTCTTGATAATGTTTCCCAATATTGTTGTATATACTTAGATGATCGTGACAATTGTGTACATTTTATGTTATGCATGTTTTATATTTCTTTGGTAATATACAACTGCAAGGATCATACGGTGTGACGTCATGACCATTCAGCCCGTGTGATAAAATTTCAATGTTGCAGCTGTTTAAATTCTCTTCAAGACTAGAATATCTGTTATTTATTTTGTTTTGTTAATTAATTCTTTGCAAGTTGCATATTCTTGACAGTCAATAAAACTAGTTTTAAGATTTTCTTGTTATCCGTTGAACTGTTCTTGGTTGAACCTATTTCCTGCGGAACCAGATGCTCTCCGTCCTATTTGGTCTAAACCCTATCATTACTTTTACTTGCTATCGTCAATTTCGGACAAGATAGAAATTATTAGAATGTTCAGTCTAAACGTGTTCTTTTCCGTGGTACGCATATCTACAAATCAAATAGCGGTACCGGTTTAAATTTTTCATTTGAATTTATCCTCACCAGTCAGAGACTAAGTATATTAATAGAGCTGGGCGTAAAAGGGAAATTCCCGCATAAATCAGTCACTTTTATTATTGACCGGGCATCTTAAATAGAGTACAGTTCCATATGCGAAGTGTTTATCTTAAAATGCAGAGCATGGTATTGGAAAGTATTAAAAATACGATATTGGTATTATATGCCTAATAAGAATAAAGGTGTGCTCTGCCTTATTTTCTCTCTAAATTATTTTAAATTTTAAACTTTTTGGAGGTTTTAAAATCATTTATTTTGAATATAAATTATACAAACTTTGCAGGTGGCGGTAGCAATTGCAGCTGTAGTCGTCATTAAAGGAAGAAATGTTTAATCTTAGTTAAAGAATCAAATACATTTATACAATATGACATTGCAAAATAGTATTTCTAGGTACATGTATTTGAAAGCCTACTATTGAATGTTATTTTATTTCAATAACTTTTAAGCAATTACGTTTAAAAATATGTTTTGACAAACTCCCCGAAACAACAACAACCAAAGATTACGTCATAATATAATACATGGCGAAAGTTGTATGAAACCAAAGAAACAAAATAATGAAAATGAGCGAAAAATGTGGTTTTACAAACTATAATCTAAAAACCCCGTATATGCTTACGAGAAATTGAAAATATAATGATAAGGATATCTGAAATTCAAATTGTGGTACCGCTCTGTTTTTTGATTTGGGTTTATTCTCGTATGTAAATTAGTGACTTAGGTATTATTGAACAATATTTAATATTCATCTCGGCAAAAAAAAAAAACTAACGGAACTAGGCGCAAACGGTAAATTCCCCCAAATTTCATTTTAAACAATGTAGGAAAGAGAAAAACTTGAGTGTAGATTTAAACACAATATGATTTGATCGTTTTGACGATTTTAAATAAAAGTTGTACCCAAAGTTAGTTGTGGAGTTATTAGTGTAACCTTATTCTAATAATACGGCCAACTTTATGGAAATGCAAACTTCTGCGTAAATGATTTTTATTATTAGGCGAAGCTGTATTTGTCATCCCTATGGAAAACAAGTTACTGCACACATTACATTGATACGGGAAATCACGTGATCGCAGGTTTTTGCAGAAATCAATTCCTTGGTATGCAATAATTAGGGGTCAATTATGCACAGTTTTACGTTTATTAAATAAAATTTTGCACTGTTATAGAAAGCAAGTTATTCCAAAAATTAGATCGATATGGTTAATCACGTAATTGCGAAAGCCTGCATATATTATTTTCACTAGGAAGTAATTAGGTGCTAATTATATGCCGATGTGTGTTGAATAAATTATATTTTGTGTCCCTATAGAAAACAAGTTATTGCACATAATACAGCAATTATCGGGAAACCACGGAATAATTATGCAATAATTAGGTGTCAATTATGCGCTATTTTACATTGAGTAAATTAAATTATGCTCCCTTACTGACAAGTTATTAGAAAAATTACATCGATACGGCTCATTACGTACGAGAAAGCTTCTCCATTAATCCTTTTTGATTAGGCAGCAATTATATGGCAATATGTGCTAATGAAATTACATTTTGCGTCCCTATAGTAAAATTAAACACATTACAAAAATACAGGTAACCACATAAGCACGATTTTTGCATAAATGATTTTCAATAGTGAGTCATTAAGCCATAATTATGTGCCAAGTACGCTCGTGAAATTATACTTTTAGTCATTATTAAAAACAAATTATTGGAAAAATGACATGGATATAGCTAATCACGCAGGTGTTCACTTTTGCATAATTAATTTTAATTCGGCAGTAATTCAGCGCTAATTATGCGTCGATGTAAGCAGATAAAAATATATTTTGTGCCCCTACAGAAAAATTACGTACATTACATGGATACGGGTAACCACAGAACCACAATTTTTGCATAAATGATTTTCATTAGTTAGTCATTAAGCCCTAATTATACGCCAAGTGTACTCATCAAATTATATTTTGTGTCTATACAAAACAGATTATTGCACACGTTACGTTAGTACGAGTAGTCACGAATCTGCAATGCTTTGCATAAATTTCTTTTAATGAAATAATCATGCCTCAATTATGCGCCGTTTAATGTGGTGAACTGAAATTTGGCGTCCTTATTAAAGACAAATTGTTGCAAAAATTACATAGGTACAACTAATCACATAGGCGCCCCACTTTTGCATAATTAATTTTTATTCGGCAGGAATTAGGCGCTAATTATGCGCCGATATGTGCAGATAAAATTACATTTTGTATCCCAACAGAAAAATTACACACATAACCAAGATACAGGTAACCACAGAACCACGATTTTTGCATAAATGATTTTCATTAGTTAGTCATTAGGCCCGAATTATGCGCCAAGTGTGCTCATAGAATTATATTTTGTCTCTATACAAAAAAAAATATTGTACACGTTACATTCATACGAATACTCACAGATATGTAATGTTTTGCATAAATAGATTTTTTTTAATGCAATACTTATGCCACAATTATGCGCCGTTTAATATGGTGAACTGAAATTATTGCAAAAATTACATAGATACGACTAATCACACAGGCGCTTACTTTTACATAATTAATTTTTATTCGGCGTTAATTAGTCGTTAATTATGCGTCGATGTGTGCAGATAAAATTATATTTTGTATCTCTACAGAAAAATTACATACATTACTATGATGCAGGTAACCACAGAAGCATGATTTGCATTAGTTAGTCATTAAGCCCTAATTATGCACCAAGTACGTTCATGAAATTATATTTTGTGTCTCTATACAAAACAAATTATTGCACACGTTATATTCATATGAGTAGTTACGGATCTGCAATGTTTTGCATAAATACATTTCTTTTAATGCAATAGTTATGCCTCAATTATGCGCCGTTTTACGAGGTGAACTGAAATTTATTAAAAACAAATTATTACAAAAATTATATGGATGTGGCTAATCACGCAAACGCTCACTTCTCCAGAATTAATTTTTATTCGGCAGTAATTAGGCGCTAATTATGGGACGATATGTGTAGATAAAATTATATTTTGTGCCCCTAGAAAACAAGCTATTGCACACATTGCATCGATACAAGTAATCACAAATCCGCAATTTTCACATACATCAATTTCTTGTTATGCAATAATTACGCCCTTTACGTTGTTGAAACAAGCTATTGCGCCCTTATGAAAGACAAGTTACTGCGCGCAATGGATAATAAGCTAACTGTGATATTTTGCATAAATCAACTTCATGAAGCGCAATAATTAAGCGATAATTATGCGTCATTTCACGTAGATGAAACTAAATTTGGCGCCCTTACTAAAAATAAGTTATTGTAGACATTACATCGATACAGATAATCACAAATCCGCAATTTTGTATAAATCAATTTCTTATTATGCAATAATTACACCGTTTTACGATGGTGAAACTAACTCTCGCGCCCTTATTAAAAACAAGTTACTGCAAATAATCGATAATCAATTAATTTTTTCATAAATCAATTTCTTGTTGCACAATAATTAAGTGCTAATTATGCGCAGTTTCACGTAGGTGAAATTAGATTTTGTGCCCTTATTGCAAAATTTAAATCAATTTAATTCTGTGCTTCTAATAGTAAGAAGTTGTTCTAAAAGCACAACTAACTATTACGTGAGATACAGAGTGAGTCATTAAAAAAACTCCATATTAATGCATGTTAGGTTATTTGAGTGGCAATTAAACATTTTGTTATAACAAATGTGTATAATATAACAATTAGATGTCCTTTGGACATTAATAAAAAAATTGTTACAACTTCAGTAACTTGCAAAATTTAAAGTGGCAGGTCCATGTTGCGTTGTTGCTGGTTTTGGTGATATTTTGGGTCCTCGAAAATTGTTGAAATTACATTTATACCGGAACTTGAGACATGTTCCTTTCGCCATAACTTTCAAAAAGACTCACGAAACACCACGTCACTCTCATATACCGTCATCTTTATTTCTTGGTTTACGGCACGACTGCGATCCCTCGCACGTATGCATGGATGCAATCATAATTGTCCTTGCCTGGAATAATGTGTAGCGTGCGTCAGATATTCCATTATACATTATAATTGGTTCCTAATTAAGGAATATATTTTATACATGAGTTCACGAAAGTGAGCTTAGTTGCGTCAATTAATTTTTTGCAATGATCTGTTTCCTTTGGGGCGCATAATTTAATCTCAACGGCTCATAATTGACGCGTTTGCCTTCTAATAAAACTCAGAATTTAATTTCAATGACGTATAATTAGCGCCTAATTATACACGTGTTTAATTGCAATAATCAATAATTTTCTTATTTTATTGAAACACGTATGGTTTATTGAATTGTTATACACGCTTTGATCCAGGTTAAGTTTTTTCATTCTTTGTGTTCATATGATTTAACAACACAAACTGTTTTTAATTATACCGTTCACACATAATTTTTTTTTCTATTTGTATTCGTAAATTTATTTTTCTGTGGTTCATGCATTAAGGTTTGTTTGTTTATTGAGGTTTAAGTTTAGGAAATGCCGTCTAACGGAAGAACGCGCACAATGTGCAAAATTCTGAAATATTCAATTTATTATACAGGATGGATATTCCAAACGTGGCGTTTTATAAACCTCAAAAAATATATTTTAACATTCACGTCGTGAATAAAGGCCGCTGATCCAAATCTTGAAAAATTATTTAGTGAATAGTTTTTCCATTTAATGCCCAAAATTTTGGCTTAAATTGATTGGTTGGTCAAAAATCATGTGATTGGATACTGTATGAATAGTTCTGGGCTAAAATCACGTAATTAAGCGTTGGTTACAATTACTACCCAGGATCAGTATTGTTTTCTGGTGCGTAGAGAGAATATTTTAACTAAGGTTAAAGCCGCCAAAATTGTTTCCAATTTTAGAACGAAAAAAAAGGAAAGGTCACGTATATAATTCCCTCCCCAAGGAGGAGAGCGGGCAGTTTGAGCTTTCCAAGCTCCTTCAGCCACAATCAAGGATTCCCAGCATGCATACATACATTACGCATGGTGGGATTAAGGATGTGTGTGGTCAGGATAGGATCGAAAGATACAGATTTAGGGTTCTGAGGGGGAAAATACTACCCCAGCATTCGCCTAAGTAGCCGCGCATGGTGTGCATATACACAGTGACTATGCCGCTACATGTGTATGAAGAAAACCCCCTGAAAAACCTCATATAAGGTAGACGGTAACGGGAATCGAACCCATTACCTCCCGAATACTAAGCAGGTCGTGTCACCACTACTCTACTAGCTCGGTAACCAGTTTTAGCGCAATACATTTCCTTTAAACCCCATATCATGCCATGAAAAGTGTACAAACAAACTGCATTACATTAATAATAATCAGAAACTAATTCTGGATTTACCGTAGATAACAAATAATCCTTGTTTCTCTTCGGAATAAACATTTTAGATTATTTCTAAGTAAAAACAGTTTCAAGCAATAAAAAATTAAATTAATTAACTTACCAGTTCAATTTTGTTATAACTTTTACAAAATTTAAGCATATTCTAAATCGTGCTTTACTGAATAGTTTTGTTGTTTATACTTAAACTTACTTCTTAATTTTAATTTTTATTATTACATAAACAATCTACCTAATATTAAATACGATTAATTATACGGTTAATTATTTTACCATAAACACATGCAGTGACCTCGTGTTATACCTAACATAATATTGTAACAAACTCTATAAGAAATTCTAATACACTTAAATAAAATAAACATGAAAACGTTAATAGTGATATTAAATAATAAATATAATATTATAAGAGTTGATAGAGCGTAAAATAATTTAATAAAATTTAGATTTTTATCATAATTACCTGTATAAAAGTATTAATTGAAAAGTAGGCTTACCCTAATTGCCTTTACTCCACAGTTCCAAAACGTACCTGAAACAAAAGAATTATGTTAGAGTCATAATTACATATTACATAATCTAAAAGTAGTAATTACACTGGGAGTTAGTGTCAATTCCAATCCACCAATTAACGAATAATTATTAATCACGTGTCAGGAGTATGCAATGAATTTAACCAACCGAAACCAAGAAATTATACAGACTGAGTACATGATGGTTTTATGTGTATAGTACGGGGCCGCGATGAGTTGATAGAGTAGTGGGGGCTTAGAATTGTCCAAATGTTGCTACCAACTGTGTTAAACCCCACAGTAACAGAGCCTAAGTAGAAAAATATGAATGTCTTCCCAACGAGAGTACAGCTGCTGATTGACTGAAGGACAGACGGGTTAAACGAGCGTGCTAGAACCGCAGATCTTTAAAACTCAAAATAGTAATAACTTAAGGGTTGAGCCATAATGATCCAGACACTTAGAGGAAGGGCTACGATACCAGAATGCAAGGAGGAAACAATTCCAGCAAGTTGGTACTCAATAGATCGGCAGAAGACTGGTTGAGGTGGGGAGCTAGTCCAGTAGTAGAATTTCCACGGGACTCTCAGAAGTAGAGAGCTATTCTACTAGCTGAATTACGGATCGCCAAACTACGCGTTAATATCGATCTAGGTAAGAACTCCAATTCTAAGCCCGTATATATGCAGTAGTCAACACGAATTGCAAAATCTAGCTTTCCAGTAGCAGTTCGTGAGTGCATATCAAACAGCTTGTCACCGTATATAGAATTTATAACTGAAAAATTAGTTTTGTTGCAAGAATTCTTGGAAATTTAGGTATATTCAAATGTAAAGTTTAGAGGTATTGGTTTTTAGTCATATTGAGATGTAATAATTCCGATTATGTATGTCGTGTGTTTTAGTAATATTTGTTTACGCTTGTTTGTGGTTTAACGTAGTAAAGGAATTAAGGAAAGTAGTTTTTATCTTAGTATACATCGGATGATCCTCTGGTGGTTGATTTTTGATTTTTACATTATTAATTAAGAGGAAATTGCGTCATCGAGCATCATTTCTTTGTAGCATGTTATTGTGCCTTCTTACATAGGGCTGTTAAGTCAGAAAATTTTAACGAAGCGACGCGTACTTAGAATCTGGTATAGATAATAATTGAAAGTAAAGCTAGTATAGATCTTACAGCGTGTTAATCTAAGTCTGATTTTTCAAAGTAGTGGGACAGCGAAAAATATACTAGGTTACATGTTTTGACATGATGCAAGTTTTTTCAGACGAGTACCTCTCGTTTTTACCACGCGAACTATTTGAATGAATTCTTAGTGAAGGGATTTTCCAAATTTATACTATTCTAGTGCAAATAATAAATATTCTGGCCACCTAATCCAAGTGGTCTAAATACTTCTATATGCTATGGATTTTGCGGGTCAAAATCCTTCCAGTGCGCAATTACAATACCTCTAATAACAGTGTTGAGGTAAAAGCACAGAAATATAATAATTTTATTATAAAATTAAAATAAAATTATTTGATTTAAACCAACGAAAATACTGCATACAATTTCTTTCCAAAGCCCCATTTCCATGCCTATAAAATGGTTCCTACAGGATTAATTTAAAAAAAGATACAAGAAAATTATTGGCCGGAGTGTCTTGAGAGTACAAATACACCAGTTTACAAAAAGAAGTAGAACATTTGGTCTAATGTTAATTTTTTATTGCTGGGGAGGTTATATATTTTGGTGGTCCATTACTATTTCGATATTCAATCAATTCTAATTATGTTTTACTAATTCTTCAAAATTTAGCTGTGTCTACTTATTGCTTTTAGGCAAAATTGTTTAGTGCTTCAAGATTTTTAATTCATAATAAAGTATAAAGCACAAGTAGGTTTATATTTCTTAATTTAGTATTTTGCTAAATAAATTACATCATATTTATTAAAAATTGTAATTTTTGACTGAAAGTAAGTAAAGCAATTTTTGTAAGTAACTATTTTTGACAATTAACGATATGGTGAAAGTCACATGATTAATTAATTCCAGCAATTAGGAAGCAGTTAGTCAAAATCATATCTCAATGTCTGTGGTCAAATACTGAATTCGAAATCAATACAATAAATTTGGTGTAAACCTATTAAGAGTAATTATATTAAGATTAATTACAAGACTATGCTAATAGTTAAACATTTCCATTAGAATACTATATTTAAAGATGGTGTCAAGTATAGGTAAATTAATTGTAGTATTTACAATAATTTGTGAAATTAGCCAAAATTCTGAATACTGATTATAAGCGAATAATACTAAATGTGATTAGCCCAAAATAATTTTAGGCGCAGTTTAACAAATGAAAAAAATAATTAAGAAATTAAGAAGTGGAAGTGTTTAAGCTATGCTGGTAAGGTTTATTGACTACATGATAAATTGACACTGCTTTTTGATGGGAGGCTAAGTTAACTGACACATTAAGATGTACTCAAATAGCATCTAGAGATGCCTACGTTGTGCTGCATTCTGTTAATCAAGTGATTTGCAAATTAACTGTGCCTGCCGAAATGTTTAAACGAGGAGCTTAGTCGCTAAAACAAAAATCCAAGATGTATGTTAATAGATTGTGTTCTCGTTGTAATTTATGGTGTACAAAAGTTTGTACTGCATTTTAAATTCTATTTGTCTTTAAAAACTTGTGAGAGCTCCAATTTTGCACTCTGCCACTCTTTTTACAAAGTTGTTCTCGGTTCGCGCTTTAAACCATTACAACTAGGTATTATCCAACAAATACGTGATTAGTTCCTTATTTAGTGGATAATAAAGTTTTAAAAACTTGAATTAACGTGTGCGAATAAAAATCTAGGTTAATGATATTATTAACAAGATTAGTTGAATTATCTGGGAAGATTGGACGGACTCTATTCAACAGGACTCGATCATTAAGTCCAAATGCTATTTTAAAACATTACGAAAAAACTAACTCCTACAACCTTCTCAACTAAGCTAGATCGGTAACCCACTTTTATACCAGTGTGTGTTGGTTCTGTAACAATTCTAGTAACATAAGTATAAGGAAAAAACACTTTAGCACGGTTAATGAAAGTATCTTTATAAAACGCTTACTCTTATGCTTCTTTACCTTTTTATTTAGAGTGCAAAATCGAAATTGACAAACGTTTTTTTTTTGCTATCTCTACGGCCTACAATAAGTAAATGAGTAATATTTATCTAGATATTTGCTAAGTACTGCTGAAACAGAAGTTCGTTACAAAACTTTGAATAATTTAATTGCGAAGTTCAAATTTAACGTAATTGTTTTATTTAGTGACAGGAGTTGGATAATTAATTAATTACTTAAGTACATTTTCTTTTCGAAGTTAAAACTGATACAAAATTTATATATAAATTTCAAGACTTTTAGTTACAGTTACGGAAGTACTAGCTAACAAAGATATCGATCAGTTCATTATCGAGTGGATAATATAAAGGTGTGGATTAGTTCTGTAACAATACAATCCTAGTAAAATAAGTATAAGGAAGAAACGCTACAGCACGGTTAATGAAAGTACCTTAAGAAGTCATAACAAAATTTCATAATAAATTTTTGAAAGGTGGCGCTCTATCGACCTATTTTACCAATTTTAAGCTAACGCATGGCAAGGGAACGAACTAGACCGGCGGCAAGTCGATTTTACACCGGTGTGAATTAGTTCTGTAACAATTCTAGTAAGTATAAAGAAGAAACTATAGCTCGGTTAATGAAAGTACAAAACAGTGTGAAAACAACAACCAAAACTAGCAAGCCACTTTGCCCTGAGGGCAACGTGTCACATTTGTTACCTACGCTGCACGATTTAGTCAATTTTTCGACATGTTAAAATCTCTGAATTTTTACTGTTTTGCTAGTAATTTCTTCAATATACTGTTTTTCTAAATGTAACTGCATTTCTATAATTTCGTCTCTCTGTAGTTTCTTGAAAATATTACTTTTCTCAAGTAAATAAATTTCTGTTAGAAATTGTTAAAATTTATTGGTCACTCATACGTTGTGTTCAACGTTATGTTTTAGAGGCACTTGTTACAGCGGATTGACATCCGGATAAGTGACTTTGCACGTTCTCTTCCTGTTTGGTTATTGGCGAAGCAGACATTTTTGTTTGTTTCTGGACTTATTTAGCCCATCGAGTTTTACCGGTTTTAAAATCATTTTTCTAAATATGTACTGACATTCTGTAACCGCTTAGTACATAGGATTCTGTCGGATTAATAGGAAATACATGCTACAGGTGAGCTGTCTGGTAATCTCTTTTCTCCTTTCACCAGGTTTTTAATTTTAGCCATCAACATATCTGGTGTTCAATAATTAACTAAAAAAAATCAATAAATTTATTAACTAAAGAGGTTATACATAACCTCACCAGGTTTTCTATAAGGACATATTAGTTTTGTATTATAAATCGTAAGGTAACGTGTAACTAATTAGATTAACTGTTGCTAGTTTTCCTTTATTCATTTTAGGAGATAATCATATACTATTTTGCTTTTCAAAACAGACACCAGCTGTTCTCGAACTTGTACTTTGTTAAATTCATTTCTTAAAGATTGTATAATCATTCTCCGATTAACTATCTCATTGAAGGTAAGATCTATTTTCATGCTTTCGTTTTTGGTTGATATATTTCATTTTAGAGGTACGTCCTAAATACAGGGATATACCTTGTCTTAGACGCTGTACGTCTTTTAATATACCTTGTGTTGTACGTTGCATATACTTGGATATGTGTGGTACATACTTTTTGCCTATTAAGTGCGTTTTACTTCATACATATTAGCAAGATACCTGATGCAGATTTTGCAACACCTCGTCAGGACTAACTGGTAAACATTTGGTCGTTGAGTTGGACCTTCAGGACAGGCTACCCGGATATTGAAAGCTGAGTTACCGATTACACCTGTTTTTGTATTACTTAAGCTTGATGCTTTAATTGTTGCATTGTGTAGGATTGTACAGACATATGTTGATTGAATTGATTAAAAGTTAATTGTGTACTTCTCTAACTATTCACTGGTACATTAATTTGGTTATTGTGTGTTTGGTCAATGGCTACAATGCCGATTTATTTTTAATATATTTAAACTGTAGAAAGAGTAAAACTGTACAACTGAATGCATTAGGCTTTGCGGTTGGTAAATGTTATTACTGTTTTAATTGTAAATTGCCTATTTTTCATAGCAATGTGCTATTGACTACTTTGCATAATGTATAGTATAATAATATTTTTAATATGCCTCTACAATTAGGAATCCATAAATTACACCTACTTTGGCTGTTTAAATGTTAATACCTATGCTGTATCATAACCTAGCTTTGAAGATCCATATGTTATCACCTTTTCATTTGATTATTTTTTAATTACATTTATTTGATATTATTATCTATAGTGAGGACTATAATTCTGGGTGGCTTGCTATAGTGTATTTAAGGGCACAAATATTTAGTGTGTAAGCTTTGAGTTAACGTTTTGTGTGTAACACAATTTAAATATTTATTTGAAGAATTATCCCATTCTTTCGGGATACAGTTTAGTTTATATCTATATATATATATTTAAAAGCTATATACAACGTTTATGTGATATTTCCATATAATATATTTCTTGTGTTGTGGGACATTCTATCTTGTAACTATTTCTTTTACGGCCCAGATCCTTCCGTATATTCGTTGATTAGCTAGGAAAGTGACTAATTCTCTCCGTCTACCTAGGACTGACTGTTAATCATTCTAGCTGGCACCCTCCCTTCTCTTTTAAGCTTTTAGGTACCACCTGCATCACTGTAGAACCCATCCCACTTCTCTACTTTGACTGAGCTTCTCTGATACGGTAAGTTAGTGGCAAAGTACAAATTTGCACGTAACAAACGTCACAGCTTTAACGTTATAGCGCTGTAGTGACGTCAGCGTTTAAATGGCTTATTCCTATAGTTACGTCATAATTTTCATCAAGTAACCGCAACAACACTTTTAAAGATAAGTTCCATAGAGAAATCTACAACGACTTACAATATGCACCTAAACATACACATTTTTTTTAATTTTTAAAGTATAACATAGAACACGGTTTCCAACAATAATTTGAAAATTTCACCTCTCACAAAGTATTCGGATACGTTCAATCGAGCGTGGTACGCAACTGGTTGCTAACATCGTGCCATCTGATTGAGAAACGAACGGACATCGAAACCTTAGGGATTCAATATATAATATAAAATACACTTTACAAAAATAGTGGGAACATTTCTCTTACAAATGATTGGGAGATGTACATGGGCGTACCAAACTTTATACTAATGACATATAATCTTTTACATACAATTCTTATACAGCTGTAGATGGTCGCTGGAGTTGAGATATATAATTATAACATAGAACACATTTTCCAACAATAGTGTGAAAATTTCATCTCTCGCAAATAATTGGGAAACATCCAGGGGCGTATCAAACGTTGTGCTAAAATCATACCATACTTTACATGTAATTTTCTTAGAACTACAGATGGTCGCTGGAATTTCGTTATATAATTATATTATAAAACACATCTTCTAATAGTACTGTCAAAATTTCGTCTTTCGAAAATAATTATTGGGAAACAATCCAGGGCGTATCAAATGT
The DNA here is from genome assembly GCA_036346205.1 of Vesta saturnalis. NCBI lineage: Eukaryota > Metazoa > Arthropoda > Insecta > Coleoptera > Lampyridae > Vesta > Vesta saturnalis. Next base: position 4,831,874 of record JARFJB010000902.1, on the reverse strand, counting down.
TGTACTAAGATCTTGCCATCCTTGACATGCAGTTTTTTTAGCACTGCATATGTTTGCTGGAATTCTGTTTTATAATTTAAACACATTTTCCAACGATAGTGTTAAAATTGCATCTCTCACATGATTGGAAAATGTACATGAATGTATCAAACTTTATACCAATGTCATACCATACTTTACATGCAATTGTCCTAATATAATTATAATTTTAAACACATTTTTCAACAATAGTGCGAAAATTTCATCCCAATCGTTTGCGAGAGAATTTTCACTCTTTTCTTAGAAACTGCAACCTTCTGCAGTTTTAAAAAGAATTCAGGTAAACGATGGTATAATTTTAGTATGTTTGGTGCGCCTCTGTACATTTCTCAATCATTTTGGGAAGAATGAAATATTCACAGTATTATAGTGTGATTAGAAACCAGAATTGCAGCAACGAACTGAAACCTTAAGGAACGATGATATAGCTTCGGTGTAACGTTTGGTACGCCACTGTACGTACATTTGCGGGAAATAAAATTGAAAACTGTGTTCTATGTTGTAGTTGTAGAACACATTTCTAGCAAACACTTGCAATGTTACAAACGTACCACATTTACAACGATTTTTTCATAACGCTTGGTACGCCACTGAACGTATCCGAATATTTTGTAATAGTTTCTAAATCAATAAATGTGTATATTTAGGCACATACAAGTCGTTGTAAAGACTTCTCTATGAAACTTATCTTTAAAGAGTGTTTTTGAGGTTACTGATTTAAATTGTGACGTAACTATAGGAATAGGCCATTTAAACGTTGACGTCACTACAGCGCATAACGTTAAAGTTGTGACACCATGTTCGGCAAAATGGCTTGCTGGTTTTAGTTGATGTGTTCACACAGGTAAAATACTAAGTTGTTTGAATGCTTTATAGGTATTATTATCTTCGCTACGTCATAACACACAATCATATGGTGTAATGAATCACAATTATTATCGTTATAATCAATTCTGATTAGAAAATATACACCGAGATGGCAGCATTTAAAGCTGCAGAATCCCAAAATACTTATTTATTCGTGATTTTTTATAAAAATTAGAACTGATTTAAAGTGTAGAATGATTAAAATGATTAAATGATTAAAATGATGATTAAAAGAAATAAATGTAAGAAATGAGGAAACAGTAAAGGGATAAACAAACAAATGGAGGTTATGTAGTATTAGTCAAATTAGAATTATATTCATATGCAATTTATAGGTGGTAGGCATGTTTATAGGTGGTAGGCATGTATACTCCATGCCAGCCGGGAGGTACCACCACCCTTACCATGGGCTCCTTAATATTGGGTCTCCGATTTTCTGAGCTCGGTAAGGGCTGCCGGTTACCTTTTCCATCATCCTTAATCTATTCTCATCCTTATTCTTCCTTCTCGCCCTCACTGTCTTCCTATCGGATTAAAAGTCCCAAATTAAAAAATAAGATGGCTGTGGTTTCTAGGGTTATAAATTCCGGACGTAAAATCCTGCCCCATTCGGATGTCCGGGAGGGCAGGGCCCAAGCGACCTCGGTCATCGAAAGTATCAACTTTCTGATTCACTACTGCAACATCCGCGGTATCAGGTCTAATCTTAATGCTATTCACCAACATCTTGAACAATTACAACCTGATATATTGTTTCTATCTGAAACACAAGTCTCCTCTGAAAGCTCCGAGTCACCCGACTTGCAATTTCCTCAATACCATCTTCACTCTAACTTTCGATATAAAGGAGGCGTATGTGCGTACATCAAGGACAGAATTGCTTGCAAGAGGGTTTCTTCCTTAGAAAATAAAAATTTTGACGTGATTTGGTTTAAACATTCTGGTCCTAATTTTGTGAAATTCTACTGTTGCATTTATAGGTCTCCTAATGACAGCAACTTTCAAGACTTCTTCGATTACCTTAGTACGAAAGTTGATTATCTCCTGTCTCAGTTTCCATCTTGCGATATCTCATTTGTAGGCGATTTCAATGTTCATAACTCTAGTTGGCTTCAATTTTCATCTACTACAAATCCCGCTGGTCATAGTGCAGAAACATTTGCTATTTCATGTGATCTCACACAAATGATTTCTGAACCCACAAGAATCCCTGATAACCCTAACCATACTCCACATCTTCTAGATCTTTTTCTTACATCAAACCCTCTTGTTTATAAAACTTCCGTTCTTTCGCTATTTAGGTTTTTCCGACCATTGTCTAATAAAAATCATTTCTACTGTACCTAATTCCACTGTTGTTCGCAAAACCGATAGAACCTTGTGGTGTTTTAAGTCAGCTAGATGGAGTGATTTACGGGATTTCTTTGCAACCTTTCCATGGCGTGAATATTGTTTTAAGTCGTCCTCTTCTTCGGACATCGCTCTTTCAGTATCTGAAGTCATCCTCATGGGAATGGAGTTGTACATTCCGAAAAAACAGTACCGTGTAGGTCATTCACGTTCCCAACCCTGGTTCAATAAGGCTTGTTCTGATGCAATATCTTTAAAAAATAAATGTTACATTAAATGGAAATCTAATTAATCGGTTGACAGTCATGTAGAATACGTTGGTGCTAGAAATATCTGCAAAGGTGTCATCACTAAAACTAAAAAGTTGTTCGAACAACGAAAATGCAATGAACTAGCTACATCTCCTTTAGGCAGTCGTAAATTTTGGTCTTTAGCAAAAGCCATTAGTAAAAACTGTCGAACATCTTCATTTCTCCCCCGACATCTATTGACGGATCGGTAGTTGCTGATTCTGTAGACAAAGCCAACGTTTTTGTGGATTTGTTTGCATCAAACTCGTGTCTCAATGATTTTGGAAAAGATGTGCCCCTAGTCAACTCTTCTTCATACGTTATGAAACCAATTCATTTTCGGTACAAGCTCTTGGAATCGATCATCAGTAGGCTTGATCTCAATAAGGCGACTGGCCCAGACGGTATCCCAGCTATTGTCTTAAATAAATGTTCCCCCGAACTAGTACCAGTCCTATCTAAGCTCTATACGATCTCTATATCTTCTGGGAAATTCCCTTCATCATGGAAGTTAGCAAATGTTCAACCTATTCCCAAAAAAGGTGATAAGACCGATCCCTCAAATTACGGACCAATTGCCATCACTTCCATTTTGTCTAAAATCATGGAAAAAGCCATCAATCAGCAACTGCTCACGTTCCTTGAAACTAATAAACTCCTTAGTGACCACCAATATGGGTTTAGGCAAAGTCGTTCAACAGGCGATCTTCTTTCATATGTGACCCAAGTCTGGAACAATACAGTAGAGCAGTCCGGTGAAACAGTTGTAGTCGCTTTAGATATCTCAAAGGCATTTGACCAAGTTTGGCATAAGTGTTTACTTGCCAAACTCACCTCGTTTGGGTTAAATGATACGCTCATCAATTGGGTTTCTAGTTTCCTTGATAAAAGACGAATACGTGTCGTAGTTGATGGCTTTTTTTCAAAAGAAGTTAGCATTAACGCGGGGGTACCACAGGGATCCGTTATAGCGCCTACACTTTTTCTGCTGTACATAAACGACCTTATTTCTTCAACAACTAACCCCATCCATTGCTTTGCTGACGATAGCACTCTTCACTGTAGTTCATCTCAGTCTACTTATAGTGATAATCCACCTTCTATGTCAAATCAAGAAATTAAAGCTGAAATGGCAAATTCAATCAACAAAGACATTCAACGTATTCTCGAATGGGGAAGCAATAATCTAGTTAAATTTAATGCTAACAAAACTCAGTGTTGCCTGATGTCCGCCAAAAAAGATCGTTCATTTCCTGTTGTAAGTATGAATGGCTCAGTTCTTAAGTTTTCAGACTCTATTACTGTGTTGGGTATGACTGTATCTTCAAATTTCTCATGGGTTGACCATCTTCTGTCAGCTACCAAAACAGCTGCTCGTAAAATAGGCTTTTTGTACAGATCTAAGCAGCACTTTACCTCTCGACAACTCCTTCTGCTGTATAAGGCCCAAATTCGGCCTCATCTGGAATATAATTCTCACCTTTGGGTTAGTGCTCCCCAATACGCTCTCGATATCGTTGATCGTATTGAAAAGAGAGCGATTAAGCTTATAAATGACCCGTCCTTAACTTCTCACATACAGTCCCTTGAGCATAGAAGGATGGCTTCAGTTCTTTCTTTGTATTATCGTTATTACAACGGCTATTGTGCCGGTGAATTGCATTCTTTGATACCATCTCCGGCTATCTTTGCGAGAAACACCTGGTTCGCTCATTCACATCATCAGTATGCAGTACAAATCTCCACTTGTCGTACCAAACGGGCGCAATCCACATTTTTCTACACGGCTTCTAAACTCTGGAATGATCTCCCTAGTTCCTGTTTTCCTCTCACTTATGATATGAGAAAATTTAAGGTAGCTGTTCATAGGCATCTATTGGCAATTCATTATCCCTCTATCCATCCTCCTAAGTGTTCCTGAGTGCTTTAGCACGATAGGCCTTATTTAGCCTGTTCAGGTCCACAATCATAAAAAAAAAAAATGCATATAAAACAAATTGACTTCGCCTTTATAGGTTTACTCTTTCTACTACATTTGCTTATTCAATACCGTATGTAGATTTCGTCAAAAGCAGTACGACTGTTCACCATCCTTATTTAATTCACTGATTTGTATGAGAAGACAGCATAAACAAATTGCATAGCATAATTCATAAATTAATGACGTAGCGGTAAACACTCCTGGCGAGGATACACTTTTATAAAACGCCTGACTCTTATGATTCCTTCCCTAAGGTGCGTTTACATTAGTCAATTGGCATCATCAACTCACTTGAGTTCATGTGATATGCTCAGTAGCTGAACGGTTAAACCCGGTGATTCATGTCAGATGTTCAACTGAACGGAATCAGCTCAGAGTTGAACAGGTTTAACTTTTTCTATTCATGTCAAAGCTTCAAAATGGCGACAAGCACGTGGTCTGAGCAAAATTCAATCAAATTTGTGAGAGTGTACGAAAAATACGAGTGTTTCTGGAATTCGTGATGTAGCGGTAATAAAAACAGAGAGTCACGGGCATCTGGTATTAAGAAACTAATTAGTGATATGCAAGAATTAGATGCAGAAATGGGAGAAAATGATGTTAAGACCCGATCAAAAACTATATGAACAACGTTTATGGCTGAACTACGCAAAGTACAGAAGTCTCAAAAATCGGGTGCAGGAACTAGTGATGTGTACGTACCAAGCTGTTCATGGTTTAAAGATGCCGATCGTTTTTAAAGAAATATTATTGCTCGTCGTCCCGTTTTTGAAAATGTGGTAAGTTGCAAAAACTCATTTTAAGTTGTATTAAAATGTACTGTAATTTATGTTCTTCGTTCATTTAGTTGTAAATATAAGAAAAAATTTTAATTAATGATTTATAGGTATGTGGTAGGCAACTTAATTTGCATTGTGGTGTAACTTAAGTGCATATCTTATTAAAGGTTTATACTTCTTCTTTACATTATTTTTTTCTGCTAATATCGTTGACTTAATTCTTTGCGCAAATATTTTCGCGCAACGCGTCATCGCCTGATATTCTAGGCGTCCATTTTTTCACTTCTTGTGGTACGCTGTGTGATGCAGGAAGCTTTTTTGCGTTTTCGCCTAAATTTTGTGAAAAGTGCCATTGATTTAATGGTAAGATAAATTAACTCGTAATACTAAAAATTAAAACATTTACTCTTTTCAGGCACTTTCTTTTTTTTACTTTTACACTTTTAATTTTACCGCCTTTGATTGCACAATTAATTCTACTGTTACGTACGCTTTCATTTTACGATGGCGTTTTGCTTTTAATGCAGATCTGAATGTGGATTCCATTATTTATTTTGAACCTTCAAAAGAATTCAATAAATATTGGTTTATTCAATTTCAAGAAGACAAATTTATAAGAAATAAAATTCCATTTTGGGTGTGGTTTACTACGTAAAGCATTATTATTGCAATATATTGCGCAACATTGACACAAGGATTACATCACCTTGGTTTGCATTTCCGCATTTATTTTTTATAATACCAGGGGTTCTCAAGAAGTATTATATTTTGTACAGGTATTTATATTTAATGATTATTAGTATAAGGCTAATTTTAAGATATATTTTATATAACCCTAAATTTTACATGTTAATAAACATAGTTTGTAATTTTTTTTATTTTTACATTTTGGTAAATTTCTATTTAAACAACCTCGGTTTAGTTATTCCGAGCATAATTAAAAAATAACTTGGCGTCCGAGATCATTTTTATCATTGTTACATTGCAGTTTCTATATTTATGTTAAGTGGAAATAATCGATCAGGAATTTGTGGTAACTAAGCAAATCAAAAGATTGAATTGGCCCACTTGAATCTTCCGACTGAGCCAACGGCATTATTTTTGGTGAATGGTTTGTATCTCCAGTTAGTTTAACGATTTGTTTTGGAGAACACTTTTACATTTATTTATTATTAAATTATTTAAAGCCATTTATTTATACGTGCTGCATTTAAACCACTCATTATACCTGGCTCCATTACCACTATTTTATAAAGTCAATAAAATATTTAATATCTGTAAGATATTTTACTGATGTTTTATTTATATTTATTATTTAATTGCATTTATTTGCCACGGTACCGCTCCAGTTGTGTTGAAATATACAGTATAATCCTGTCCTGATAAATCTCTCCACGAACCCCTGTAGAACTGTCCAGTCTCTATATTTTCTCTATCAAAATATTCAAATCCTACATACGTAAGAGCCGAAGTTCGTCTTAATCGGTTATGTACACCTATGCATGTTTTAACAAGTGAAGTAACTTTTTCAGGAGTAAGTGTAATGGGTCTCTGGAAAATTCTAAATTTTTCCACAGTCCAAATGCATTCTCTGAAACTCTGCGTGCTCTACTCATTCTGTAATCATATTTTTTCTTCTAAAGATAAATTTCGCTTAGAATATGGATTCATTAGCGGAAAAGCGTCATCTCCAACAATAACATGTTGTGAAGGTATATTTAAACGCAACTTCTTTAAACAGTTAAATAATGAACTTTCTTGAAAAATTCCCCTATCGGAAGCTCTTCCCTGTGTACGTAAAACAATAATCGGCGTCAACTAAAGCAAGTAAAACAATACTATATGTGCCCTTGTAGCTGAAATAGTCGGCACCAGTATTAGATAGATTTCGAATAACATGTTTGCCGTCCAAAGCACCCATACAATTTGGAAAATTCCATTTTGCATGAAATAACTCTGCTATGCGCTTCAATTCTTTATCGATGCTAGGAACTTACAATATAATTATTCGCCATTAATATAATTATTAACAATTAAAAAGCACTAGAACACATAGTTTATAGTATAGCATGAATGAATGAATAAATATTAAAATATTATTATTACTACATTTAACTATCATTGTAAGTTATGAATCCATATATTAACGGTCTATTTGTTTTTCAAGACCCTTCGTCCACACAACATAGTACATTTGAAATAGACAATCAACAAACCGACACTCATTCGATAACAGAAGAAGGTACAGAATGACAACACCGGTACCGTAGAACCAACAATATCATAATCAAGTGAAAGGTTTGAAACTACCAGCAGCAATCCACGCGGCAAGAAACGGCTCCGTACCTCCGAGGATATTACTACTAGTGCTATAAACAAGTTACAAAATATGTGACATTACAACTGCATCTATGAGAGATGATGAGTTCGACGTTTTTGGTAGTTACGTAGCTACTAAGTTAAGAAACGTTAACATTATAACTGTGCTGAAGGTTCAAACACAAATTACTAACCTTCTGTCAAGAGCAAGAATACAAGATATCACAGAAAAAAATTATGAAAAAATGTCAAATCAGACATCGCACACTCCATCATCTGACATAGAAGATTCAAATTCTTAATATTGACCAAATACACCGCACTCCGTATTAACTGATTCAGCCATATATCACACAGATATTGAGGAACATACGACATACCATCTTTAAGAAGAGACTCATTCACAATCAGAGAGTCATATTACGTAATTTGCTGGATAATTATATACATGGTGGGTGTCTACTACGTGGACGGAGGATTGCTCCTTAACTATTTTGCGGTGGTAATACACGATAATTGGGCCTACATTCTAAAAAAAAGGGCGATTAACAAAAATATGCCAACCAAAACCTGTGTTTTTTTTAATCGAATACCCTGTATATTGTTGCATTTTTGGATTCACTGTTACATTTAGAATAAAAGTATCGAAGTTTGTATCTGTATCACTAACCGTTTTGCAGTTATCGTCACTTTAGTATCAAAATAGAGTTAACTATGGAACCACGATTAACTTACGCGAAATGTAATTTTTTTAATTTTTTTTAAAATGCAACACCTTGTATATTTTTTCACATTTCTATTCCCCATGAAAAATAGATACTAATTGATAATAGGTTTCATAGCCATAAAGACGGACCCTTCTTGAGATATTGACGCTCTTACGTAAAAATATTCTAAAATACAAATTTACTATGACAATAGAATTCAACAAAACAAATCAGGTAGGCTAGCCGCTCGTAATAAAGAGGAACAATTGCATCTATTGTTTTGACGTTTGTATAATCATTAAAATATTGTTCTATTAGTTTGTGTGTTTTTGGATTGTCGTTTTGTCAATTTTTGTACAAAATGAATTTTTCCAAAGAAGAAATGGTCGATATAATTTTTATTTACGGCGAAGCTAAAAGAAATGCTTTGCTGGATACCCGTTTGTACTGTGAACGATACCCAAAGAGAAGACGGCCGTGGAAAGAATCGTTTATGAATGTAGCTGAGATATTTATAAATTCTGAAAGTGTGTGTTGTCCCAAGCGCGTAAAAATAAGCTCAAATGAAGAAATTGAGTTTCAAGTTGTGGCTCATAGAAAATCCGCAAATTAGTACCAGAGAGCTAAGTACACAACTAGACCTAAATAGAAATACAGTTCGCAGCTTTATTAAAAAAAACAAATTGCATCCTTATCATATCGAGTAACATCAAGCTATAAGTGAAATAGATTTGCAAAATCGTGAATTTTTCTGCCAATGCGTAACTACTAAAGTCAATGAAGAACCCAATTTTGTTAATAACATTCTATTTGCGGATGAGGCAACTTTTCACAATAATGGCAATATTAATACACATAACTATCATCGCGATTCAGATACTAATCCACACATCTTAAGAGTTGTTGATTACCTGCATCTATGGCCAGTTAATGTATGCGGTGGTATAATCAATTTTAATGTGGTTGGTCCTTTTTTTCTTTGATGGGATGCTTACTGGAGAAAGATATTTACAGTTTTTGGAAAATGTTTTCCCGAGCTTTTGGAAAATATCGAGGTAGATAGTATTCGTACGATGTGGTTTCAACTGGATGGTGCCCCTCCATACTACGCAATCAACGTTAGCCAACATCTCGATAGAAATTATCCGATGAGGTGGATAGGACGAGGTGGTGTGCAAAACTGGCCAGCCAGATCACCGGATCTTACGCCCTTTGAATTCTTCCTTTTTTTGCCATTCGTATTTTCTTATTTGCTCTGGATTTTGTTTTATTTGTTCTTCTGTATGTCAATATTTTCAAATAAAGCGTCAATATCTTAAGAAGGGTCCGTCTTACGACTATGAAACCTATTATCAATTAGTATCTACTTTTCACGGGGAATTGAAATGTGAAAAAATATATAGGGTGTTACGTTTGCAAAAATTGAGAAAAATTACATTTCGCGTAAGTTAATCATTCTGTATAATTTTGCATGTTTTCGAAAAATTTCCTAGTTTGTTTGTTAGTAGACTATTATTAATAGTCGGTGGTATAAACAGACTTACAAAATCGTGGTGGCAACGGTCGCATCGTGGTTCCAAAGTTAACTCTATTTTGGAACTAAAGCAGAACGGTTAGTGATACATGAAAATGTAAACTTTCACCATTAACACTCATAATAAAATACTTATCTATTTTGGTTTTTTTAATGGTGTATTTAAATTATACAATCTAAACGTTTCGATAACACTTACAGTTATCTTCGTCAGTAGTAATATTTGTAGAAATTGTTAAAGATGTTGTAAACAATTTTGTCAAAGTTGAAAAATTAAAACATAAAGGTTAGTGATACAGTTACAAATTTCTATACTTTTATTCTAAATGTAACAGTAAATTCAAAAATGCAAAAATATACATGGTGTTCCATTTAAAAAAACACAGACTTGGTTTGACATATTTTTGTCAATCACCCTGTATATACCTAAATATTTTTAGAATGTAGATCCAATGATCGTGTATTACCACACAAAAATTGGTTTTGATATCTCTAATAGTTAAGGAGCACCCACTCTGTATATAACTATCCAGCCAATCCATAATAGGTTGAATTGCTGTACAAAGAATGTCTTTCGTCTGCTCCTCAGTATTTGTCGGAGATACTATGGACTGACTCTCTGATTGTGAATGAGTCTCTTCCTGAAGATAGTTTTGATATCTCTAATAGTTAAGAAGAAATCCACCCTGTATGCGTTTGTACATTGGTTACGTTCAATTAAACACTATAGATTATATTAATAATGCTTTATATTACCTACCTTAGTATACTCCTGCAACACCTTATATATCGCTTCACACGTCTCTCTCAAAAAACATGAGACTGTACACTTTGGTACTCCATACAGATATTCTAGGCTTTTAAAAGAATCTCCTGATGTTAGGTAACGAAGAGTTATTTCAAGTTTTAGGTGCCACTTGTGTTAATAAGTTATTAAATTGACGTTCATCCATTCGTAATAAATTTCGCTAACTACATGGATTTTCTAACTGTAATTCTTTATTTAAATTATTAGAAGGACTTGGAAGTTCTCTACGATTGATCCGTTCTTTACCCAAACTCGTTGTTTCCGTTTCTTTTTCTTTTCGATAACCTTCATTCATTCGGCACACAAAATTGCCTCTGTTTGAAGCATTGCTTTCGCCATCTTGAATCAACTAAATAATTGCAAATAAAATGAATTGTGTAAAGAAATAAATTATTTCATTCCACATGAATCAAGTAAGTTGACCAAGTCACTTGTCCAATGTAAACGCACATTTACTCTTTAGAGTGCAAAATCGAAATTGACCGAAAATAATTTTTTTGGTCACAAATGTTACCTTACAATGCCTAAATGAGTTGTACAGGGTGGTTTTTTTTTCGTTAATATTATAGGGTATAGGCTAAACGGTAAGAGATACAAAAAAACTAAGATACGTATCCCGTTCTCTTTTTTAGTGTTTAGTTTAATGGCGCAATCGGATCTACGCTAACTAAATTGGTTTCGAAGATACAGAGTGATTCTCAAAATCTGCCGGTTTTTATTCTCTTATGACTCGGTTATTTATGGAGATAAAAAAAAGCTTTGGATACGAAAGTTTTATGACTTTTTACGTTGAATCCAGTGGCGTTCTTAAAAAAAATATAGATGTTTTATTTTTTGAGATATTATCAAAAGTAGCATTTTCTTAAATGGGACACCCTGTATCGGATAATCTCAAAAAATTGCATTTTTTTTGAGATTGCAACAATATATAACACTTAATATTTTGCATTGTCCTAAATAGCTAAAATATAAAAAAAACATTTTTTTTTAGTTGGCTATTAATTGAATGTTTTAAGCAATTGTTTTTGTTTGTTTACATGTCATAAAATTCAGTAACAATTATGTATTGGTATTCTTATTTCGTTTCCGATTATATTTTTTAAAAAAGGTGATTAAAATGAATAATTTTCAAAATTATGAAAAATTAAAAATGCTTGAGTGCTACATTGAGAGTAATAAAAATAAAGATGCAGCTCTAGACTTATATTTTGAGCGTTATCCGGAACGACGACAGCCAGAACAACAAATATTTGAAAGATTATATCACAATTTAAGTGAGTATGGATCATTTGGAAAACCAAGAAGTAAGATTTACAATAAGGCAAATAGCGAAAGAGATGAAATAAATACATTAGCTTGTGTTGCTGCTGATCCGACGATATTTAGCCGTAATATTGAGAAAAATATTGGCAGAAGTAAATCTAAAGTTTTAAAAACGTTAATAAAGCATAAGTATAAACCATATAAAATAAGAAAGGTTCATAACTTACATCCTGGAGATGAAGAGCGGCGTTTAACATTTTGTCATTGGTATTCGCAGCAGATTAATCGGAATCCCAATTTTTTTCAAAATATAATATGGACCGACGAGGCTTTTATATCTAGCGAAGGAATTTTTAATCGACATAATAATCGATATTGGTCAAACATAAATCCTCATCAGACGGTCGCCAGGATACAACAAGGACGGTTTGGGTTCCATGTATGGGTGGCGCTATATCAAAACAGAGTCCTTAACTACAGAATTTTTTATGAAAATTTGAATGCTCAAGGATACATCCAAATTTTGCAAGAATGTGTAATAATGGAGTTGGATAATATGCCATTAGCTGCAAGAAATAATGTTTATTTACAACAAGACGGTGCTCCAGCACATAATAGCCACATGGTAAGGGACTTACTAAATGTCAATTTTGGCGAAAATTGGCTTGGTACATATGGACCAAACAGATGGCCTTCGCGTTCCCCCGACCTGACGCCACTCGACTTTTATTTTTGGGGATCTATCAAAAATGAAGTCTGTAAAAGCCGAAATAATACTGTAAAAGAACTCAGAGCAAATTTTATTAATTGTATTTGAAGAGTGCCAAATATTCAAATCTATAACGCCACTCGTTCAGTTACAAGCAGAGCCCAAAAATGCATCGAGCAGAATGGAAGACAATTTGAGCACCTTTTGTGATTAACCACCTATGCTAATTGTGATATATAAGTATTTGAAATAATTACTGTTGAGTTGTTATAAATCTTTTCTTGTTTTTTGTAGTTGTTGTTTTAGTTTATTAATGTTTTATTATTGTTATTATCTGCAATTTTATTATGCCTATTATAAAATAAAGAATTGATTAAATCCATGGCCAACTACAAAATGTTTTTTTAGTATTTTAGCTATTTAGGACAATGCAAAATATTAAGTGTTATATATTGTTGCAATTTCAAGAAACAATGCAATTTTTTGAAATTGTCAGATACAGGGTGTCCCATTTAAGAAAATGTTACTTTTGATAATATCTCAAAAAATAAAACATCTATATTTTTTTTAAGAACGCCACTGGATTCAACGTAAAAAGTCATAAAACTTTCGTAGCCAAAGCTTTTTTATCTCCATAAATAACCGAGTCATAAGAGATAATAAAAACCGGCAGATTTTGAGAATCACTCTGTATCTTCGAAACCAATTTAGTTAGCGTAGATCCGATTGCGCCATTAAACTAAACACTAAAAAAGAGAACGGGATACGTATCTTAGTTTTTTTTTATCTCTTACCGTTTAGCCTATACCCTATAATGTTAACGAAAAAAAACCACCCTGTACATTTAGTAGGTACAACTGAAACAGAAATTAGTTACAAACCTCCCATAACTACTTATACTTTCATTGTTAAAATGAAAGAAAATGTATGATTAGTAATGTAATTTTTCGACGAGAGAAGAATGAATTCATTTTGAATGTACTTAGATGAATATTTTAGACAGCTTCATTATACCAAATATCAATCAGATGAAATTATATAATTACTATTTTTGCTCAATCCATTACGAATAATATCCATTTAGATTAATTATTGTTAAAAAGACAGTAGAATGAATGAATGAACTATTGATTGCGTTATGGTTTAGACATGATCACAATAATACCCACGCTATGCTTAACGTGTATTATGTAACTTTATACACCCAAAAAACACCTAATGACTAATTAAATCAATCAATTACTAAATTAACGCAATTAATTAATTAAAGGTTGAATTTTTGAACTTGGCACACATTAATACAATATAAAGTTACCGAGTCACATTAAACCCAATTAATTTAATAACTTAGCTTTATTAGGCGATCTACACACTCAATAATAAATACGATGAAGTGCGTGTTAATACGAAAAAAAAATAGGAAACTATATTTTACAGTACCCAACTCGGATGAAAAAAATCTAACACAGATTAAACCGTTATAAAATAGCATATATAAACGCCGGATCGCGTCACGCTGTCTTCCATTCGTGCTTACCAGCAAAGAGTTTTCCGCATTCCGTAAAACAGTATGCACTTTGTAAGTTAAAGTATACTATATGTAACCGACAAACAGAGCATCTGAAGTGCAAAACGTTTTATGCATACGTCATGTACACATCTTAATAGATATATGCAATTTAATTTTGTAAAATAGCAACAAATTCTATTGCTAAAAGATGTATAAACTTGAAAGTGATGATGTTACAGTAGATTGAATGATGAATTAGCGTGTTAAAGATCCTTCTAATACCTTTTAAATGTACAAAATTATCTTGTAAAGTTAATAACATGAATTAGGCAATCATTTCTTCCAGCTATCTCGTTAATAAATGCAACACGCGAAATTACGATCACTTTTATTTGGATATAAAGTTAAGAGATTATTGTGAAATGTGACTAATTTCGCACGAGCTGAAGAGTTTATTACAGAAATCCAAATGTTAAATGTCATTCATGTGCTTTCAATTTCAATGTAGACCTTTTGTCAGAAAAATAATAAATAGCCCAATATATTTCAGTTTTACAACCAAATAGACATAGCTGCGTAAAATGGCGTATACAACTAAAAACAGAAAATTATGTGATTATTAAGCTATTTATTTAATAGACGTGACGTACTCGAGACGGGATCAATCAAACAATTTAGAATAATTTAGACCAAAGCCAACAAATAAATTTAAAAAAAGCACATATATACCGGCATATACCGTGTCAAGCAGATATAACGAGTCAGAGTAAGTACGGCCTCGTGGACGTGGACCCGCGTTCCCCGCCGCCAGCACAACCGATCTGGCTGATTCGACCGCCACTCATCAGTGCAAACCCCACTACCGGTTCTGTCGAAGTCCAACGCCTTCTCGAGCCAGCCCGAACAGACCAACCAACGATCCTGACGAGGTCTTCAGGACACAAAAGAAGAAACCGAGGAAGATGCCACAGGACCATCGACCACCTACGTATTTGAACCCCAGAAAGCCGATCCGAAAGCAATGTAGGCCGTTACCATGGAGAAGATCCTTCGGTAATCCTTCGTCAGAACGAGAATTAGGTTAACTACTCCCCATAATTAGACCCACGTGGGATTGCTTTCACCCGTGCCAAAATGGTCAGCGAGGGATCTAGCCTGCCTCAACCAAGGAAATTTATGGATAAGTATGATACACCGTATCATACCACCAGGTAAAAAGTCATCGTTTGTTTAATACGTGGCGTGTCCGTAGACATCCCCCAAAGCGACGTGATCTCGCGGTTTTAACATCTTCTATTGTTCTAGTCGCTCGCAGCACGCTATGGCAAGTGCGCCGGCGATCACAACATCAGCAAATGCACGAAATCCCGTTCCAACCGGGCAAACGATGACTACGGTGGGGACTTCCCCGCGAGCTACAAGGGATGCCCGGAGTTCCGTGGACCTCCACCAAGAAATAAGATAGAGGCTCCACAGCGACCGAAGAGTACACCGCCAGCAGAATCACCCTCTTAAATATGGACCGCTGTCAGTTACACCAAAGCGATCGCAGGTGATATTTGGTAAGTGGAAGTACTGAAAGCAGCTCCAGCTGCAATCGGTATCACGTCTACTCAACCTAACTTAGTAGGCAGCGGCACTCGCGGAGGCGAAAATTGCGACTGACCTGTGGAGAATGATCTTTATACACGGTCAAGAAGTGTTTGCCCCTTTCGGGCAAACATAAAATGATCCGTCGCGTAAACTAGTGTCCTAATTTTAATATCATCGTATTATTTTACTCACTTTTTATGTTTTGTTAACATTGACAATCATTATTATCCACATAACTGATACTGGTTTCGTTTTATTTCCTACCAATGGACACCAGATATCAACAACACCAATCCGAGAACATTTACTATCTGCCACAACAATGCTTTCCACAAGCAACACCACCACATCTGCAGACCAACATAACCATGCATGCCATTATAACTACCACAGCACCAAAAAATTCACATTACACAGCACCGAAGAGGATTGGAAAATTGTAAGCAGCCCACCACACAATACTTATTTAACCCTTCGACGGCGGAAACCGGGCCAAGATTGACCCAGAGTTGTAATTTTTAGCAATAACTTTTATATGCATTTATCTTTTGTTTTGAAATCTGGGATATTCCTCTATAATGTCATTTTACTGCTTATAATAAAACTTGAACATAATTGAATAGGTAATGTCGTAGATAAGGGCACTGGGTCACTTTTGACCCGATTTCCGCCGTCAGCGTAACTATTTTTAGAGATTCGAGACCGGCTCGTGCGCATGTCTAAATAATTAAACTGACTGCTTTCCGTTGACATATAGTGAAGTAGTGTTCTCTTACGCTTTGGCGTAATAGCATCCTGTCGTTCCCGTACGGGCATGCTTGTGAATTCGTTCTATAAACGTGTTTGAGTTAGCAGTTATATATATATATATATATATATATATATATATATATATATATATATATATATATATATATATATATATATATATGTTTAGTGAGCAATAACAATGAATCCAAATAAAAGGGCTCTAACCGAAGCGAAATTCATTGCGGAGTTGATTCGAGACGACGATGACGAAGATATTGACGCATTATCCGATAGCAGTGGCAGTAACGAAAGTGATGCAGATTACGAAGTCTCTAGCGATATAGGAGATGAAATAAGTGACGATGAAGAAAACACAGTACACGCTGAAGATCAAGTAGTTGGTAATCGCACCTGGAAATATGTAAGTCCAGCGCCAGGTAAATCAAGAAGTCACAATATCTTACATAAAGAAAAGGTCCAACTGCCTGCAGCACGAATATAAATACCACATCGGAGGCATTTTCTTTGTTTATTAATAATGACATTATCGATATAATAGTACAATATACTAACCAAAAAGCCAGTGAGCCTGTTCAACAGGATGCCCGCGCCGGTAAATCTTGACGGGCGTTGATCCAGACGAAATAAGAGCTTTTATTGGAATCCTCTTATTGGCAGGAAGATTTAGGGAAGCGAGAGAGGACAAATATTCTTTGTGGAATAAACAAGATGCTTTTTGCAGACCTATATATTTTGCAGCGATGAGTCGTGAGATGTTCAAAGAAATTCTAAGATTCGCACGTTTCGATAATTTGACAACAACGTTTCAGAGAAAACAAGGAGGTAAGTTAGCTCCACTTAGAACAGTTGCCTATATTTTTGCGTCCAATTGTAGGAAATCTTATGAAGCTTCCTCTGTTGGAATAATTGACGAACAATTAGTTACGTTTCGCGGTAGAAGTCCTTTTAAAGTGTATATTCCCAGTAAACATGGGAAGTACAAAAATATGAGCTTTATACGACGCCGACAACTTATACTGTTACAATTTCGATATCTACTTGGGTAAAGTTGGCTGAAATAAGTCAAGAGCAGCGAGTTGTGAAGAAGCTCGCCGAATTTTAGAAGAACTGTGGTAGAAATACAGCTACAGTTAATTTTTTTTACAGACATTTCGCTGTCTGAAGAACTGTTGAAAAATAAATTGACGATAGTTGGGACAATTCGAAAAAACAGAAAGGATCTTCCCAAATACCTTGTGAATTTATCTGACCGAAGTGTTTACTCTTCATAATTCATATTCACACAACCACTCTCACCCTTGTATCATATATTCTAAAACCCCGCAAGTGCGTCGTATTGAACATAGTATCCTAGGAGAAGAAGCAAAGTTTAAGCCGGAGATAATCACATATTACAATAAAACTAAAAGTGGGGTCGATGCCTTAGACAAACTGGTGAGGGAATATACATGTAGAAGAGCATCTCGACGGTGGCCGTTTTCCTTGTTCCTAAACTTTTTGGATGCAGCTGCGTACAATGCTTTAGTTATTTGGTGCACAAAGAATCCAAATTGGGAAGGTGGAACGTCCATGAAGAAAAAACGGAAATTATTCCTCGAACATCTAGGAAAAGAATTACTTGCCTCAAATATCAAACGTAGAGCTGCAAAAATTGAAGGTGACAGCAGAGGGTATCAGAAAGGTATTGTAAAAGCAATGAAACAGTGTGGCAGGCGTATCCAGAAGAAGACGTCTCAAGATACTGTAAGTGGAAACAAGCGCGGTAGATGCTCCTTGTGCGTTGGTAATGACAACAAATATTCAAAGAAATGGAACAAATGTTCTAGATTTACGTGCCCAGATCATAGACAAACAGAAACAAACAATGTGTGCAATAAATGTAAGCAGTGATAAACAGAAAATGTAATTTAATTATTATGTTGCTACTTTATACTGAGTTATGGGTTATTTGTGTTTATACTCGTATTTTTACTATTTACAGTATTTTTGAGTTACATTAAGAATAAATTAGTTCGCACACAACAACTTCATTATTTCTAACACTCCTCAGTAGTTTCAAAACAATGCAGTTCTGTGAAGGGTCATTTTTGACCCATTTCCGCCGTTGTTGTTAGTAAAATTATTTCCGCCCTCGTAGGGTTAAATATGTACTGTATATATAGAATACCACATACTGTTAGATTTCTAAATTTTAATAAACTTTGTTGAATTTAATGGTTTGAATAAAGTTGAACGCATATATCAGTATACCGTATAAGCCTCCTAGTGGCCGTAGCACGGTGCACCTATGAAGCCATCCAGATAGAATCTACAATCTACAACTAACATTTTATAAATATATGCTTCATTTTTTCTGTTTTGTTGTTAACGGAGTATAGTGTAGGAGCCAGTGGAGATATCTTTCCCACCCCTACAACCGTTTGTTGTACTTTTACACACCACGAGAGTAGGTTCGTTAAGTATATTTTATTCGTTACTACATCGTACCATTTACTGAACGAGCCGGAAATTCCGTTTTTCCATCCCCTACATTAGAAAGCGACTGCTCATACACCAAAAATTGTTTGTGCTTCTACCTACCGTGAAAGGAGGTTCCATAAATACATATTGTTAATTGCTACCCCTTACTACTATAACAAATAAGGTTTCTCTCAAGTCAACGTGCAACAAATAAATTTGTTCAGCTGAAAGGCTATGCTTCCAATTTGTTAAGTTGAAACAAGAATTGAATATATTGTTAAGGAGCAGCAGTATCAACATATAAAGATATTAATGACTACGGCTTAACCCATCTGACACATAAATTAAAATACTTACTGAATATTGAAATCTCTTTATCAACAGGTCGTAAGGGATTCCAGAGATACATCCACAACTATAAACCAGGGCATCACCACCCCCAAAAAGTGGACCTATTATTCAAAATCTTTGCAATGGGGTTAAAGGGGTTGTAAAAATGGATACCTGAACTTCATTAGCCCTTTGCCTCTTAAAGGCTCCTTGTTTAAGCTAGTTACTAGAGTCCCCTTTTAAAACTGGATGCATAGCCTACTCTTACTCAAACTTATCACAAGGGCCAGGATTCCCCTTGAAGTTCGCCCCCCAAAAGTGGGCCTCCTTGTTTGAAGTTGCAAAAATGCGTGCCAGATATTGTTAAAAATGGGTGTACAACCTTCTTGGCCGCAACGTGTTGCTAAGAAGTTGCAGGGGTTGAGCACATAGATGCCAGAATGTCCTTAGGGGTTTGCTCCTCAAAGTAGCCCCCCTTCTCCACGCTAATAAAAGTATCACTTTTCTTTAAAAAAACGGAAGCGTTCCTTAGAACGTTACTCCCAAGGGACACCCTTGCCCATGATTGTACCATTTTGTGAAGTGTGGGTGGTGTGCCCTCAATATCGCCACAGGGTATTGTTATTTAGCCTGTTACTCATCCTACTGTTATCTAGCTGACCACTCTAGATAGCTGACCTCTGGCAAAATTATGAAAACCGTGGAAACGATTTGTGGAACGTGTGTTTAGCCTGTTTCTAGTTTTCTAGCGATCATTCTAAGGTAACTGACCGCGGAAAGATTATGCAAATCGTGGGAGAATTTTATGGATTGAGGAATTAATGAAAGCTATACTTGCGTATGTTGTGGATCACATTATAATGATTCATATAAAAAATGTATGAGGTTATGTTTATGTACCAGAGCTTAAGGTTAATTACTATAGGTAAATAAGAAAAATAGCTATGCTATGTAGTAGTCAAACGCTCACGTGGGCCAGATAAACATCGACGTGATCAGGCGCAACTGCTACTTTACTACTTCACCTCTGCATACGGAGAATTTTTAAATCGTAATACATAAAGAAACAAAGACGACCAGAGGCAGAGCCGATCTCATTTAGGAAGACTTGACTCATCCTCGCTTTTGAAAACATATCATCTAAAAGGTAATACGTAATCGAAAACCTAAACAACTATTCGTTCCATTTAAATAGATGCCCCTTTTCAAGGTCGTGCTGTAGGGAACTTATACTATTGTAATCTGAATCTGTAGGATTTTGGGAAATATCTACCCGTTTTAAGAAAACTACCATTCTTCTTACGAAGCAAACATTGTGTAAATATCAATGTGAACAGGCAAGAAAATATGATAAATCTAAAAGCACACACTAAAGGTGCAATTGACTGCAAAACCTGTCAGAACTTATTAGCCGCATCCGTAATGGTGGTATTACTGCTAACTCAATGTTCAACTGATCTTCTTCAGTTATCGACTTTCGACCAGATTTTCTCATATTCCGAGCATCTCAAAATTCCCGAAATTTCACCTCAACCCTGCTTACCATGCTTTGGCTAATGGACGGTCGATCACAGTTGCATTAAGCAACGCAACCACTTCTGATTGAGTGCGCGACCTATCTCCGAAACCAAGCATATACACTTCACTTTTACGTAAAAAAATTCTAAATTGAAAATGAAAATCGACGGGTCCGAGCGTTTTGTTTCTAAACTCCCTTTCAAATTTTAATTGAATTTATCCGCTACTTTACGAACGCACTGTATAATAAACGGGTTATGGAAAAATCAAGAAAAAATTTTGAACAAATAATGTAGGTGGAGACGAATTAATAAAAAAAAGAAGGTAAGATACGAGAGATGGAGCAATAATAAAGTGGATAAAACTCTAGTACAAGCAATAGTGCATAACTACATCAAAAGAAAGAAATAAAAAATGGAAAAAAGAAATCAACAAAGAAAAACCGTCTTTGGCAAGAACAAAGAAAAGAGAATTAGTCGGAAATTTGGACAGATGAACAGAATACTTTCAAGAAATGTACGGGTCAGGGAAGAATTGAAAGGTACAAATGAAAAAATATACACTGGAGAAAGAAAACGAATAAACACTCACGCTCCAAGAGATTGCGGATGTAATAAGAAAGCTTATGATCAGCCACCAAGGAAATACCGAGTTATGGCAGAAATGTTGATATCAGGGAACAAAAGGATAAAAGAGTATACTCGCATAATAATTTAAAAGTGTGGCAAGAAAAAAGGATGCCAAGGCGACGGAATGAATCAATGATCAGTACAAAATCATGGTGTTAGCAATGAAGACAAATTGAGTGAATTAGTAGGAAAGGGAATAGGCCAGTACAAATCGGATTTGGGAAACATACATCGGTGGTCGAGCATGTATTCACATAAAAACAGGGCCCCCCTTAGAGTTTAGCTTCCCAAAAAAAGACCATACTGAGAGTAACAACCGGAAGGAGGAAAAGAAAAATAGAGACAAACCTTATGCCTGAGTCTGAGATGCTGCCAATATACAAAATAAATTGTAGAAATACTATGTAATGCTCATATTATTAATAATTTCGCAAATAAAAATACAAAGAAAAGAAACAAATTGATTTAAATTACTTCATGAAGATGTAAAAATATTTTGCGATTAATCGTCTACTATTATTTTTAGCGAGAATCGATAGAGTTATGATTAAGTGGATAAATTATGAGTGTGGCGTCGAAAACATGATGGTCGATCATATAGTAGGTATGGAGACGGTTTAGACGGATATCACCCCCAAAAGTGGGCTCCTTGTTCAAACTGTTTGCAAAGGGGTTGCAAAAATGGATATCTGAACGGCCCTAGGGCCTTTGCTCCTTAAAGCGGGTTCCTTGTTGAAGCCTAGTTACTAAAGCCCCCTTGTTAAAAATGGACGGACAGCCTCCCCTCGCTCAAACTTATCACAAGGCCCCCTTGTTATAAATGACTGCCAGGGTCTCCTTTGAGGTTCGCCCCCAAAAGTGGGCCTCCTTATTTTCAGTTGCATGAGTTGTAAAATGGGTACTAAAACGCCCTTAAGGCTTTGCCCGTTAAAGTAGGTGCCTCGCTCAAGCTAGTTATCAGCGCCCTCTTGTTAAAAACGAATGCATAACCTTCTTGGCCGCAAATAACTGCTAGGGTCCCTCTTAGGGTTTTGCTTCCCAAAAGTGGACCTTACTGAGTGTAATAAGCGGAAGGAGGAAAAGAGAAAGGCTGCGAAAACAATGGTTGCAGGCAGTAAAAAAGAACCTGGAAGAGATAGGAGTAAATATCTGGAGAATAAGGGCAAATGATAAAGACGCATGGAGACAAACTATGGGCTGAAGTGCTGCCATACACAAAATAAACTTTGGTGTGAGAATACTATGTAAAGTTCATATTATTAATAATTTGGAAAATAAAAATACCAACTTTTAAAGAAAAGAAATAACTTGATTTAAATTACTTCGTCCAAATCAATGAATTCGGAAAGGACCCCACATCATTTAAATGGCAAATGGATTTTTGTGGTTTTGACAAAACTTTTGATATGTTGTAGAATAAGTAAAGATGAAGTGATGGCTGTGGAAGGAGAGAAAATGCAGAATGATTTCGAGGGAAACAGAAAACTTTTCTGAAATGGGTCAAAAATACAAAATGTGGCCCAAAACAAAACGCTGCAGGAGTAATGAATACGAGCAACAACGTATGTCTTATGTGTGGTAAAGTGCCGAGGGACTGGATCATTGTACCACTGTATAAGGGTAAGGGAAACAAGAGTGATTGCAAGAACTACAGAGGAATAAGTTTGCTCAGCGTGCCTGATAAAGTATTTGGAAGAATTCTAATTGATAGAGTACGAGAAACTACACAAACTAAGATTTGGGATGTGCAGAGTGGCTTCATACCAGGGAGAGGATGTGTCGATGAGATGGTTGTTCTCCAGCAGGTGATCGAAAAGTGTTTAAGGGTAAAAATGAAGCTGTACTGTGAGTTTGTAGATCTGGAGAAAGCATACGACAGAGTGAATAGGGAGAAGCTTTGGGAAATATTAAATGAATATGGCGTAAATAAAGATCTAATAAATGGAATAAGGGCAGTATACAACGGTAGTCGGGCATGTGTGAGGGTGAGAGGAGGTGTGAGTGAATACTTTAATATTGAGCAAGAAGTGTGTGATGTCACTGTGGTTGTTCAATGTATATATGGATAAATGTGTTAGACAAGCATGTCCCGATACAAATGGTGTAATGGTTGGTGACGTAAATGTACGACTTCTGGGGAATGCAGATGACAATGTCTTATTAAGTGACAGTGCGGATGAGCTACAAACCGCTCTGAGGAAGTTTGATACAGTCTGTGAGAGTATGTACCTAAAAATAAACGTGAACAAAATTAAGATTGTGGTGTGGAAAGGAGAGTAGAGTATTTATCCTGCAGGATGAAATTGTGGAGCAAGTGGACGAGCTGGTGTGTATATATATATATAGGTAGAATGTTTACTGCAGATGGTACAATGGAGGGCGAGATTGGACGAAGGGTCAATGCTGGAAGGAAAGTGATTGGAAGTATATGGGCGATAATGAGAAACGAAACCGTGAGCCTTGCAGCGAAATGAGCAATCTATAATCGTGTTTGTCCCATCAGTACCGAATGGAAGTGAGACATGGTTATGTCGAAATAAATGCCGTCGGTATGAGAATCCTGAAAAACACATGTGGTAAAACGAGAAGGGATAAGATAAAGAATGAATGCATAATGACGGAGTGTGGCGAGGAAAAGACGATGATGGATACATTACGTTGGTTTAGTCATATTGAGAGAATGAACAACCAAGCAAATATGTGTGGGTGAGGTTAGAGGAAAGCCGGGTCTGGTAGGCCGTGTAAAACTTGGACGAATGCAGTAGAATGTATGATAAAGGAAAGAAAGATAAGGAATTTTACAAATATAAGGGCATGTCAGAGAGAATGTATGAACCTTGCGGAAGCTAGGAAGGTATGCGGAGATAGGAAAGCATGGAGAAAGATTGTGAATGAAAAATAAATAAGAGGCAGGGATTGTTTTATCTACACCGCAAGGGAATGGCGTGCAGGTTAAGTTAAGTTGAGTTGAGTTTAGTTGAATTGAGTTGAGTTGAGTGAGTTGAGTTGAGTTGGGTTGAATTGGGTTGGGTTGGGCTGAGTTGACTTGGGTTGAGTTGAGTGAGTTGAGTTGAGTTGGGTTGAATTGGGTTGGGTTGGGCTGAGTTGACTTGGGTTGAGTTGAATTGCGTTGAGTTGTGTTGCGTTGATTTGAGTTGAGTTGAGTTGAGATAAGAAGTTATACAGGGTGTCGCATAAATATGTGGCATACCAAAGTTGCGTTTTTTTAAATAGCACCCTGTATATTTTACCCGATACTTCGATTTGTACTCCCAAGACTAGAAAAGAGTAATCACATACTACGGGTTTATTATGAACCTGAAGAGAAACAGGTTGAGAACTAGAACTAACTAAAAATTAGCACAAGTCTTTCAGTTTTTGCCAGATGTTGTAAATATAAAGAAAATTTCATTGTTGTACAGGATGAGTCACAAACACAAAATGTCATTTATCTTTTTTTTTAATGGAATCCTGCATTTCATTTGACCAGTCGATAGAGTTTCTCATGAACTTTCCAAAAATACCACATAGTTTACCTCTAAAATTACTAGTTAAGCCTTCATTTTCGATAAACTGAGAATTACAATACAACCTTACTGAATAAATAAATCTAGAAACAAATTAACAAACAAAAAACACTAGTCATAAAAGAATAAAGTTATAGTAAATGTCCATAAATCTTTTCATTTTGTTCGACGCACAGTTGATGTCGTCTTGCCAAATACTGCCTCCTACGAGACAAAGTATGGGGTGTAATGTTTTGAAACATCTCGTATGCGTTGCTTCATATCGTGGGAAATAGTTGGCTTGTCGCGAAATTTCATTTTTTACATATCCCCGGAGAAAAAAATCCATTGGGGTCAAGTCAGAAGGACGTACTGGCCACAGAATCGGCCCTCCTCTTCCTATCCACTGATGAGATGTCCAGTTATTCAAAAATTCTCGACCATTTCTAGTATAGTGATGCTGGTACCACATTACCATTCTAATTAAGATCCACATGCTCTAGTAGCATGGGTAGTTCTTCTGACAGAAATCGCCAATATTCTTGGCCGGTTAATACACCGTTAAAGAAAAATGGGCCAATTAATTTGTCATTTAGAATGCCACCCCAAACATTGATTTGCCATAACCGTTGTGAATCAATTGCTCTCGTCCAGTGTGGGTTTTATGTGGCATAATAAAACATATTGTGGCGATTGAGGTGTACATCGTTTCTAAATGTCCCTTCATCACTAAATAAAATGAGACGAGGAATCACCTTCAATATTTTCTTACATTTAATTGAATTAGATTACACAAATTCAATCGATTTTGAAAGTCATTTCCGTACAACTCTGGAAGTTAAAAAATTTGAATATTTCAATAATAGAGAAACAAATTATGCTAACCTTGGTGCAAAATAATTTTGTACGGATGCTATTTTTCTTCGTTGATAATTTTATGTACGGAGCCTAAGCTAATGTCATTTTCTCTTCAAATTTATCGCATGTTGACATGTGGATTTTCTTACAAATGAAGTAAGACATTTAACTTCTGATCCATCTTTATTGAGTATGGTTGTTTTGTGGGACTGCAATAATGTACACTCCCCGATGCATCAAATCTTATCTTTGAAATTCCTAAACGCGGTCACTTCCGGATGTCTTACATTTGAAAATTTTTGCTTGTAAACTCTTTTAGTCAATCTGATGACATTCTCCCAAAATGTATATCATCTGACACATTTCTTCTTTTGAAAAATTCATTTTTATGAAAAAGCACTTACAGATATTGGAGAACTGTTAAACATTGCATTTTTTTATTTTGACAACTTGATCACCCGTACGAAATATTAATAATAATAATAATAGCTACCAATCCAAATATCAAATAAATGTATCAGTTAACAATTCTGCATCATTAGAACCCCAGTATAAGGTGATAGCGTTAAAATAACGTGATAAGATTACCTTAGCGACAAGAAAGTAGTTAAATGCGCTGTAATTCTCAGTTTATCGAAAATGAAGACTTAACCAATCATTTTAGAATTCACTATGGCATATCATTAGAATGCCTATGAGAACTCTATCGACTGGTCAAATGAAATATAGGGTGTTCCATTTAAAAAAAATGAGATAAACGACATTTTGTGTTTGTGACTCACACTGTACAACAATCAAATTTTCTTCAGATTCACACCATCTGCCAAAAGTTAGAAGACTTTTGCTAATTTTTGGTTAGCTCCAACTTGCAAAATGTAATTTGGTCAATTCACAAGAAATTCTCAAAGATGACCTGTTTTTCATAGAAAATGGGTCATAAATCTCTTCAGGTTCATAATAAACCCATACTGTGTGATTTTCTTGTTTCGGAAGTATAAATCGAAGTATTGGGTAAAATATACAGGGTGCTATTTAAAAAAACGCAACTTTGGTATGTCACATATAGTGGTAAATGTTTTTACAGAGTGCGCAATTCGCCTCACTAAAGCAGAATTAAATGATCCCAAACCGTTTAGGCATAGTGGAATAAATATGGGAAATTTGAACACCCAGTATAATTGGTTAGAAAATTCTGTTACATGAGTGGCAATGTAATCCTCCATTGTAACGGCTTCAAGTCCAATATAACTAGGTATGAATCTTTGCATTAGTGATTCTCTAACTGTAGCAATGGCCAAACTTACAGCCTGCCTACTGGGGTAGTGAAAAATAATTTTCAAAAACCCGTCCGACAAACTTTGCCGAATCTTGCATAAAAACGTCAAGAGGTCCTTTTTGGTCACATACCTTTGTCCACCTTGCCGAGGTATTGAACCACAAAACGTATACAATTCCTGAAATTGCTATTTCGTAACGGGGGCTACGGATTTGAAATCTTCGCTAAAACTAATCACTTTTTATTGATTAACGAGTCAGATTTCTTGAAAAAATACCTGGGATTGCTGACCTTTAATGACATATGGCCTATTAACAGACCGCAACCCTGGAAATAAATGCTCCAAATTAAAACCCTTGCCATCCAAGTGCTGCCCGCAACATCGAACATTTTCTGGTATGTAAATGTTTAAAAGAATAAACATATTTACTCTCCACGATACGGACATCCTACGCCCATTATTATTATCATTACGAATAAAGCAAGAAGAGTTGATGTTTGTTTCAAAACATTTAGTCTTAAACAAGCTGGGTCATTTTCAACAAGAGCTATTTCGTTAAGGATCAGCCGAAAACAATTAGCGCAAGGTCTGGTGAAATCTGTGACTTCTAGCGGTGGCTTTCCATTCTCATTTCTTCCGAAAATGACTATTTCCCTTTTAACCATATTATAATCGTCATCAATTCTATTCATTAGTCCTGGCCGTGTTAGGGTATTACAGACATAACAGGGTAAACGGTTTCTAAATGGAATTTATACAACTATTCAAAAATCACAATTTTTACGGCAAACCTGTTCAAACCAATTTCGATTTGATTTTCGAACTAATTAAAAGACGTGACGTTTTGAATGACAATACTTTTTTAGGTACATATGTTAACGTACGTGTTGCTATGCTTGTTATGACTTTTTGCGAAAATCGCGGTAAAGTGATAGACGTCAAAATCACAACTTTGGCGAGGTGTAACGTAAAAACTGTCCGTTTTTCGACTTTCTGCCTATGGTAGTCTTTGATTAGAACCTTACAATCTACAACATAACAAAAATTTAGCCAAATTCTTACATGTTTAATTGGAAAACGTTTCTTTTTGATAACGTTCGGCATTTTGTCAAATTTACTTACTAAAAATAGCAATTTATTCTTGGGTTGAATGCTTCCAATTCACTATTTCGCAATTTTTTACGCATCTCTAATTGCATTTAAATTTACGTATGTAACTTTCGTACACATCCCTTATTTAGTTAAAATAAGTCAAAATAATACCTTCAGCGACATATCTGAGATATAAGAGCATCTCCGTACTACCTTCTTTTAGCATCTCTGTATTACCTACGTAAGAGCATCTCTGTACTACCTATATTTCTAACGTCATTCCTTCTTAAATTTTCTGCTCACATTTTACTGTTACGTTACCTCCGAAGTACCTGATTATCGCTGGAAGGCATAAGATCCTTGCTGACATCTATGACCATATACGTGAAGGCTACTAGATCATTGGAATAGTACCCGAAATTTGCAAGATCAAATAAGTAAAAGTTTCAACAATAAAGGTCAGATGTTTTTTCTTATCACCTGGTTACACGATTGTGTTTACAAATAAAAAAATAATTAAGTTTTTTTTTCTTTATTAATTTTTTTTTATCTTACTAAACATCCCAATAGGATTATGTGTTAAATTAGCCAATTCCGAATACGAACAGTAAGATCTTATAACGGTCGGACAGGGGCATATAATAATTTTACTTTTTTTTATTTTTTATTGAAATTTAAATTATACTTGCCGTGGGCACAAGCAGAGACTCACTGCTTGCTATCGTGGGCTTTGACGGAATGTTATATTATATATATATATATATATATATATATATATATATATATATATATATATATATATATATATATATATATAGTATACAGTATGTCCCCGGATCGACTTTAAAAGAGGGAAAATTCTCTTATTTTTGGTTTCTCAGAAACTATAATTCTTGATGATTTTCCCTGCTTGTTTTCAAACCCCCGAAACACAAATTACTTTCTATTTTACTCGTACGGTTCTCGAGATAATTCATTTTTCTTGAAAAATTGGACTTAGAATGTTTTTCCTAATTTTTAGAAGTAACTTCAGTAG
Organism: Vesta saturnalis; assembly: GCA_036346205.1. Lineage (NCBI taxonomy): Eukaryota > Metazoa > Arthropoda > Insecta > Coleoptera > Lampyridae > Vesta > Vesta saturnalis. Next base: position 4,802,648 of record JARFJB010000902.1, on the reverse strand, counting down.
GCGGATTTCATCGAAAAACACCACTGACAAAAATTGTCAAATGTGATAATTCTGTTGAACTGCAAATTAATTCATGCTAATTTGAATTGTATGCTATAATGTTGACTTTACAACAAAGAATTTATCTAATTCAATGTTACGGAACTGGGGAAGAGTGCTACCGGAGATTGCCATTTCGAATGCCGAAGCAAAAAACTTGGTAACTAAATTCCTTCAAACAGGCTCGGTTTTAAACCTAAAGAAGCCAAAGAAGTTGTTCGATGAAGAAGATGCTGCTACTGTTCTCGCCGTTGATTCCGCAACAGAAGTTCCAAGGTTGTCTTTAAGAAGGAGGGCACTACGAATTGGGATAGGTAAATCTCATTTACAAAGAATCTTCAAGGAGAACAAAATTTTACCATTTAGGCCGCAATTTAGGCAAACTTTAGAGAACGGTGATGAAGCCAAACGTCTGGATTTTTGTTTGGAAATTGGCAATAGAGTTTTGGAAGATTCAAATTTTCATAAACGAATAATGTTCTCCGATGAATCGACCTTTTCAACTAACGGAGTCGTTTCCTCCCAACATTGCCGTTACTGGAGTAGGACGAATCCAAACTTCCGAATTGCTAGTCGCAGACAATGTTTGAAAAAAGTTAATGTGTGGTGTGCGGTTTCGTACCATGGAATTATTGGCCCATATTTTTTTGATCAAAATTTAAACCGTTATTCATATTTGAAAATGTTGCAAAATTTTTTAACTGATAAACTGGATGAATTGCCATTGAACTTCCAAATTGAAATGTTCTTCCAGCACGATGGGTGCCCTGCTCATTATGCCGGTACTGTTCGCCAGTGGCTCAATACAGAGTTCCATGATAACTGGATAGGAAGAGATGGTCCCGTTTCATGGCCGCCGAGAAGTCCTGATCTCACAATAATGGACTTTTATCTGTGGGGTCGTTTAAAACAAACTGTGTACAGTGAGCCATTAGACAATGATGAAGAGCAATTGAAAAATAGGATACGGAATGCTGTCCAGTCCCTTTCAATCGAAGAAATAAGGCGCAGTTTCAATGAATTCAGAGCTCTCATTGAAATCTGTGCGGAAAAAGGAGGAGCATTATTGGAATAGAAAATTTATAGTTCAGTTTTTTGAGAATTTCATTTCATTTTACCATCAATTGTTAAATGTATTAATTAAAACTTGTGAGACCAATTTGATTATTCCTTTGAAACAAATCAATTTACTTCAAAAAATTACGGAAAGCTCGAATTTTTCAAGAAAAATGATATTATCTCGAGAACCGTTTAAGTTAAATAGCAAGTAATTTGTGTTTCTCGGGGGTTTGAAAACAAGCAGGGTAAATCAGCAAGAATGAAATTTTCTGAGAAATCAAAAATAAGAGAATTTTCCCTCCTTTAAAGTCAATCCGGGGACATACTGTATATATATATATATATATATATATATATATATATATATATACGGCCCGCCTTTGGTAGCTGATCCAATGAGTATCTGTTAAACCAAACTTACTATAATTTTGAAAATTTGATGACAGGGTAATGATGTTAGGGCTAACTCATCTAAAGTATTTTCACGTTCGTACCACTTCCGGTTATACCGGAAGTCGGTACTTAGTCGCTTATTTTAAATGGAACACCCCGTATATTAATACATTTTTGCATTCTATGTCGAATTTTAAGGTAAGTTTGGTAAATAAACTAGATACGAAATTTCAGTCGTTTTCAAAAAATAAACATTTTTCTAAAAAAATTGACAGATGCGGTCTTAGTAATAACTCGTTAATTGTTCTGTTCCTGACAAACAATTTGAATAAAACTTTGTGGTGTTGTAGGCAAAGGTTTATTGCCAGTCTGAAAAAAATGACATTTGTATTTTTCATAAAAATAAAATTATGAATGTCTAAACTTGATTATCAAAAATGCAAGTTACTCAAAAAATCAAATGGAAACCCTATTTTTATTACTCAGATCGATTTAACGTCAAAATTAAAGTAAGTTTGTTTAAAACTTTATTTGCCTAAACGTAACAGTTTCATACTTATTATCAATAAAGTCCCAATTTTAAAATTTGTGATAAAAATGAGCTACATACTTAAATCTAGTATTCCTTGTTCGTGGTCACCATGGAAACCAAATAATTGAGAATTGAAATAAAGAAAAATATTTGAAAAAGTTACTGCAAAAAATTATAAAAATTGATAATTTTGTGATTCAAAAGTTATTTTTGCCAAATAGAAATTTTCTAAGTCATTTTTTTCAAATTCGATATACAACATAAGTGTAAAAATTTAATACTTTATGGGTAAATCGAAAAAAACTACTTTTTACTGCGGATTTTTATCACAAATTTTAAAATTGGGACTTTTTTGATAATAAGTATGAAACTGTTAAGTTTAGGCAAATAAAGTTTTAAACAAACTTCCCTTAATTTTTGACGTTAAATCGATCTGAGTAATAAAAATAGGGTTTCCATTTGATTTTTGAGTAACTTGCATTTTTGATAGTCAACTTTACACATTCATAATTTTATTTTATGAAAAATATAAATATCATTTTTGCAGACTGTTGCAATAAACCTTTGCGTACAACACCTCAAAGTTTTATTCAAATTGTTTGACAGGAACAGAACAATTAACGAGTTATTACTAAGACCGCATCTCAATTTTTAGAAAATGTTTTTTAAAACGACTGAAATTTTGTATCTAGTTTATTCAACAAACGTACCTTAAAATTCGACATAGAATCCAAAAATGTATTAATATACGAGGTGCTCCATTTAAAATAAGCGACTATACCGACTTCCGGTATAACCGGAAGTGGTACGAACGTGAAAATATTTTAGATGAGTTAGCCCTAACATCATTACCCTGTCACCAAATTTTCAAAATTATAGTAAGTTTGGTTTAGCAGATACTCATAGGATCAGCTCCCAAAGGCGGACCCTGTATATATATATATATATATATATATATATATATATATATATATTATCCTTTTGTCAGGATATCGACAATAAAAATTACTTTATCGGGGGAATTGTCAATTCATTTCTACTTCCTCCTTTCATTCTTATTTCTTTATTTTTTTGGTAAATCCTGTTTCAGGCTTTACAGGGTTTACTCTCCTTTCAACACTTGTTGAGTATTTCCTTGTTAAAACCTGTGGCACCTACTCATATCCGGTTCCTATCTAACCAGATTACTATCATTTTAAGGTATACCTCCAGAACAACCACGCATCCGAGTATTCTGCGGTCTCCCGACCGTACGCCTGAGTTTAGTCGAGCCCACTCATTGTTTTTTATGTCATATGATGGTTAGACACGTGGCAAAATCCACAGAAAGTCATTTGCTATTTAAATGTTGCGGGGTCCTTTCTACATTTTGGGAATATTCCCTAGTAATATTCCCTGAGCTTTACCTTGCCTGAAATTTTACACCACTAATCCGATGTTTAGCCGGAAGAATGCTAAATGTTCTCTTACTCTCAGTAGTTGAAGATTGTTATACTGAAACGCAAATCACTGGTCCAGGTCTTAGAACCCACAATGAAGATGCAAAAATATTTTGTGATTATCGTCTACTACTATCGATATAGTTATGATTGATTGGATAAATTATGAGTGTGGGGTCGAAAAGACGATGGTCGATTGTGTAGTGGGTATGGAGACAGTTTGGACCCGCCCCCAAAAGTTGGCCACTTGATCAAACTCATTGCAAAACGGTTGCAAAAATGATACCTGAACGCTAGGCCTCTTAAAGCGGATTCCTTCTTCAAGCTAGTCATTAGTGCTCCTTTGTTAAAAATGGGTGTATAGCCTCCCCTTGCTCAAACTTATCACAAGAGCTCCCTGTTATAAATGACAAGAATGTTATGCTGAAACGCTAATCACTAGTCTAGCTTTTAGAACCCTAATGAAAAATGTAAAAAAAATTTGGCTATGAATCGTTTACTAATATTTTTAGTAACAATTAGGGTACAGTATTTGAAATTCATTCAGTAAAGCTACACTTGGTGAATGTGCTTGTGTAATAATAATAATTATTATTTATTTTCTAATTAACCTAAAAACATTGAGTCAAAACGTTAAGATAATTACACTTTAGATAAATCAATAAATATATTTATTTAATAAAATTTCACTTATCCTAACATTTTATCTTAAACATTAATTTCTAGATCCAGATTCTCTTAAATGAATTTATAATACATGAAAACAACTTTCTTACGTTCAGTTATTGCCAGAGGAAGTCCATTAGTTTAAGACATTTTTGAAATAGATGTTCTACTTATTTCTTGTTTTCGAACTAGCCACTTTTCACATTAATTAATTATCTTATTATTAATTTTCGTTTTTTAATTTTACTACTGTGTCACATTTCGCTAATCTGGTACTGGAAAATTCTATGAAAAATCATTAATTGGTTTATAAAAGATCGAATTTTAGGTATTGAAAGTGAAGGTTAATAACACTAATATAGAAGCTAAAGTTTACATTTAACAAATAACGGCAACAAAGCCGCAACTGATCAATTTCACGTCTGACATTTTACTAAAAACAAATTATAGATCCAAGGCTAGCAATCGAGCATAAAAATACGAGAAATTCTATTAATTAATCGGGGCAAAACCAATTTACTATTCTTGTTCTTTTATAATAATACTAAGCTATTTCTATTGATTGATGAAACATTTAGAAAACGATTGTCTCTTCATGTTTTTACTTGTCGTACACGATTGGTTACATGACATTGAACATGCACTTTACCGTTTAACATATAAGAACATTTACTGGTCCTTAACCTTAAAACACAACCTGAATTTAAAGTACATTTTGTTATTTACTTAATCACGATACTCAAAATTCCAATGCTTCAAGCAAAAGCACATTTTCTTTTATATAGTCTAAAGGTAATGAATTAAAACGAAATAAAAAGATAAATAGGTCATTACATTCTCACCGTTTTTTAAATGAAATGCATATCATTTTAATAACTGATGAAAGGATGCATCCAAACTAAATTATTGGTATTAGAATAGCTAAGAGACGTGAAAGTATTTTTGGAAAACCGTCAATCATCTTTTTTTAATCTTTTTTTTTACTTCGTTTCTATTCGAATTGCCCTGTATAATATACTTCTAGAACTTCAGATTCTTAGTTTCTCTTATGCTCTTAATAGACTTCGAAAGGGCGTTTGATACAATGTCCGACTCTCTGGGTCTCTATTAGTAGAGTTTACATTGACTGAATTTTCTCCGGCTAAGTCGATCTATCGAAATTAAACATTTACAAAAAGTAAAAGATTTTCATAAACCGATTTTCAATTAATTTCGCTATTAGACGAGGGGAGATTCACTTACCAGACATTTCACCTTTGGTTCTGGAATCTAATAAATACGCATTCAATCAACACTGAGTGCCTTACCTTTCATCGTTCACCTCCTTTAGACGGAAATTGTAGGGGGTAGCGATGCTAAGGTGAGGATCACATCTTGACAGCACACTTTTATTTGACAACAAAATTTATCTTTAGTTTAATTATTTTTCCCATACACCTTCGTCTCCATTGGGGTGGATTAAGAGGATAGAGATGGTAATGGAAGGTTTACATCCTGACATTGTACAGTTTTATTTAGCACCAAAATGTGCTCTGTATGTTATGTATCATTTTTACCTTACACACTTTGCATTCTTGGCAGAAAACTATGGAGGGGCAGGCTAAGGGTAGGTCCATTTCGTGGCAATGTACACTTATTTGACACCAAAATTAACTCTGAACCTTAATAATTATCAGCAGCCCCCACCACTATTTTGTGACGTCATACCCATATCGATAACGTCACAGGCCACGCCCCTTCGACCCACATGGCCATGCTCACTTTCACCTGATTAGTCCATGGTTCTACTCCCCACCTCAGGTTGCGCGGTAATTTATTATTGTATAAGACCTGAAGATGAAGAACCTGAAGAACAAGAAAGCGAAACTGAGAATCAGGACAAAGTTAATGCTAACACAGACATCGAGAAGCCAGAGGAGAAAGGAAAAGGCTGTAGATTGATCAGATAAGGAGTGTGATCTGATACACGAAATGGGGCTTTATAGAATTTTAAAAATAGTAATATGTAATTTATAAACTCGCACCCGTGTCTGCGTATTATTATGAATTAATTCATTTTGTAAAATCAAGCTTTATAGCTATAGCTAGATGACACCGCGAGTAACGCAAACAAACCGTATCGAAGACCTTAGAGATAGTATCGTATCCCAGTATTAAAATACTATTTCAAATTTCAAGTTTTCCTTCCCTAACAATTACAGCAAACTACCATTAGTTCTAAAAATACACCACTAGAAGGCACCATAATGGGGACCCATGTCGGAGCCCCAACTCTTGGAAAATTGGGTCCCGACGTAGCCCTAACTGTCGGAAATGGGGCCGCTGCGAAACACATATTGGAAAAAGAGCAAAATTATAGTGTAACCAGATGGCATGGGACACGACTAATCAGATGCAAGCTGCGACGTGGAGGACGACCAATCAGATGGAAGTTGTAGCGTGGGGAACAACCAATCTGGTTCAATTTGAACATGGTGTTGGAGTGGGAGCGACCAATCAGAAACAAGCTGGGTACGGTGTAGTAGTGGGGGACGACGGAGGACGACTGGGGTCGCCTACCCCCGGGAGCTGGACTGCCAAAAAGCCTCTAATTAGGGGCTAAAGATACCGAAATAACCCTAAATACGTCATAATGGGCCACGCCCCTCCCGATCTCTTTTCATTGTGATGTTATCCGATTAAAAGTGGTGGGAGGAACCTGGGACCTTTCTGCTTTCCTTACACTTTTTGCCTAATACGAAAGGGGCATAATAGCAGTAGGTGCCCACGTACCACACAAAGTTAAAAACACCGAGCGCGTTTCAATAGCTAAACTATCTTTACCAACGGTAGGCTAGGACGGACTAAAGAAATGTCTAATGTATATACCATAAGCCAGTAACGCTTCGTTGCTTATCTGGTGAAAGTAAAGTTTAACGGGTTCTGAGTAGTTTACAGGTCCTTCACCATCATTATTCATTAGAATTTGATTGATTTTGAAAATCTCTAATCTTTCGTAACAATCAAGTTCGTACTTATTATTAACATGATTGATTAAAAATACCTTATCTACCACATGACCTTTATCAAACAGAAGAACTGAATACAGACTTGCCCTCTAGCCAAAATGTCAGGACAATATATATATATATATATATATATATATATATATATATACACTAATATAAGCGTTAATCCGTTTTTGAAACAACCATCTTACCGATTATAGTTTCCCTTTCTTGATATTTTATCTTTTCTCCTATAGTAACCGAATGAATTGGAGGTTTGGACATAGTAGTAAATTACTTGTGAAAGTTGTCCAATACATATTTGCCATCATTAAACAATGGACTTACCCAGCATCTGATGTTAGAGTTAAACCCAGGAATATCAATAAAATTTTAACTATAGTAACACAGTTACAACAGTTTGAATACAGTGCGCTCCCCACACCTCTTCACATTTGAATGAATTGAGTTAACGAGTTTGGACTAAGTCGAAGTTAAATCTTACCACAAACAAAAATTGGTTTTAGAAAATTTAAAAATAGTACCACGGGGAATACCAACTCTTTTTTTTTAATTACAAGTGGTGCCATGTTACAACTCATTTTAAAAGTATTTTAATATTCCTCTTATCCAATTATCACGTCTTCATATTGATGATTTTATGAGTTGATTAGAAAACAATCGAACGCAACATTTTAATGCAACAGAACAATAAGAAATTAACAAAAATCGGCCCTGCAAGAACAAAAACTGGTAATGTCTACCAATTTTAAGGCACTGAAATAATCTTCTAGCAAGATGGTGCACCTGCACATTATTTCAGACAAGTCAGAAGATATACTTTCAGCAAAACCTTTAACACAATTTTTGTTTCAATGTGATGGTCCCCGTGGCGCCATCTTTAAATTTTAAAAATCGATTTTTCCTAAAAAGATAGTTCATATGGTAAGATTTTACGCCGGAATGTATGTAAAATAACCATATTACATACCAAAATGAATAGTAAGAAAAAATAGAAAATGTTTTTGAAAAATTGCTTAATTTTAATTTATGTCTCTCAAATAAATTGTCATATCTTATGTAATACAGCCCTGAATAAAATTTCAACCGAATCCGAAATGTTTGTTTAAATAACGTTATTACACAAAATTAATAGTAAAAAAATTACAAAATGATTTGGAAAAATGCCTAATTTTAATTAATTTGTTTAAGATAAACTGTCATAATTTGTATAATACAGCCCTGGATAAACTTTGGACAGGAGCTTAAATGTTTATTTTGACAAAAGAAAAACATTACGTTAAAAAAATTATATAATTATATACAGGGTGGGCCAATAGTGTGTGGGTGGAATATTGTGGTTTTATTAAGAAATATTTTTAAAATTTGTTGATGGGATGTAGTGGGTAAGGCTACAAACATAAAATATTTTCACTTGAATCGCAAAGTTTATACATGGCGATTTATATCAAAGTTGTATTTTTTTAATGGAACCCCCTGTATGTTATTGCATATTTGTATTCCTTGGACAATGTTAGTGCGACTTTATGTATCACACATAGTACCTCAAACGAATCGTTTAACTGCAATTCGTCATTTTTACAAAAAGTAGATGTCTGAAAAAAAACTAAATATCGCTGTTATCACAAATCTTAGAGGACCATGACTCTGCGGTGTTACTAGACATGAAATGTACTAGCGTAAAGCGGATGGTCAAATTCTAATTCTTCTTGTGTTTAGAGAAATTACTTTGTCCATTTAAAAATTTCACTCAATGGTAACTTGATTTTTTCAAATGGAACGGCCATTTTTCCATTTTTGCATCAAACGCGGAATTTTTTACCTTTCTAATGATAGAAATTAGTTAGGTAGATTTCTTTTAATTTCACAATTTCTGATTAATTTGTTGTATTTTTCAATTTTTATTTTGAAGTATCTAGTAACACGTTATAAAACATTATTTATTAAATAGAAAAACACAAACACAAAAACAAAATTACGAGCTAAAAAGTTGAATATCGAAGTGACCATAAAACTTAGACGGTTGTGATTTTGTTGTATTACTAACCATAAAATGTACAAATGTAGGCATGACTTCGAATATTTTTTTATATTTGGAGAAATCGCTATATCAACTTAGGAAAATGCAATCAAAGATAATTTGATTTTTTTTTAATGGCCCTTCGGTCAAATTGAGTAAGACTTTATGCTTCACACATGCTATCTAGAACGAATAGTTGCAAATTATAATTCTTTGAAAAAGTATGATGTAAAAAATTGAGTGGCTAAATTGACTTCAACTCTAGTTTTTCTTTCTTCCACCGCCATCATAGACATTGAAAGCCCCAAAACAACAAGGGATAAATTCTCAACTGATACGTAAACATTCTCTTGATTTCTTCATTCACAATTTTCGTATAAAACTACCTGTACCAATGTAGCCCGAACATGCAATTTCGGAGTGGATAGTAGCGTTGACATTTACTCAATGATAGTAGGCACTGGAAAAAAAAAGTTCTGTCACTTTGACATTAGTTACTTATTATCGTTGAGTAAAGGCTCACGCTGTTATTTCTGATTGTCATTTTTGTTTAGTAATTAACATTTAATTGAATACTTGAGTGGAATGAGTAATTTTTCTAAAAATGAAATGTTTGACATAGTATTTATTCTTGGAGAATGCTCTAAAACCCGTTTCTTGCGAGTCGTATGTACAAAGCAAGAAATCCTGACCGATCGTCATCCAAGAGAAGAATCTTTTAAAAATCTTTTCGAAAGATTTATTGAGACAGGGAGTGTTTGTTATCGACAGAGGCAGCAAAGACTGAAAACTGTGTTGAACGAAGAAAGTGAATTCAATACTTTAATTGAAGTAACTTTCATCCTTATCACATTTAACAACACCAAGAGCTCCAAGAACAGGACTTCCAAAATTGAATTAATTTTTGCAATTGGATAGGTCGAAAGCCGAATAAAAATGGAAATTTTTTGGATGGTATCATGTTTACGGACGACTGTACATTTCACCGCAATGGATTTGTTAACCGGCACAATTTTCATTACTACTCTGTATTCATCATGTCAGAGTTCATAGTCAACATAAATGGTCAGTTAATGTCCGGGCAGGCATATTGCATACGTATATAGTTGGTCCATTTTTTTTTCGACGGCGTTCTAAATTCGAACACGTACTTAAATTTCCTCAACAATAATTTATTTGACCTTCTTGAAGGTGTCTTGCTTAAACTAGGAACATGCCTTTTCAACACGATGGAGCACCTCGCCGTGACCGCGTTGCGAGTGATTGTCTTAATAACACATTCAACGAAAGGAAAGGACGGACCAACGCGTTGGCCAGCTAGGTCTTCTTTTTATGCGGGTACGAAAAACCAACGACGGTGGATGATATGAAAATTAGAATTAGTAACGTTTTTGAAAATATCTTCCCAGAAATGTTAAATAGGGTTAAGCATTCATTTCTTTAAATGATTCCAATTGTGCATAGAACAAGGCGGTCTTCAAATTTTGAACGTTTACTATAACTTTATCATTATAATGACGATGTCTTTTTTTGCTTCGTCTCCTAATTTGTACATATTTGGTAAATGTTAGATCACTCCATAATATATGTTTTTAATTTGGATTGTTTATTTTCCAATGCCTACTAGACACACCTCCACATTATTTAGAAAATGGTAAATTAAGAGAAACTACTACTACTAACAAAATACTGTCCACCTTAAACTACCACAGAAAATCTTGAGAAAGTTAATCATGTTTCGTATTTGATGACAAAGAAAAGTAATTAGTTCCATTTGAAAAATCAAGTTACCTTTGATTGCATTTTCCTAAGTTGACATACCGATTTCTCCAAACATAAAAAATATTTAAAATTGTACGTCCGGCCTACATTGGTACATTTCATGCTTAGCAATACCACAAAGTCACAACCCTCTAAGATTTATAGTCACTTCGATATTCAATTTTTTTCAGGCATCAACTTTTTAAAAAATTACGATTTGTGGCTAAACGGTTCGTTCTAGATATCATGTGTGGTACATAAAGCCATACTCAATTTGACCGAAGAATCCAAATATGCAATAATATACAGGGGGCTGTATTTAAAAAAATCAAGTTATCTTTGATTGCATTTTCCTAAGTTGACGAAGCCATTTCTCCAAACACAAAAACTATTCGAAGTTACACGTCCTGCCTACATTGGTACATTTGATGGTTACAAATACCAAATCACAACCCTGTAAGTTTTATGGTTACTTCGATATTAAATTTTTTTCAGACATCAACTTTTACAAATAATTACGACTTGCGGCTAAACGGTTCATTCTAGATATCATGTTAGATACGTAAAGTCACACTCAATTTGACCAAAGAATCCAAATATGCAATAATAAAAATCAAGTTATCTTTGATTGCATTTTTCTAATGACAGCGATTTCTCCAGACACAAAAAATATTCGAAGTTACACGTCCTGCCTACATTGGTACATTTCGTGGTTAGTAATACCACAGTCACAACTCTCTAAGTTTTATGGTCACTTGGATATTCAATTTTCCTCAAACATCAACTTTTTGCAAAAATTATGATTCTCGGCTAAACGGTTCGTTCTACATATCATGTGTGATACATAAAGTTACACTCAATTTGACCGCAGAATCCAAATATGCAATAATATACAGGGGGCTGTATTTAAAAAAATAAAGTTATCTTTAATTGCATTTTCCTAAGTTGACATAGCGATTTCTCCAAACACAAAAAATATTAAGTTACACGTTCTGCCTACATTGGTACATTTGATGGTTACAAATACCACAATCACAACCCTCTAAGTTTTATGGTCACTTCGATACTCAATTTTTTTCAGACTCAACAAAGAATCCTAATAAAAATCAAGTTATCTTTGATCGCATTTTTCTGACAGCGATATCACCAGAAACAAAAAATATTCAAAGTTACACATCTTGCCTACATTGGTACATTTCGTGGTTAGTAATACCACAGTCACAACCCTCTAAGTTTTATGGTCACTTGGATATTCAGTTTTCTCAGACATCAACTTTTTCAAAAAATTACGATTTGCGGCTAAACGGTTCGTTATAGATATCATGTGTGGTACTTAAAGTCACATTCAATTTGACCGAAGAAGCCAAATATGTAATAATAAACAGGGGTTGTATTAAAGAAAAATCAAGTTATCTTTGATCGCATTTTCCTAAGTTGACATAGCGATTTCTCCAGAGACAAAAATATTCGAAGTTACACATCTTGCCTACATTGGTACATTTGATGGTTAGTAATACCACAGTCACAACCCTCTAAGTTTTATGGTCACTTGGATATTTAATTTTCCTCAGACATCAACATTTTCAAAAAATTACGATTTGCGGCTAAACTGTTCGTTCTAGGTATCATTTGTGATACCTTAAGTCACTCTAAATTTGACCGAAGAAGGCAAATATGCAATGATATACAGGTATTTCCATTTAAAAAAATGTAACGTTGACATAAATCACCCTGTATAAGCAGTGCGATTGAAGTGAAAGAATATTGAGTTTGTAGCCTTAACGGCTACTTACCATATCTCAGCGATAAACTTCAAAGAATTGCGTAAAAAACCCACCACATTCCGTCCACACACTATTGGCCCACCCTGTATAGTTCTTCAATGGAGTATAGAAAACAACATTACAATATAAAAATTAATTTAAATTTCCTAATTTCATATTTAACATAATACAGCTCTGAATAAAATTTCAACCGAAGCTGAAATGTTCATTTTAACAAAAGAAAAACATTTCTTTAACAAAAAAATAATATAATTGATATAATTTTTTCTATTCAGAATTGAAAATATTATTACAGATCAAAATTAATAGTGAGAAAGATTTAAAAATTGTTTTAGAAAAATTGCCTAATTTTGATATATGTTTGTCAAATAGTCATTTTTTATGTAATAAAGCACTGAATAAAATTTCAACCGAAACTGTAATTTTCATTTTTACAAAAGAAAAACAATAATGCAATTATATACAGGGTGGCAAAAATCTTACTACGTTGTATGGGTAATTTTGTTATTATAAGAGATACAAAGTTGGTTAAATTAGCAAAGTAGCAAAATTATAGAAAGATTTAGAACCCGGCAAGAAAATTGACCGTTGTTAAGTTCCCGATTTATTTGAGAAAAACTGAAAATTGTTAAAATTTTCAATCACCGTTGTACGTTGTACGCAAAATTGACAACGTTTAATAATGTTGTTTCGAACTTTTAGTAACGTGGTTTTTCTTACAGAATTAATAGCAATAGAAATCTTTTCATTTAAACTATTTATATCAGTTGGTTTTTCTTTGTACACCTTGTCTTTTATTGTTCCCCACAAAAAGAAATCTAACGGGGTAAAATCCGGTGATCTCGGGGGCCAAAAAATTGTACCACGTGTTGCAATTATATTTGGAAATCTTTCATTCAAGTACTTCATAACTCTAATCGAGTTATGTGCTGGAGCTCCATCTTGCTGAAAATATTGCAGATTTCGAATTGTATTCAAAGGTACATTATCCAGTATTTCTTCCAAATTGGTAATTAAAAATATTTTGTAGACTTCTGCGTTCAAATTTTCGTCCCAAGATTTTTGTACCAAGAATTCCACACCAAACATTTACAGAAAACACTTGTTGATCTCGCCTTTCTACTGTGAGATGTGGATTTTCTGCAGACCAAAACACGTAGTTTTTTTTATTAAAAATTTCATTGTTAGTGAATTTTACTTCGTCGGTGAAAAGGATTTTATACGAAAAATTTTGGTCTATCTCAAAATTTCGAATAAACCAATTAGCATATTCTCTGTAAATCAGTTCGATATAAAGTATTTCCTACGTGGTGGCGATATGGCTTTCGTCCATATTTCTTTAAAATTAATCTTGATTATTCTTTAGAAACACCACACTCCATACCCTAATAGACGCAGTTGGTGTGAACTCTGAATATGCCAAAACACTGGTTTCACTCTCAACGTTAAAATTTTTTGGCGCATCCTATGGTTTGGTAAAGGATTTTTTTATTTTTTTACCAGAAATACGCTTATTCGGTTGACGTCGTTCCATGTAAGTTTGAAAGTATAACTCAGAAACTTTGTCTGAATCACGTTCGTATGAATAGTAGTAAAACAACATGTCGTTTCTTTCTTCAGTGGAATATATTTTAGAAGCTCTTCTAAACGTACTTCTACAGTAATTATCAAAGCAAAACGAACTTATTAAAATTGATAAATGCAATAATTAAACTTAAAGATATTAGACAATGCGACTATTGTTTTTACTTGACGATTTTCAGTTGTTTTATCATGGCCATAGCAATGTATTTAATTAAATCACTTTTTTTTCATTTTTGAACTTTTACGGATTATTACTAAAATTAGATATACAAAACTTTATATCGTTGAAATCAGAAAAAAATATGGAATTTAATAAGATAACTTTCGCTTATGGTTGCTATTTAAAAAAAGATAAGTTAGGGTTGTAACACCTGTTTAAGATTTTACTGTATTTTTAATAACTAACGAACCAACGTTGTTTGAAAACTTGAACGATTTTCAGTTTTTCTCAAATAAATCGGAAACTTGGCAACAATGGTCAGTTCTTGCCGGGTTCTAAATCTTCATGTAATTCTGCCCAACTTCGCTAATTTAACCACCGTGTATATATTTTTTTCAATTTATTTAACTAAATATAAACTTCATTTCTTGCAAAATTATGTCAGAATGCTTTCGTTTGCAACAGTTAGCTATATAACGATTTAATTAAGAGAAAAGAGAATTAATTATAGTTTATTATATAGACTGATTTGAAAATTTTTATCGGCCTTGTTATCGGTATGTTACATTAATGTTACAGTTAATAACCGCCATAGGCATAATAATATTAAATTGCTGTCATAATATTGTGCTGTAATTGACAATCTCAACTAATTTAATTATGTTGATAAAAATTTGCACGTTTATTAATCCTTGTTTGCAATTAACGTTAATTTTGCTTTCTATTTCCGATAGTAATCGACATTGTGGTTTAAGATTTTTGTGACATCATTAGATTCGATCTAAACAGCGTTGTAATAAAATGTTAAAGAATAAATTAAATAACTGTAAGCAATTTCACAATTTGTGCAACATTCACGATTCCATTGTACAAACATTAGGTACATTTAATTGATATTGCTTTGACATATAAAGTAAGAAAACCGTTCGTGATCATGTCCGTCTGTCCCTCTATAACAACTCTTTATTATTCATAATAATGATCATTCGATTTGTGATTACCTTTTAAGGTGGCGATCCAATTACAAACTGTAATTGAATATCACCGTTTAAAAGGAAATTAAAAATTTTTTTTGCAAACGTAAATTCAGCAAAGCTATTCTGCTATTGGTACATAAATCTCTTGTCTTGTTCTAGTTCAGCTGGTCGTTCATAAGAAATCAATACTTGAAAGTTGATACTAGTATCCTTTTATAAATTGAAATCAATAAACTAAGTCAACAAAAGTTGTAACTGTACGAGTGTGAATTGTAAACATGGGATACGCGACAGTTTATTCCATATTCATGGCTTTCAATTAAAAACTAAAATCGCAGCCATAACAAAAACAAACTTTTATCTCTTACCTGATAATATCAAAACAAAAGAAAAACGTTATACCACACGCGAAACAAAAAAGTCTCTAAATATCTACCTAATCCAAAAAAAGGTGCGGTTTTAACTGTATCGTACTTGAGCTAAGATCTTAGATTTTTTCTGACATAATTTAAGATACGAAACTTCAGGAAACTGATAACTAAAACAAACTTCAATATCCTAAATACCTGTTCAATATTTACTCGAGAATTTTATTTTTAAAGAATTATTACTGGATGAGTAAATTTATCTTATCGATGAGAAAAAAAAACCGACGAAACGTGCAGGTGACTTGAAAAGAGTAAAATGAACGCGTATTGTTTTCTGTTTACTTGGCACCGATCATCTAATTTTATTGTCGATTACGTCATTTTCGTAGTGCAGATAAAGTGTTATAAAAATAATGACAAATACAAACGAGATACTGTCATTACGTGTTTATGTTTTGAAGTGAAACGGAAAAAAACAAATGAAAAGTGTAACATTTTCAGTTTTTATTTTTCCATGTTTTAGACGTATTTTGGTAAGTCAAAATTTAGTTAGATTCACAAAAATAATGAGAACAATATTTTCAGTAGGTATTCGCACAACAATCTATGAATACGTCATATGAATAGCTTTTAAAAATACCATTACCTACTATCCTCAAGATTTCGGCAAAGTTGAAACTGCCCACTCAGTTCTCTTATCACGGTCGGCTATAAGTTACATTTTAATAGAATTGAATAGAATGGCGTATAACATAGCACACTGAAAACTGGCGTTTCAACAACAAAAATGGATGAAGATAATTTTTACTTATTCCCCGGATGTCTTCAGAATTTTCTGATTGTGAAAGATTGCAACACATTGATACTGTTTCCAGATGGGATAAGTTTCTTGTAACTGTTACCACAATTGTGCCAATTTGGACAAGAATCATTAAATTGCGAAATACTACATAGACCAATAAACATTACAAATTGAATTGTTGAGAGAATACATTGGATAGCATTGGCTGAACTGTTTTTCTTATTTTTACTTTCTTGCTAAACAAGAAAGTATTGCGGTCGAAAAAAAATCGAAAAAAATAAGTTGCGTTATTTTGACCTTTTATGATTCCCTGAACCCGAAAAATAAATTTTAGAAAATTTTTCAAAATGTCTGTCTGTGTGTGTGTCTGTGGTCACTCACCAGCCGAAACTATACGGACGATTCTGATGAAATTTGAAATGAAGGCCTACGAGACAATTATGTCGACAAAACAAGCTTTTAAACGCAATAGGTATACAGGGGTGAAAATAAGGGTGTTATTTTGGGGGCAAATTTTCAAATTTTAATATAAAATATTGAAATTCACTAACTCGCATGAAATGCATTTTTTGCAATTTTTTAAAACTTTCAAAATTAAATATGGCCGCAGTTACAGTCACATACATTTTTTTTGTAGAAATTTATATTTCCGATACCGTTCAAGATATGAAAGAATTGGAAATTTGCCTAGTTTTAAGGGGTCAAACTTAAGGAATGATCCGAAATTGATTTATTCAAAAATCTCTACAAGCATTTTTTTTATATTTAGGCGTAGGCAACCAGTCACTCTTATGAATACAACTAACTTGCTCTTCTAAAGCTACTAGTATAAGAGATATGAATTTTCAAATATTTAATATTGATATTGTTATAACTTTCTAACTATTTTGGTTACAAACTTGGCATTTTGAAAATGAACTTTGTTCATTTGCCCTAATGAAATGATATTATTATCTTGATGAAAACACTACTTCCGGTTTTTTCGGAAATTGAAAAGATTCCTCGTATTGCTGGCATAACATACACATACTCTTACTTTATTTGAAAGGAAGCGAAATTTTCTTTAAAATGATATGAAACTGTCCATAGTTATCTTGTAAGATAAGCGAGATATCGATTTTTAACTTTCAACCTACATACAGGGTGTTTGGTACATCGATGCAAATATTTAAAGGGGTGATATAATAGGTGATTTTGAGTCGATTTAAGCAAACATACTTATATACCAAGTGTTACCGTTTTTGAGATAATGCCACTTTTAATATTTATTGATTTTACCGTGCTTTTCTGCAAATATCGAAGTGTACAAGCGTAATAAGCCGTCTTATCGCAAACTTATACTAAGTTTTTTTATTCCTCATGAAGTGATTGCTCATATTATTTTATCAGAAAAGCCTAAACTGTCTTTGGTTCTTGCCTAGAACTTCTTAAACATGAAAGTTTTAATTTGTAAAAATGCAATCACTAAAATTCAAACGTGGATTTAGTCTAAAATCTTTCGTTATTTTTTTTCCAATTTCAGTAAAACTTCTTTGGGCAAAGGTCTTTAAGATAGCATGAATAGATTTAGAAAAAAATGTTCACAAATTGGAAAAATTGAATTTAATTACCAAAATACCCCCTAGGCGCATTCGCCAAAACGTAAAATAGCCCTTCATTATTTAGTTTAAATAGTTTAAAAAAAGCAGATTTTTAGAAAATTCTGAATTCAAGATTTCTTTCACCTCACTAACACTGGAATGTAAAATTTTCTTAGCAAAATCGAGTTTATTTTCAAGTGAATCTACATTGCTATTTAAAACGTCACTTTTGACTTTTCGTTTATTTAGTGGAAATAATTTCAATTGTGGTAAATTTAATACAATCGTGCAAAAAACAGTATGAGCATTACGAACATTAAGGGTTGTACCGGTCTCCGGCCAAATTCGCTATCGCTCAGCCTCCAAACATGGCCGGCGACCGGTAAACGTCCCTTACTGTTCTTGATACTCAATATAATATTGCCTCGTGCAGTACTAATTTTGAACACCAATAATAATACTATTAATGTTTTAATAAATCGGACATTTTCTAAAAATCTGCTTTTTAAACTATTTAAACTAAATAATGAAGGGCTATTTTACGTTTTGGCGAATGCGCCTAGGGGTACTTGTAATTAAATTCAATTTTTCCAGTTTGTAAAAATTTTTGTAAATCTATTCATGCTATCTTAAAGACCATTGCCCAAGGAAGTTTTACTGAAATTGGAAAAAAATTAACGAAAGATTTTAGACTAAATCCACGTTTGAATTTTAGTGATTGCTTTTACAAATTAAAACTTTCATGTTTAAGAAGTTCTAGGCAAGAACCAAAGACATATTAGGCTTTTCTGATAAAAGAATATGAACAATCACTTCATAAGGAATAAAAAAACTTAGTATAAATTTGCGATAAGACGGCTTGTTACTCTTGTACACTTCGATATTTGCAGAAAAACACGGTAAAATCAAGAAATATTAAAAGTGGCATTATCTCAAAAACGGCAACACTTGGTATATGGGTATGTTTGCTTAAATCGGCTCAAAATCACGTATTCTATCACCCCTTTAAATCTTTGCATCGATGTACCAAACACCCTGTATACATATGTAGGTATAAAAGGTTATGCAAGCGACTCTGTTTGCATTGTCGCTAAATCGACTTATTAGCTCATTTTACAACTTTTGACCAAGTTGCGTCAAGATCGGCCATGATTTCTGGATGTCTTGGAGAGGGGAGAGGGGAGGGGTGTTATTAGGGTCAGTTTTTGTTTTCATTAAATATTTCAAATATATAAAAATACCCCATACATTTTTTAGTATTTTGCAAGAAATTCCTGTAATGCACTAGCATTCATCTAGCTTTAATTAGTTATATTAATGAAAAGAAAAAATATAGATTTAATTTCAAACCGAAAATTGATATTAGCAGGTCAACGTACTAGTATACTCTCTGTCCAAGGCAATGAAGGCCACCATGGGAATCTTGGAAACGGTAAGAGATACTGATTTGGTTAAATGGGAGAAACGTTGCGTAATCAAAAGCCTAAGAAAATGGCGTTTAGAAATCCTTAACAAAAATTTTGGTTCTTAAGTTATTTTGAAGAAAATTGATTTTTGGATATTACAAATTATTTTTTCTGGCGTTAATATTGGATTTAGACCAAAATCGATGACACTTCTATACAACAACTTTTAATGCCTTTTAAGGTGGTATTATTAGTTTTTTAATCCGACGTTTCGTCTTTGCGCAACCATAATCAATTTCATTTTCTTAAATACGGCCCTGGTATTTTGATATCAGGTTATTAAAGTCCTTTTTATTCCGAATCCAATGATGTATAACACATCATAGTTTAATTGCGTTTTAGTCTTTTTTTCGGACTTACTTTAATAGCAACCCAATGACTAAATTGATGTACTAAAAAAATGACGGTCATACCCAAGTACATTAACAGAAGACAAAAAAACCAGAGGACAAAACAATCGACGGAGATAACACCTTCACAGTAGATACCCTGGTCAGCTTTGCTGGAGTAATACTAGTCAATCGTTCTAATACTAACCTTCTTAGATGTTCGGTTTTAACATTTTGTGGGTATGCATAGTATTTAACGAACCCCTACAAGAAAAAATCAAGCGGGGTTAGATCTGGGGAACGCGCTGGCCAGAGTGTATCTGAATGAGTACCAAAGACTTTCCCTGGTAATCGTACTGAAAAATACTCTCTAACCCTTCTGAAATTATGTGTAGGTGCCCCATCCTGCTGTATCTTACAATCACGAACTTTGCCAGAGACATATTATCGAAAGAATCCTCTAAACCATTTTCCAGTAAATGAAGGGAATGCTCTGCTGTTGAACTATAATGGTAAATAAACCGTCCTACAATAATTGTGCCGAAAATACCAGCCCACATATTAAAACCAAATCGGCGTTGATGGCTTGACGTTTTATTTATTTTATTTTAGACCAATAATGGACATTTCTTCCGTTAAAATCGCCTCAGACCATATTATTTGATATGGAAAATTCTCCCGGCATTTTCTTGTATACTATTCACAGAATAAGCGACGTCTTTGCAAATCACCCGATCTAAGTCCTTGGCCAATTTTTGTGAATGAAATTTTTTTTTTAAATAAAATATGCCGTTGATTTTGGTACATCAACGTTTTGTTCAATTCTACGGGTTGACATACCAGGATTTTTAGTGTCATAAAACATTTTGTACTCTTTCCTCATTGCTTGTCTATTGCCGACAAATTCCAGATTTTTTAAAGGAATTATACGCTTTGAGAGTTGACACTAATTTGCTAAAACTCCTTTGATAGCCTGCCTCCTTTCGGGATAGTTCTTCCGCAACAGAACCATTTTGGTTGGATTAAATGAGGCATGCCACCATGTCAAACTTTTGTTCATTAGAAAACACAATTCATAGAAAAAAAAACCTAACATTAAACTAATGTTTAAAATAGCCAACGTGATTGGCTATTAAATACTTAAATGATATAAACTGTTAATAGATCCGGTAATTATTAATTCTTAAAAAATAAAAAACAGTATGTACAGGTCCGTAATAGGAATTTGCTTGATTAAGTCCGAAAAAAAAAGATTAAGACGCAATTAAACCATAATGTGTTATACATCATTGAATTTGGAATAAAAAGGACTTTAATAACCTGATATCAGAATATCAGACCCGTATTTAAAAAAATAAAGTTATTGATGGGTCCAAAACGACGAAACGTTGGATTAAAAAAACTAATAGTGCCACATTAAAAGTTTCTGTAGAGAGGTGCCATCGGTTTTGCTCTAAATCAAATATTAACATCAAAAAAATAATTTGCAAAATCCAAAAATTCGTTTTTTTCAAAATAACAAGAATCTGTGTCTCTTACCGTTTCCATGATCTCCACAGTGGTCCTCATTATCTTCGACAATAAGATCTTTTGCGGGCCAAATGTACGCTAGCAGCATCCCAGCCGAAGAGGCTAGTTCCAACTAGCTAAATAGGAAGAGTGGTGGTGGTGACTACTACTTAAAATTAAAAATACTTACTAAGACACTCATTGTTGTTCAACAAAACGTCACAATCGGAAAATATACATAAATTTGGCCCCACTTGCTTGAAATCATGAACAGAATGACCAGAATTTGAGCGAACTCTAGGAAAAGTGTATGAAGGAGTAAAGACACACAGAAACTAATATAGATGTCATGGGTCGGATAACTTCTGCGGCTTACCAATTGCTTTCTGTCTCTTTACATTTGTTTCTTCAATAGTAAATTTTTGCCTATTTCTAATAATTGTTATAATTCGCTTATTTGACCAGATTTAGAAATAATACTAACTATTTATGTAATTTTTGGCGTAGATTATGATGCTGTAGTCAAAAATAAAATATATACTTATGGTTGTTTTTAATGAGAACCACTTTACTTTTATCCGATATTGCTCCTAGTGCATTTCAAAAATGTAAACACGATAATATTATTTTCAGTAAGTAAAAATCTATGAGATTTTATAGAAATAAATGGATACATGACTGTGTCAAAAGATACATTTTTCTATTCATATTTGTCAAAAATCCTTATTTTATTTGCCAAAACGTAAATATTCGGTAAATCAAACTTTTTCTTAATTATTTTCAGTTGCTTTAAATCAAGTAAATTAATCAGCAAAGAGTTTGCAAGATTATTTTGGCAATTGTATCAGTTACAAAATAAGTTAAGCGATGATTAAAAAAAAGATTTAAATGAAATATAAATTTAGATTTTCCATAAGAACCCTTTGGTGAAATATGGCAACAAAGCCGTCTTAAAATATATCAATTACTGTAGTATTTATTCCGTAACTTATTAGTTATTGAAAATAATATTACAGTGTTTACATTTTTGAAAAGCACAAGAAACATTCTTTCCAATGGGAAAACAACATATAATGACCACTTATATAACATAAGTTTATGCCATAACTCAAAAACCTTGCACTATATTTCATTTTTGTCTACACCAAAAGTGCATAAATAATGCATTTAGTATTGTTTCTGTAACTCGTCAAATAAGCGGGTTATAACAATTTTTAGTAACAGACAAAAATCGACAACTGAAGGATAGAGAACAAAAAAAATCGATGTACTAAAGGAGGTATCCTTTTAAATCTGACCCATGACATTTACATCAGTTTTTGTGTATCTCCACTCCTTCATATACTTTATTTACAATTTGTTCAAAATCTGACCACTCTGTACATAAGCAACAATAAAACTGATGAATACAACTATTCACTCGGGTTTCAACTGTAAAATTAACTACAAACTATCTTACTTGAAAGTTTACTAAACTTACAAAAGCTTTAAGCTTCTTAATAAATCCATTATATACGATTACTAATTGTCAAATTTTACCCAAAAATTGGTGTCACTGTTCTACATTAACCCAAAAATTAATTTTAGTATGTGAAAACTTGCCCAATTTCAATAATAAGCATTCTTAATAAAATCGATCAAATAATATAATAATGTACGCTACTATTAATGACATTGATGCACAAACGGTTAGATATGCTTTTAGTTACACTACACTAGGTTTGACTGCAATATTGACACTGCACAACGGAAAATGCAATTTGCCACCAAAGATTATCTGAAACTGTTCGTCGTGCTTGTAGTTTTCGGGTTACAATTAAACACAACAAATTTATAATACAATCCTATATTAGAATAAAAGAACAAATAAGAAAGTAAACCATGTGAATACACACGCATATAACAGATGCACGTAAATAAAGCGCCGACCAAGGCACTAAATTCCACAACATTCTAAACCCAGAAATAAACATTACGATAATGTCAACTAGTATTCGTTTCAATCAGCAGATAATAATGGTACGGTAAGTCATGTACCTGAAATTTCGAATACTCATTAAATATCGGTAAAAGAAACATTCTAAACGTAATCATAGCAAATGTTACTAAAGTCTAAAATATTGTTACTAATTGTTTAACGGCATTGTGCAACAGACAACAAAACATAACTGAAATTAGTCATTATTTAAAATCAAAAACAAACAGAAAAAATATTAAGCTTCTCTCATTGACAATTTCCACAACTGGATCCAAAATAATGCTCTCCAGGCGCACACTTTCATTTTCATTAACGCACCTATATTTTAGCTTATTTAACTAATAGCATTACTTATAAAATGTGTTTTTCCCAGCATCGGGCAACAATGTGCATTCTACTGCTTTACTTCACAGTTCAGAAACCTTTAACAACACACGAAAGTTTCCATATTTTACTCTAGTACCCATACCAGTCTTTATACGTTACTCGTCACTTAACGATAATAATGCTCTAACAGTAGGTACGTCATTATGCAACATTATGAATTTAATTAAACTGTAAGTTGGAAAGCGGCGCTTCTCCCCTCAGACTTTCAGTGTGCGTCCCTTACAAAATGGCAGTACTGGTGTAACCTACCCGTAATATAGCGCAGACTTCCACTACTATAATTCAGGTGAACCTTTTACATAAATAACCAACGGCATTTGGCAACCTCTAAATTTACTTCAAGCAAACACTAAATGGAACACCTAACACCGCTTCCATCGACGTAAGGAGTCGGCCATCCGTAACGTCAAACTAACTGAAAATGATACCAGTTACTATTCCTTCCCTATAATTCACTACAAACAATAATTTTCGGCCAACTAAAAAGATTTCCTTTTAATAAGCTGAAGCGTCAAGTTCTACAAGAAACTTCCATTCTACATTTGCGTCAACATTCTCATTCGGTAACTCTATACGGACACCGTCAATTCGAATTTCAGACTGCGGCACCACATTGACCCAAACATAATTTTATCAGAACACAAACTTCACTCCACTTCGAATCGATCTCTCTATATATGCAAAATTTAAGAGCAACAGACGCCTTTAAGACGGCCTAACACGAAAGGTTCCACAATGATTAAGAAAATGAAACGAAAACGCTACTCAACCTTTATAGCTTCACTAATTAACATATTTTGCACTGACGTTTTCAAAATACCAACATTATCCTAAAACAGTAAATAGGTTTTTAATAAATAACAAAAAAAGTAATAATTTTCCATATTTCGACCTTAATAAAAAAAGGAATTCGACGATAATCAGAATTAATTTCAACAGGTATAATATATTATATTATATAATATATTATATTATATAATATATTATATTATATAATATATTATATTATATAATATATTATATTATATAATATATTATATTATATAATATATATTATATAATATATTATATTATATAATATATTATATTATATATTATATTATATATTATATTATGTACTATATTATATACTATATTATATATTATATTATATATTATATTATATATTATATTATATATTATATTATATATTATATTATATATTATATTATATATTATATTATATATTATATTATATATTATATTATATATTACATTATATATTATATTATATATTATATTATATATTATACCATAAATCAGACACG